>WAAB01020436.1:0-87020 GCA_013389865.1 Piaya cayana | reverse complement strand
ATCTTCAAAGAATGACCAGTGTCTGAAAAAACACCGTTTTAAAGAAAACACCCAATCAGAGGGACATTCTAACTTCCAAAGAACACAATTACTTAGATGAAATGCAACTCTACTTTAGCTTAAATCAAAACTTTTCCTCTTTTAGTAATAGTAACTGTTTCTTATAGCAGCTGGACACTTGTAACGCTCCAGAGCACAGGTGTAATGGGATTCTGCGGCACTGAAGGTCTGCTCTGAGCATATTCCAACCTGCACTGCACAGGGAGCTTTTACTGGCATAGGGAAAGGCAGGGAGCAAACAGCCCAAGTCCCTGCTGGGCTTCTGTTCCCCTCTTCAAAGAGCACGGATTTAGTCCTTAAACACGAGCAGGGTGCATGAGAAACAGAATCATGCTAAATATACTTGCAGGCTGAGATGCCAGGTGAGGATACAAAGCACCAGTTGTGGCTCCCTGTCCTCCCAGATCTACATGTGGCCAGTGGGGCTGTGGGTCTGGGAGCTGGGAACCGTGGGGCAGCCTATGTGTCAACTCCTCTTGACTTTTATACAATGTGCTCCAAAGGGATCCCTATGGCAAACAACCAGCCCATATCCCTGGGTTTGCAATCAAACAGCACATCTGGCGCAAAGGCAGAGCAAAGCCGAACATGGGGAGAAGGGGGAGCAGCAAACACGCTTCGCACAGCATAGGGTCCTCAGAAACTCATCCCCAGTGGGGAAGGAGCAGCTTCACCATTAGCATTTCACAGCCTCACCCCGCTGTTTTGGTTGTTCGTGGATCCTGTCATCTCCTTCCCCTCCTTCCCTATCTCTTTGTTCCTTTGCCTTGCTGCTGCACGGCTGGTTAACACCAGAATGCCTTGATAATTTTTTTTTTCATTTAATCAGGTCTCGTTTTTGTCAATTTTTCACTTGTATCTTTCTCTCTAGGAGACCGAAATGAGGCTGGGAGCTGCCAGGCTGCCTTTTGAAGAGTCTCAGGGAAGAATTTTCAGATTTTGAGGGAGATTTTTACTCTTGGACTTTGTTACAAAAAAAAAAAAGTAATTTTATCATGAAGAAAATTTTCCTCTTCATGGCCATTCTTCATGTCAGTGAGAAAATATTGACATCTGTCCCTGCTCTGCTTTTTTACCTTTCCAAACCCCTCCAGCTTCCCTCCATTGCTCCCTTCTGTTAAATTTCATCATCATTTTTCTTCCTGGTTTGTCTCACATTTTCCAGCTCATACCGTGGTCCAAGAATATGTTATAAACTCTTGAGGGAGGAGGCAATCTCTTCAGATACACACATGTTTCATCACCTGGTGAGCAACTGGTTGCACACTGGGTTTTCACCTCATATTAGAACACCCCTATAAGCTGTATCTAATATCAGATACAGTAATCTCAGGGATGCTGAGTTACTGTTATCTCTATTGAAGGTCAACAGGATTTCAGAGAACAAGCATTGTGCAAGAAAGGGCTTGAAAATCTCCAGCACTTTGGTTGTCTTGCATAAGACTCAGAATATTTAAAACTCCAATTAAAACTGCTGAAATAAAGGCATTATTGGATACAGGACTTGTAACAAGATTCAACGTGCTGTGGGGAACGCTTTAAAGGTGACCTGCAAATCCTTTTTAATTGCTTTGCTGTTGCAAGAGATGCTGCGTGCCCTCAATAACAGGGTTGGTGAGGACGTCTGCTCTGAGTTTAAAACAGCAAAAGTAAGTCAAAGTTGGAGGGTAAATTCCTTAGAGGTGTGGCTGTGCTGAATCACAGATCTAGATGAAGAGGCGGGTCCTTAAATGCTTCTTAAAACAAGGCAGGCTGCTCCCCTCCCTCCATCCCATGCTGTCCATGGGGCCACCAAACTTGCCTGCCAACCTGCATGGCTTATATCCTCCAGTTTTATTTCAGCAGATACTGCAGGCACTGGTGGGTGACTCCTCCATACACAGTCGAAATGCAGGGAGGGCTCTGAGCATCAAGACTTGCAGCAGCACATTCAAAAAGAGAGGGGAGATGAGGGCTCAGCCTTGGAGTGCAGAAGATGCAGAAGATTCAGCTACTGATGACCCCAAGAGACTCAAGTCCTTAGTGACTCCTAGGCATTTAAATAAATCATAGGTACAGCAGTTTCCCTCCATCTCAAACATCCAGGGCAAATGGAGGGCCAGTCGGGAGGACTTGATCCACCTTTTAGGGATGCTCAGGTGCTGCTGCATCTACACAAGGGAAGAGCCAAGCCAGCACATCATTCCTGGGATGTGTCTGGAAAAAGGAGAGGAGATATTATCTCACTGTCCTGAAAGCTCCTCTTCTCTTTCCTCCCCCAGAAAAGCTGCCAAGAGTAAAGATCTCTCAGGAAACAAACTCCCACTCCCTTGTTCTCACTGTGTTCAAAGGGGGTGATGCATACATCTTGGCATGGCTGGGCAGGCAGGGGACAACAACACAGCTTGAGCCCTACCTGTGCTACCATGAGACATACTTTCAAAAGGGTTTTTAAAATTTTGTTTTTGTAAATGTGTAGATCTTCCTCTTGAGAGGAGGCAGACTCATCTTGGAGGTGGGGGATGTCAAATACTGCTGTCAAATAGGCTCAGAAACAGAGACACATGGATAATATATGCCAGACAGTTTGTCTGACAAATTATTGTTTCTGCTGTCACTTAAATTGTTCTGTACATCATCTTCCCCTCCCATTTCTGTTTCAACTAAACCTCCCTAGAGATGACACTTTTCTAGCCGTTCTCATGACTAAACCAGTTTAAAACCCAGTTTCCTCCATTCGTGTGCTGAGATGGAAGCCTTTCCCTGCTGAAGTTACGATGACTTAGAGGATCAAAATGACAGAGATGCTCCTCTTCTCTTGCTCACCATTGTACCTGATACTACAGAAATAATGATTAAAATCAGAGAGTTCAGGGAAAGGTCAAATTATGGTCCTGCATTGGCTTTTGGTCACAGAGTGGGTGCTGCAGGGGCTAATGTGGGATCCACAGAAGGAGAGCAACCCTTCAAGGCAGAGCAGGCATGGCATGGCAGTGGCCACAGTGTGCCCTGATGTGTTAGCCCTTGTGGTTCAGCAGATGTGGTCACAAGACTTGCAGAATGCCTTAGTCCAACATGCACACACATTGTGCTATGCCTCCTGCTCAGATTAACGCACTTCTTCAAGAAAATGCAGCCTCTGGTAACAGAAGGTAGAAAGAAGAAACCCATGTCACTGCAGAACTGTTCTGTTTGCCTGGTTCCAGAGTATGCACCCAACCTCACAGCTCTGTTAGGTCTCACCTTGTAGTGTGCCTCACTGCTGCACATCGATGGAAGAGGTAACCTCCGACCCCTTTGGGACACCAGCTTGAGCAAATAGCAAGAGTGAAGTCACTGTGTCCAATCCCAAGGGGCATTTTACCCCTTGGGAAGATGAGCTGAGGGTCCCACAGCAGTAGCTGCAAACAGAGGATGTCAAATACGGGGCAACATATGCCACCAAAGACCATGGAGTCTCTGCCTGGCTCTTCTGGATAGGAGTTAGCTGGCAAATACAGCGCTTCTGTGTAAGAAGCCAGGAAAATCTGCTAGTCCTACCAGGGAAGTGCCCCAAGCTCTTCCATCCTGCAAAACATGCCTTGTGTTAGTTCATCTTCAAAAAATCTGCACAAAACTCTTAGTATCCCTCTGTCAGCTCTGTGCCTCCTGTGGTCCAGCTCTGACCATCAGCACCAAGGCAGCAGTACCATCGAGAGAAAACACTGGAGTAAAGCAGAAAGTAGCTCTCCTTTTGTTGACTGGACACGTGCATTTCTCCCCTCTGTCATTTCAAGGTGGATTTGGTTCCTCCTGCCAGCAGCCTACACAGGTGAGTTACCACTCCACATGAAAACTGTCATCACCTAGTACCCTGAAGGTATTAACGTCCAACTGTTAGTAGACAGTTATTGTCTGAAGCTTTTTAACAACTAAATTAGGGCTTAAGAAGTGCCTGTGAGTGCCACAGCTGCTGAAGGAGTGTGCTAGGGACCAGGCATCTATTTTACTGCATAGTTCTTCCACCAAACCTCCTCCTTCCTGAGTAAACATGCCCTCATGAGGGTCTTTTAGGAGGGAAACAATTTAGCGTTTCCGCTCGTTCCAGCTTCAAGATTTGCAATTACTTCAGGCAGAAAAGCTTGTGCATAAACCCCAGTTTGAGGTGGGGATATGTAATTTCAATCTGTGCTGTGCATAACAGGAACCCATGCCGGGATGAATCATGCTATGTTACTTCAGTCTGAAATTTTTTTTGCACTGCGTAGGTTTTTCTAGGGCATATTCCATCAGGCACATACAGGTCAAATTAATTTTGAACATTTATTACGCTGTTAGTCGGCGGTACACACACTTTGGATGTCAGAAACTGTAACAAAGTGGGCTTAGCAACTTAACAAAACACTTCCATCATTTCTGTAGATCAATGAGCACGTTCCGAGTGCTCTTTGTCACAGCCATTTGACTACTATTTTTTCTATTAGATTTGTCAGTTCTGGGTATTCGGATTAAAACTGCACTGAGTAATTTCACCTTTTTCCCTTCATCAATACAGTAATTTGTAAATATCCCAGGAATTTTGGTTTTGTCCTCCCACCCAGGAATGCAAATGGCCATTATGTCCTCCCCAAGGTATCTCCTTTTAACCTTAGGAGTTTATTGTGTTAGTTGCTAGGTAACTAAGTAAGATTTATAGCCATCTATTGTTAATTTTGAAGGCAGTCTTCAATTTCCCTGTAAATAGCATTTGGGAGTTGGAGTCCACACCAATAAAAACTTGCAGCCCAGCCCCACTCCGTGGAGAAGAACACCTGCTATGAAAGGCAGAGCCAAGTGGACATGTAAAGCTTACCTCCCTGTACAAAATAAAAGGGCTCAGCCCCTCTCAAAGCAGGCAGGCTGAGCAGCCCTGGATGTTGGAGGGACCTCAAGCTTCCTGATGCCAGCGCAGCAAAGCGTTTGCACTGGGGCACAGGCTGTGCTGAGCGCCAAGAGGATCCCGGCTACCACCCCGCTCCCATCCCTTGTAGCCCCATCTTTGTCCTGGCTGGCTGCTACTCACTCCCCAAAATGACAGCATTGCATCTTTTCCCCAGAATTCGATTTTTTTGCTGTCAGGCTCAAGAATCCCCAGGCACAGCTCTACCTTGGAGCAGAGGCAGGTGGTAGATGACCCTGGTTCATGCAGTTCCTTAACGCTTTTCAATTTGAGGCTAAGCAAAGCAATCAAGCGGGGCTCTGCCAATTTGCACAAAACCTCCTTGCAACAAGTAATTTTCTACTATCCTCCCCCGCCCCAATCCCTAGAGTTCTCTTGCACTCCAGCAGGATTATTTGCTTTACGCTGTAAAATCACACTCCTTCCATTCTAATTTTACTTTTCAAGACCGTTCCTGGAGATAAGAAAAAACAAACTTAACTAGGGTAACTCGCAGAGAGGCAAGTGTCAGCTGCAAAGGCAGGAGGCGAGTGGCTGGGAGCAAAACCATTCTCCCTTTTTTAGCCTGTGACAGCCCTGGAAGCACCACAGATGTTCAGTCCCTCACATTGTGATGCATTTGCCATCCCACAGGTGGAAAGATCCTTTTATTCTTTTTTTTTAAAAGCTGCTTTATTGTCTCTTCTCATTAGGGGAAGAGAAAAATAGTCTTTTTTTTCTTACTGTTTCACAAGATTGAAACCTGCTGATAAATAGGGGAGTGAGATAGCTGACAAACCCTGACTGCTGATAGTTGTGGTAGGGTGGTAGCTCAAATTAGGCAGAAGTTAGGTGCCTGCTCTAAGGGAAAATTCAGAAAATGATGGCTATGGATTTCTCTTCTGGCCACCAGTGTTGTTGACATGCTGGAGATACCAGTTCTTTGGCCAGGGCAAACAACTCAGGACCTACCTGCTGTCCAAAGCTTCTGATACTCTCAAGTTAAATGGTGCCAAGCATTTAGGCTCTTGAATGGCTCAGTCTGTTAGGAAATATCAAATGGGAAAATACCATTAGTGAAATCTGAATGGAAGTCATATCTGGAAAGCTTCACACACCACTTGCACAACATGAAGGAAAGCTGA
The DNA here is from genome assembly GCA_013389865.1 of Piaya cayana. NCBI lineage: Eukaryota > Metazoa > Chordata > Aves > Cuculiformes > Coccyzidae > Piaya > Piaya cayana. Next base: position 80,939 of record WAAB01020436.1, on the reverse strand, counting down.
TGAAGATGAAGATATTATGAGATTATCTTGGGTACCTAAGGAAGGCAGCCTCTCCTGGAGCAAGCGTGCAGCTCTCAGGGGTTATTCCAGGTGAGCTATGCACTAGCAAGAGGCACACCCGCTGGGTTTTCCTCGTAGGGTGGAATGAGGCTGTAGATGTTGACAAGAGCTGTTGGAAGGATTTTGAGACAATCCACTTTACGAAATTCAGTCATTAGAATTAAGGAATATCTCCAATAACTATCTCTGAAGGGTGGCATTTCTCCATTTGCCTTGCCTGGATGATAACAGCAGCTCAAGCAAGAGACAGCAGAGCAATCTGCTGGAATGCCCTTGGATGACTCCTTAGGTCATCCGTGCCACTGGTCTGGGTGGATAGTCCCCTGAGACACCTGGCTTTGAAGAGACCTGGTATGCTCAGGGATCCCCTGGAAAGAGAGCAGTGAAGAAATGAGGGAGATGGTAAGCTCTTTCAGCAGCTGAGCCACAGCATAGACAGAAAGAAAGCTCACTGGCTTCTGCTCTCAGAGGCAAAGCTTAGACTCACTGTGTTATTCCCTGCCGCTGCCAGGAAGCAAAACTCCGTGGCAACTGCTGATCTACGCCTCCTGTGAGCAGCTTGGCCCATGCCATATGTGGTTTATTTTGTCAGAGCTCAGTTATTAGCCGGTTCGGTTGGTGCGGGTGTGTTTTATCTGTAGCTGCGTTTTTCTCAAGCAGGGCTAGATTCACACCAGTGGGGAGGTGTTTGCTCTAGCCAAGTTCTAGCAAGGTGTCAGCCTCAGGGGCAAGTGCAGGGCTGCGTGCTCCCACACCACAAATCTAGCTGCTCCAAAGGGCTGATCAAGCCTGAGACTTGGTTGAGATAACTTCATCCAGGGAGCCCAAGCCATGCATGGGGCCAGAGCTCCAGCCTCTGGCAGCATCTGGTACCTGCTCACATCCTTTGCAGCAGGCAGTTTAGCTCATGTCTGCTGGGGGATTACAGAGGCATGGGAGCACATAAGTCCCTGCCTGTATTTACCAATGACAGCGGCTAACCTGGACACGTTTATTCTTGCCAGTTTGCAGGGAGCCATCCCCGTTTCCCCAGTACCACGAGTGGGAGCAATTAAAGCGTTTCACAGTAAATACGCCTTTCTGCGTGAGGGTGGGGGAAGGCAGGCAGTGAGCAGTGAAGAGCTTCAAAGAGAAAGGTCAGTGAGCCTGATGGATTAGTAACGGACAATGCAGCAAAGACCTGATTAATTTAATTGCTCATGTGAAATGTAGTTGCAGATTAAAGAAGGATCAAGAAATGTTAAACATATGAATGGAGCTAAGTAATGATTTTAAGGGACAAAATACATAGAGCCCTGCCTCCCCATGCACCCTCTGCCCTGAGTATAAAGGGGATTGTATTCAGCTGTTACCCCAGACTTCTGGATCTTCTCACGCTGTCTTCCCAGAGATGGAGATACCGACTGCCAACAAATGTTTCAGTAGCTGCAGCACAATATCATTGCTGGAGGCTCAGCTTGAGCAGCAACATTAAAGGTCAGCATCCACCAGAGCCAGCAAGGAGATGTAGTGTGGAAACTGTTAGAGCCATTATGCTCCTAGCAGAACTGAGGTTTTCCTGGTGGAAATGGATTGTTGTGCATGGCCTCAGCTGCCGCACTTCATATCCAGCCACTGCCTTAAAGGACTTGAATCAACTTCACAAAGGAGAAATGTATTTCTACCTTCCTTTGGCTTAAGAGGGTACTTACATCACATCTCCCTGTACTACACAGTCAACAGATCATGTCTCCAAATGCTTCAGGTGTAATTATAACTAGAGAGAGGTAGAAGCCACTTCATAGGAAATTTCACAGGTTTGCTGGTTTGTTGCTTGCTTTATTTTAATTGTAACAAACAAACAAAAAAACCCCAACTCACGCAAAAACCTCAGCATTCTCATCTCATTTTGATTTTTCAAAAGCTATGCCTTATGTTTGGTAATATAAAATAGTTGACAATTAAGCCAGCTTTGAAGTGGAAACTCAGACTTTTCTAGGAAGGCTAAAAATAATTTCTTAGAATTCTTCATCTCACTGTTGCAAAGAGAGGTCAGAAACTTGTCAACTAAATCTGCTTCTGGAAGGTGACAATTCTGATTGCCTGGATTACTCCAGCATAGGCAAAAATACTTAGAAAATGCTGGAGTGAGACTGACAGACACCGCTTTGGACCACCAGCTCCTTTCCCCTGCAGAATGCAAGCTGGAGAGCTGCCTCCAGGAATTTGTACTGCAAAGGGACTCATCACTTCCCACTAAATGACCAACAGTTACTAAGTTTAGTGACTGCTGGACGAACTCAAATGCATTTCTTAAGAAGACTTGATTTGAAGAGTTCTCGATTTGAAGAGTTCCAGTGATGGGAGAACTTATGGTGTGGGCTGAGCTACTTTGACTGTTACTGACTCTGGGGAGTGGCTGAACTTCTGTGCCTTTGCCTGGTAGATGGGAGAACTGTCTCACCTCAATGCTTTTTCCAAGTCATCCCTCAATCATCTGTTTGGGAAAAGTCACAAAGAGCCACCAGGCCAGGTCTGCAAGTGCCTCAGTGGAAAGTTGTTTTTCAAGCCTCAGGTGCCCTCCTTCACCTTTTCTGCCTCTCATTATTTTTCAATATGATTTTCAAATCTAGGCTATGCAGGAGAGGTTTTCTAGCAAATATCTTGATTTAAAACTAGCATTTCCAACGATCTTCAACAAAATGCATTTTTTTTTCCATAAAGGAAAAACATTCCTGTTATCGGGGCAGGAAAGGAGATTGAAGAGATGAAGCAATCACTTCTGTCTCTCAAGCAATTAGCCCTGACAGGCCATACAATGAGGCCTAAGAAGAGCACTATAATTTTCAAAGAATAACTGGACCTAAGTATCAAAAGTATTAAAATGACCTTTTCATCATACAGTGCTGGAAGGTTACATATGATTTGGGGCAGTGCTCAGGTCTCCCGTTGGCTTAATTGCAGAGCAGCCCACATTTAAATCTTTGGTAATCATGTATTAAAGATAAACGATGGAAAAGAGGACACCTTTATGGTACTGGTCAGAGTGTCATAGGGTGTCTTGAGTTGGAAGGGAGCCACAGGGATCATCAAATCCAACTCCTGTCCCTGCACAGGACAACTCCAGTATTCACACCATGTGTCTGAGGGCGTAGTCCAAATGCTCCTGAAATACTGCCAGGCTCGGTGCCGTGATGGCTTCCCTGGGGAGCTGTTCCAGTGCTCCACCACCCTCTGAGTGAAGAATCTTTTCCATACGAACTAGAAGTCAAGCTTTTGAAATACTGGATGTTCTGTTTCCTGCATCTGATGGGGTTGTAGACAGCATGAGAAAGGTATCTTCTCTCCTTTTGGATTAAAGGCACACTCAGGTGTGCTGCATTTTCTGAGACAAAGCAACATATAAGGAAGGAGAGAAAAATACTTCTTCACTCTTACTTGCAGTCTGGGGCAGAGGGGATGTAAGATTCCGGCTTCATTTTGTCATTTGGTTGCCCTCCCAGGAGCTGGTCCCCATATTTACTTGCTGTTAACCCAAATTCCTCCTACCTGAACTTTCTTGTATATTTGATTTTTTTTTCAAACTTAGAAAGCAGTTGGTATTTTTTGTAGATTTCTTTAAATAGCACTGCTAGTGGTGTGGACCGGGTCCTGTATCCCAGCTAATCCTTCCAAAACATTAACAGTTTAACTCTCCTGTCATCCAAGGCATGTCCCTTGGGCATGGATGGCAGCACCAACAGGTCACCAGGCACCTCTGGGATCTGCTGGTCTATGTTTTGTACCTTGGGACACCCCTCTCCTGGACAGAAATTGGGGAGCATTAGTCTACCTGATTGGCAGGACACAAATGGAGGGATGTGTCCATTCTCCAAAATGCTCCCTGGTCCACAGACTCCAACGTGGGTTTGGGGCAGGGCTCCACATAAACAACATTATTACCCTCCTCTGTTCCTTTTGCATGGGACAATCAAACAAGGAACCCAAAGCTTGGAAAAAAATACCAACACAGAAAGGAATGTTTACCATTCAACATATTATTCCCTTGTGTACAAAGTATTTTGCTTCTATAATAGCACACAGGTATTGAAATGCGACGGCAAATGCAGAAAGACCATACAGACATGTATTACAGGTCTTTTCCTTTTGATTATAAGCAGAAAGAAAAGAAACACTGTACAGGAAAGTGCTTGCAACAAAATCCCAGTTTTTAGAAAAATAACAGCATTGACATACAAACCCCAGAGTTGTTTCCTGAACAAGAATGGTTTAATTTCTCTGGTCCTCAAAGTCTGTTCCTATTTAATGAAGCCTGTTAATGAACTGCGGGATCAATGCTCTATCATTTTTTTCCCTTTATAGTTTATTTAATTTTGTTTGTTTGTTTTAGGTTTCTCTTGCTTTGTTAATAGCTGCTATGAAACTACATGATAGAAATTAATGCGTACAGGTCAAAATAATATTTATTTTTATAAATAGCCATTCACTTCATTAGAGAAAATACAATGAGCCTGTACTTTCTAAGCACCACTGTTTCTTTCTAAAGTTCATAGTGCAATTTTCCCTTTTCCCCTATGAAAGTTATACATAAGCAATTATCATTAAAAAACCAAAATCACTATTCCATTGCTGCTCCTTCCCCCTTTCCCTTTTTCCTCTTTCTCTTTCCCTTTTTCCCCTTTCCCTTTTTCCCTTTTCTTTCCTTTCACCCTTGAAATGGTATTTTTGGCATTTTTCTCAGATAGGTAGAATTATTATTGTTATGCATAGATGTAAAATGCAGGTGAAAAAAATCAGCCTAAGACACAATCATATGTCATTATGCACGATTAAGCCCAAACCCCCAAATTACGGGTTAGAGTCTCCTTTCCTCTGAGTTTAACCAGAGCAGCAGAGGCACACACAGAATAAGTATAGAGCACCAGTTCTTTAGCTGCTGGAGTGTAACAGAGTCCTGCCTGCCTGTGAGATGTCTCCCTGCTAACATGAACAAGTCAATGCTCAACTGTCGGGCTGGCAGGTCGAACACAACCCAGTACACACATGGGTTATGAGTCCAGGGATCAGATCATTTATCACTATCGATCTGACTGTTCTGTAACAAGCTGATCACTCGTTCTTTAGGGAGCTCTGTAAAAGACTCATGCAAGATCCTGAGGCTGGGTTTGTTAACTGTTGGCATCCAAAATTGCAAGACTTATCCAAAGTAGCAGAGAAGCCTTTTTGGTTTTCGAAACTGTTGGTAATTTTGTGCTGTAAAGCTTCCTTTCCTTGTACTTTGTGCTTCTGGCTGCCCTGACATATAAGGCGATGGGACAGCATCTTCCTATCACTAAGTGAATTTGTGGAGATAGAGATAAGGGACATAGTCACAGACTACAAAATCAATCTGGTCACATCACCCCTGTTCAATGGGCTATGAAGCTCTGCAAAAATGTGGTGGGCTGTGTACATGGCACAGCCGTGTTCGGCACCTATGGGAGCTGTCTCCTCAATGTAAAATGAAAGAAAGCCAACTCTAAAGGTCTGCTTGTACATAGGATGGCAGGTAGGCAAGGAGCGCAGATGCCTTACCAGGAAGATCTGAAGCAACACAGAAGTAGGCGTTAGCAGCCTGTTTTTGGAGGGGGGCTGCGGGGGGTTGAGTTATATCTAAGTACAAAGTGATCTTGTTGAAAGGAGGCAGAGCCGGCACTGAAGCCTCCCTTTGCAGATGGTCTGTGAGTGAGTAGGAAGCCAAGGAAGCACTGCAGGTGCTTGCAGTGGAGTCCCCTGGCCACGAGGATGGGGTGGCTTGATGGGGAAGCCTGATGGGTCAGGCTGGTGCTGGCCCCTGTCCCCTAGAGCTGTCCTTGCTGTCCACACTGGCCCCGCAGGGCGATAACACTACAGGGATGCCTTCGGCTTCATGTTAGGGGTTTGTGACAGTATCCCTGATAAACTGCATTGCTTGTCAGCACACAGCCCAGGGAAACATATGGCCTGATCAGGCTGTCTGCGAGGAGTTAATACCCTGCTTCCAGATGGAGCCAGGAAGCACAGTGGCACATGCAATTAGGAGACAAATCTATGTTTTTCTAAAAAGTGAGTTTACTTCGGAGCCCAATGAAAAAGGGGCTCAAGCTGATGATCCATCTGCAGGAATTTTCCTAAACCTGGGGTAGCTCTTAATTCATTTGAATGCCTGATCATTTTTTCCGCTTTCTTCCCTTTTTCACTGATAAAGGCACTGGATTAACTAAAACTACAGAGCATTAATAAATATCATGTTAGCACCAAACCAGTGCTTTTAGCACTGGCCACAGAGGTCATGTGAAATTCAAAACATACCTAAAAGATAAAGATTGCTAATGCAACTAGCACTGTATTCATTGTCATGTTTTCCTTGAGTGCTGTTGGCCTAATCCCTAAAATAAAATTTAAGCACATCTTGTCTATTTTCCTTACATAAAGACAGATTGAAATGCCAAAAATACCCCTGTGCAGATTGTGTAGCACCGTGGAGGGCCAGAGCAGCCCATAACTGAAGGAAAATTACTGATTGAAAGTAAACAACTGAATACAGTGACAATAAAGTATCACTTGTCATAATGCTACATATAATGTAGAGTACGCAAAATGCAGTGGCTTGACTGCAGGATTTAACAATAAAAAATAAAAAAACAGTAAAAGCAGCCTTAATATAATGATTTTACGTACAAAAATATTAAATCAAAATAAATAATTCCAAACATAAATATTATACTGTACATTAAGAATATGCGATCTATATACACACATAAACAGATAAAAAAGTGGAAGGCAGAGGTATTGCATCGCTATCCTTCATCCGTCTTATCTCCACTGGCTGCTCTTAGAGAACCTGGAAAACACAAGCAAGGTGTACATTAGAGTCAGATCGTGATCACTGCAGCTGAAACCTGTAACTAGAAGAACTGGCACAAAAGCAGAGCTAAAGTGGGTGTCAGTGAGGTGGGAAGTGCCTTTCCAGTTGACAGCATTACACCAGTATGGGTTACTGGGGGGGAGCGGGGACAGAGAGCACAGGATCCCAGCAGTCCTCCAGGTGCTGCGTGGGGTGGGTGGCCTGATCTGCTCCTTCAGGATGTTTTCGGGAAGATTTCCCTTTGTGCAGAAGCAGCTGGGAACTCACCATGGCTATAACACCTGAACGTCGAGGCCTGTTCCAGATGATGGAGTACACTTTCCACAGTAACCACCGCATTTTCCTACTACTTTGGTACCATCCTGCAGGCAAAATCAGAAATAGCATCTCGTGTAAGGCCTCAGGAACTCCATGCTGTGAAAGGGTCAGATCTGGGTTACTCTAGTCAGAGTTTTTAATAGAAAATGTCTTGGAATGAAAACAAATTATGCCTAAACTACTCTAAAAAATAAGCACTGTTATATTTGAAGGTATGCAAATGTAATTCCCTTTACTGCCACCAAGTCAGATGGTGAACATGAAGAAAGGGTAGTTTTGATATATTACATTGAAAGATGCCCAAGAAGAAGGCTGTTTGGAGAGAGATCTCAAGGGTATCTGCTTTCTCCAGTTTGCCTCACAGTGAATAACTGTAATGAGTGGAAAACTTGGATCATGCTAGAGCAAAACCACATCTAGACACTAATGGCTCCTCAGCAGTTGTGCCTGAGCACATGAAAGGCAAAGAAAGGGTATTTGCAGGCAGTACTGAGGAACATCTTTTTAGAAGGGAAAGGCCTGGAACAGCTCCAGAGCCAAGACAAGAAGGAAAGAAATGAGGTGAAATTCTGCCACTTGCCAAAGTGCTGTCCCCCTCCTCAGCCCTGCATTTCCAAAGCCAGAAGAGTCAAAGGAAGATGAGGGGTAATTCTGGGGTTGGCCCAGTCTCCAGCATGGTAGCTCTGATTCCACACTGGAAGATTATTACCTCCATCTGGCCTTCCTTATCCCACCTCTGCAAAGTCTTTCTCCTCTTGGACATTACAGTGGACAGACAGTCCTCAAGGGGAATTCAACCCTCAATTACCAGAAAATAGGACTTCAGTGCAGGACAAGCTTGCACAAAGCATTTATTTTTAAACGAGCTCCATCCTGCCCTTGACACTATTGATCTGTGATTGCAGCAGGCTGCTATCATCTCTCCTCACTACGCCTTTCTTCTGCTCCTGTGGGCAATTGCACCCCTGGAACAGTGTTTGACAGATGCCACCAGATGATAGAGTTAAGAGTTATGTCTTAGACCCTGTGTCCCTTAAATTTTGTTTTAATCCTGTAAACTATGATGGTGGCTGCTCTCTGCAACCACAAAGTCGGTTGTCTGGGCTTCTTCTGAAGGGGACAGGAATAGCAAAGCATCTACCAGAACTACGATGTGGAGTCTGTGCTGTACTCTTCTGCCTGTGCTGGAGAATGCATTTTGGCAGAATAGTTGGACAAGTAGCATTTGATTCTCCTCTTAAAGGAGCCCCAGAACTGACAAGGCTCATGGGGTTCCTCAGAGTCAGAGAGACTGAAAGCAGTAACAGAAGAGGATACTTTGCAAGTTGCTTTTTGGTAAATTATTACAATGGTCTCTTTAGGAGAGTTTTAACAGGGGCAGTTGGGATGACTCACATGAAGTAAGAGCCAGTTGGATTTCTCTGATCTCAGAACATGACACAGAAGGAACTATGCGAAGGCACACAGTGACAGGAAGGAAAATTAAGCTGTACAAATTCAAATTTGGCTGTGGAGTGATTATGAAGGCCTGCCTGGCTTACCTGGAGGCTTTGAGTCAGCAGAGTGCTGGGCAGGTGCAGGGCTTGGAGCCCCAGAGCTCAGTGCCCTGTAGAGCAGCCCCAGCCCACTGCAGCTCAGCTGACACAGGGCTCTCCCAGGGAGATAAATCCAGACCAACCTGCTGGGAAAGTCCACATCCTCCATGTCTTATTTTGCACATCCTCCATGTCTTGTTTTGGGAACATCTCCTGCTCAGACCACTCACCTGGCCCCTGGACCCTCTACAACTGGTTGAGCTCCACTCCACAGCCCTGACCCAGGACATCCTGGCCCTGCCTCCCGTGTGATGCACGCTCTGTGCTGGACATCTCAGACAACTAATTAAGCATACGTCTGCCCCACAGCACGTGGTGTTTTCAGCTTCATGGTTAAGCAGGCTCACTAATTAATTGCAATAACTTGAATCAAGTTAAAGCCACTAGGGTCCTCCCACCTCACATGCAATCACGGGTAACACTTAATTTCTAATGTCAGATGTTAGATTTTTTGCTAGTTTGCAATTGGAAGATGTTGCTATGAAAGACAACAATTAGAAACCTCTCATGAGCAAGTGTAACCATAAGTAAAATTAGAACTTACTGGGGATTTTTGAATTTCTGACACTGCATAATTCCCTTGCGAGAGCCACTTTGCGGTTGCCATTAAGGACAGGCCTGTCCCGTAAAGATCTATGCTGAAGCGACCCTAAAAAATGAGCAGATAAGCCTGGTTATCCCGAACGCATGATGTCACTTTTCTAACAGGAACTTGCTGGCAACGTTTTCAATTCTTTCCATCACTCTCATCCTGATAAGCACATACTTCACAAATCACAGCACGTCTCAGGTTAGGAATTTCTTTCCCCTTGGTGGCTGTAGGGAAGGAGGGGCTTTTTTCTCTTTTGAGCTGCTTTTTCGCAGTTTGCCAGCTGAGGGCATTGTTGGCTTTTCCATGACAAAATGCGGAGCCTGACGTGCTCCAGCAGCTGATGGGAAAGGGACCCCAGGGATGCATTGCAGTTGCTCCCTCTGCTCCCTCCTCAGCTGGAGAGGGCATACTCGGGCTTGTTTTCCACATTTTCCACTGGACTTGCCCTCCCTCCAGACTTCAGTAAGATCAAAACTCTTCCATTTCTTTTCTTTCTTCTTGAAAGTCCTTAATTTCATTCCACGCTGTCTCAAAATGCACAAAACTGATGGAGAATGAGGGGCTCTGTCTGCACCCCCCCCAGGCTTTCACTTATCCCATGGGAGATTCCAGCCCTGTTTCTGGACCCAAGGAGGGATCCCATGGCCATATCCCCAGGCTGACCCACAGCCCAGCCCAGCCTGCGGTACCAGATGGCTATTAGCTTTGCCTCTTGCACTTGCTACCTTGGGAATGTTGATTTTCTGCAAGGATCAAACTGTCTGGGTCAGGTAGATGGATATTAACATTCATGAGCCTTTCCGAGGTAAGAAGTCAATCCCTAAGCCGCTGAGCTGTGCAGAAAAGTGTCAGCTCTGAAAGTAGGGAGGGAAGGAGATGGAGAGGTTCCACCTCTGTCGTCTGTTGCTGCAACTCCCTACTTAATGCCCTTTACAAATGCAGTTTACCCAGTACCCTGGACTACCCAAGGATCCCATTCATCATCCGCCATCTCCACAGAAACTAGATGTGCTGGGGACACGGAGCAAGCCACCTGTAGCACAGTGTTAATTACTCTCCTAAGGGCTTTCAAGAAAGCATATTTCTTCCAGGTGACTGGGCTGGATATCCTGCATCGCCTCCTGAAGCTACTAAGGATGCAACTCAGCCTGTGTCCAGCCCTGTGCTTTGTGGTTGGGTATATTGGTGGTGCTTGGCAGGAGTCTTGCTGTCTGTCTGCTACCTCCCACCACTCCTCCCACACCCCTGTGAGCAGCAGTTGCAGCAGATATGAGGCTAAGGAGAAAAGATTCAGGACATCCTGATAGCTTGATTCACAACCGGTCTCCCTGCCCAGCATTTCCACCAACCCCTGCCATGGACTGATCTCTTTCCTTCAGCTACACAAACCCCAACTCTCCTCCCACAGCTTATTCCTTCTTTCTATTCTCCTTTACTGTACTGCCAATCCCAGTGCTGTATAATAACCTGCCATTTTCCCACATGGAGAATGGAAAGTGCTTTCTACATGGACAAAGGGAAAAGTTTCTAGACGCTGAGATGAGAACGTGGCACTCTTTGGAGTTGGGCTGATGTGATCAGCAGTAATTAATAGAGGACCTGACCATAACAAATGGCGCTGATTCCTATGAAATGCTATTGTGAAATACCTGTGGGCATTTGGCTGCGCTGTAGCAGTCTCCAGCAGTGGCATAAGGAACAGGTCGTCCATCATGTGTCCGTGCAAATTGTAAATCAGTTGCTGTGGAGAAGAGTTAGTGAATAACATGGAAAGAAAGAAGCAGAGAGAGACAAAATGAATGTAAACATGCTCTTTGTTAACGTTTAAATTCACTAAAGCTGGTTTCCTACATTAATCTTGATAGTCAAAAACTCATCTGCTGGATTCTTAATATTAAATCCTCCAATTCATCCCACATGTGACTGCTGCTATGTGAGCTTTGAATTTAACAGGACACACAATGCTTACAGCTTGGTTTAAGTACACTGGTAGTTTAGGGCCTTGATATAGATAACAATGAAACTCAAACCCATGACTTGGGTTTTATTTCTCTATTGGAAAACTCCCCACTTTCAAGAAGGCCACGGGACTCTCTTAAACAAAGGCAACCATCTCTGTGCTCTCCTGCCTGTCCCAGTCGAGGGGTTGGGGTTTCAAAGGGAATTGGGGTATTTTGCTCCAGAGGGATCTGAAGTAACCAAGACTCATTTAGATGGAGATGTGAGATAGCTCCTGCCTGACAGAGGTAGGTGCCCAGCTCCTTTTGAAATGGAAAGGAACATGGTATCAAATTCCCTGAGGGTGGTTCTTTTGAGATCTTTACCTAGGAGCTTTTGCAGACTATTAGTAGCCTTTTACAGACTGATAGACTGGGAGGTCTCCTAGCTTGAGAATTAAGTGATAAAACACCCTATCAGATAAGGAGTCGTTTTACAAGGAAGGATTTTGATTTGCTAAAAAATCTCTGCTATTTACTGAATGAACACCCAACAATATGTTGTATTTTTAAAACATTTGCTGGAAACTGATAGCATCCCTGGAGTCAAGGGGACTGGAAACTATAACCCTATGGGATGTTGCAGGCTCTCAGGCAGCAGGATGGCTTCCAGCTCTCATGAATGACAAGAAAGACAGGGTTTCACTTACACTGCACAGCTACAGCTTCCCTCCACCTCCCCAACTCTACCACTCTCAACACAAGTTATTTCCCCATGGTCTGACTCTACCAAGAGCCTCTTCCACCCTGGCCCAGAGACAGCAGCATCCCTGATCCCAGCAGAGTTCCTACACTGGGATCTCCTGACACTTCTGTATGTAAAATGGGGTCTGGCTCCTCCCTGGTTAAGCTTTTTGCCTGAGTCCAGTCTGAAAATAGGAGCCCAAATAAAATAAAATCTTTCAAAAGATATAGCAGTCTGCCAGGAGCATGCAAATACTCATTCTACATAGCAGATACACCAGTGACTAACTTAATATCTTCCCGTATTACAGAGTTGCAGTCTCTAAGTGTAAAGCAGCCCTTAACAAGTGAATTCAGGAATATTGCTCACTAGAGTACCACTGTTTGCTTGTAGTTACAGTTATATTTCTGTAAAATAAACATTTTTTTTTAATAGCAAGGCCCTGTTTTTACTCACTTATTATTTGCATAGTGTTCAGGTCCAGCCTTACTTTGCTGAAGGTGGAAAACCCAGCTGCTGTGTAATCTTTCCTACACTGGCAGTCTTCTCGTCTGCTTCCGTTATATGGACATTCAGTCGGGTTATGCAATCTAAATCAAAAGAAAACCCTTTCTACTCATGACCGGAAAATATTGCCAAGTTAAAAAAAAATAGTGTGAAGCTCAGGATTAAAGGATTTCTTACCTGTATCCATATACTTCTGAAAAATTCTCTGCATCCCCATTTACAAGAGTCACATACTCCTTTGGGCTGTCAGTCTGCATCCCAGAGCAATACACCTGAGAGAGAGAAGCCAGAATTTCATCAAGGCATTGTGCAAAGGGATGGCTGAGAAAACTGAAGGTAGAAAATCCAAGAGTGGAAGTGAAGAGCACACGCAGCATCCTCTTACACCTTCGTGAAATGCATTAACTATGTTGTTGAAATGCACCTTTAACATCTTTCCTTTGACTTGAAGGAAATATTCGCCGTCTTCAGTGACACTTTTGAGATTTTTAACGTCTTTGCAACTCCTTGGTAATTCACCTGAAACAAAACAGAAATACTGGTAGCCACTGAGCAACTGTACATCAAAATGTCTTTTGTAACAGTGTGAAGACTCTCATGCAGCAAAACAGCTTGTTTATTTTTAAGATGTCTCCCTGAAGTGCCTTAGTGCTTAGTTGGATGGCTCTCAGTGCTTGGCAATACTGCACACCCCCAGAAGTTTGATGCAAACTGATGCTGAAGCCGCAAGGAAGGCAAAGAAAGGTGCAAATCTGCAGACTTACAATCATGGACGCTGTGACATGTCCTCCTCTCCTCGGGTTTCAGATCCACATGGCACAAGCTGCTGACCTGGTCATCATTCGTCAAACACTGCACCGACCGGTGCATGACTCCAGCTCCACAGGTGACAGAGCACTGCAAGACAGAAGACAGAGATTTGTATTTTATCTCAACGGTTTCTGGGCCTCAGAGGACCAGAGAGAGATGGTTTTCCTTGTATCTAGAGACAGCAGCAAAGGCCTCAGTCCTGCAAAGCGTTCAAACAGGCTTAATTTTAGTTCAGCAAGTAAACCCTTTGATTATTAATCCTTTATTATCATCACCACTAATTATTTCAAGAAGATCACTACAAGCTACCATGTGCTAATGTGAAATTGTTTATTTTTTGCACTAGGAAGGTCATACAAGAGAAATGTTCACCAGGAGGCCTGATTGGTAGAAGTCTTCTCCTGGTGGCTGGGAGATGTTGCTTGGGTGACTCGCAGGGGCCTCTGAACAAGCACAACATGAGTTGTTTTCTATCCAAACTACACCAAAACCCTCACAGCCTCCAAACCCTCTTTCCCCTCGCTCTCCAGAAAAATGGCTACATCTTCACAAACACTGGTTCATCCTCAAAGGGCCCAAATTGTGGGTAATCTTAAGGATAAAATGGTATAAGTTACTGGTGCTACTGAGCAGCCGCTCATCTGGGCTGGCTGCTGCTGAGTGTGGGTTATGGGAGGTGTGAGCATCTTGTTCCACCTCCACAACTTGTTCTTCCAGTACTTTGAAGTTAAATTCAGCTCTTTATACACGTACCACGTTAGGCCACCAAGAAAATGATGCTGCGTAACTCTTTAGAAATTATTAGTCTAAAAGAGCAGGCCATGAAGGAGACAGTCTTCAATCACTCATGGTATCTGCAACTTGGCATTTACTCTTTATAAGGCCCAAATCCATAAAACTTAACTAAGGAGCTGAGCAGGACTCTCTCTGTCCATCAAAGGTGATGGTATTTTACATTAAATCCCTTTGAAAATCAGAGATGAGAAAGGGTCATGGCACTTGGTAGTCACTGTGACGTTCAGCAGCCCAAAGCAAGGAGAGAGGTCTTGCCCTCTGAAACAGATACTCTTCTCAGTGAAGCTGTATTAATGAGTTGGACATTTTGCACTGATATTCTGGGAAATATCATTTAATTGAGACTGAGCTTTCTGCTGTAACTCCTCTGCCCCGACTCATGGGGAGGATTGGAAGCTTCTTATGGGGCAGGAGGAACTTAGATTTCAAATGGCTCTGCCATTTACTGACAATTTCTACTACATTTTATTAACTCAACCCTCATTGCCTTGTAATTTGACAAATTCCTGAGCTGAGTTAATAAATCAAATTTACGAGAATTTCAAAGAATGTCAGAAGTCCAAAGAAGTGAAATGTTATCACCTTCACTAAAATTTGATCTTGTAGTTCAGGCCCCAGAAGAGGCTCAACACAAATAACTTTAGCAGAACAGCAAAGTTCTTTCTCCTTCCCTGTCCAATCATTTGTAAGACGGGGAGGGGCAGATCTTTTTAAGGCCTACTGATGGTTCTCAAGTCTTGCTCACACACACAGGCACATGGGATCACCTCCAGCTGCCAACTATCCATCACTCCCTCTACTTTAGCACAGGGTTTTCTGGCAATGACCCCCACCTTCTGACTAAGCATGAGGCTTTGAGCAACCCGATCTAGTAGAAATTGTCCCTGACCATGTTGGGGCGGGGGGTGGGGGGTGTCAAACTAGGTGATCTTTAAGGTCCCTTCCAACCCAAATCATCCTATAATCCTCAACAGTGCCACAAATTTTGGCTACAACCAAATTTTTACGCCCTCATATGAGGGGATTCAGATAGAGCAGAAGCCTTACACACAGCAGGTCTGCTGCTACACAAGGGTATTAACTGCATTAATTTGCTTTTAAACATTTGCCTGCCAAAACTTAGGACTGTGTCCGCTAATGGAAAGAAAAGTTTTGTTGTAATTTTTTGAGTTAAGAAAAGAAGCCTGCCAAACTTACACTTCCCCAGTTGCCAACACGCCAGGATGCTGAGACAGGGCACTCCCCAAGGTAGCAGGGTTGGATGTTGGGTGGCTGCGTGCCAGGACAGTTGACCGTATTCTGGTACCCATACTCGTAGTGGTCCTTCCCGGTGTAAATCTCGCTGCAGGACACCAGGCGCTGCCTATATCCCTTCCCACACGTGACAGAGCACTGCAAGCAGAGGAAGCTCCTGTTAGCACCACATGCTTTAGGAAGGCTGCTCGAAATCAGGAGGAAAACAGGCTTACCAGCTTCAAACACAGCAAGCTGCTCTGAGGGATCACTAGCAACTATTTTAGCCATCCATGGGTATTATGAGCAGCTACAAGCAGGCTGGCACCCAACAATGTCTTTGAACACCCAATTCTTCCCTTCCTCACAGTGCTGCCTCTAAAGCTACTCCAGGACCCCCTGCTTCAGGTTGGCTCCTGGGAGTAAGTTCTCTCTCCCCAAAAATAAAAAGGGAGCAGAAGATCTTCAGGAACTCAGAAATGTCTCTATTACTTGGGTTTTGTGGGGTTTTTTGGTTTTTTTTTCCTCCCCCCCCCCCTTTTTTTGTTGTTGCTATGGAATGCACAGAGAAACAAAACGGTCAGGATTGACCCTGATTGGAGGTACTTGGCAGCAACTGGAAGAAAGGAAAGGTTTTCCTTGTAATTAGGGGACAAACAGAGCTGCTTCCCTCCTCACCAAAAGGTGGAGTGGGGAACAGGGGTGAGCTGAGCTCCAGCTCCATGAGCCCTCGCTCACCTCCTCATCCTCACGGGTCCGAGTGCTGCTCAGTGGTGGGAGCAGGTAGAGGGTGTCTGTGCAAGGGGCAGCCAGGGCTCCAGCTTCACAGGCACCTGTCTCTTAAGAGGCTACCCAGGACACCAGGCTGCTTGGAGAAATCCTCTCTACATTCATCGCTCCTGCACTAACTTGAGTGCTTTGTCTCTCCTCCCTCTCAGACCCGGCATGTTTTCCTTTTTCCCTTTCCTTGTTCTTTCTTTTTAATCAGTGCTGTGTCAGCAGCAGCCTTGTCATTTCCCTGTGCTGTTCTTCCAAGTGGAAAGCAATCCTTCACTCACTGGAGAAGGAAACAGGCTGAGATTAGCCTAGGCCCTCCCACATGCAGCGCCTGCTGTGAAGAAAACTCATCTATTTTCCTTGCTGAGCCCTCTCCTAGCCATGAGGGTGAACCTGCTGCCTTCACTCACGTCAGGTCCTCCCCCTGCCAAAGACAGCACTGAGGAAGGACATGTCCCTGTGGCCACATGCAGGCTTGTCTTTCTCCTAGGGTGCTCACCTAAACCCTTGCACAGCTCATTGGGTCCCAGAGCTCCCTGGGAGGGGATGGGAATAAACCAAATAAATAAAAATACAAAATAAAATGGCACAAACCAAAGAGGGTATCTGCTGGATGTGATGTGCTTTGGAAGAAAATTGCCTCTAGATATTAGTGAGGACTCTGAGCATGCTGGTGTTTTATATCCTGGTCTTCTCCCACAGCCCTGCTCCCTTCTCTCCAGCAAGGAAATTGCACACAGAAACAACCCAAAATATAATAATTAATCCACGCAGCACTGCCCTGCCACTGTTGATTTGGGTTGCAATATCTCAGCGAGGCCAGCAGCGAGCAGAGGAGAACGTGGTCTGGTGCCAAGCAAGGCAGTCCCTGCATGTGGATGGGGACTCACCTCTGACCACTCCCCAGTGATCCAGATGTACTCGCAGGGCGGTAGCCCGCAGCTCTCCATCTCAGGGGGGCGCTTGCTGGCGTCGCAGTAGCCGCTGTTCTGCACCCGCTTGTTCTCATCCATGCAAACCACCTTGCGGTACCGGGATGCCTCCCCACACGTCTTCATGCACTGTTTCAAAGAAACAACAGATCATGTAACCCATAAGGGATTTCAGCAATTAACCTGCATCTGGAGCAGGTGAGTGAATGGCTCATGTTGGTGTCTCTCATTGGTATCATTTTCCTGCACTTGGGGCACAACAATCCCGTGCAGCTACAGACTGGGAGAAGTCTGGCTGGAGAGCTGCCTGGAGGAGAGGGACCTGGGGGTGTTGGTTGAGAGCGACTGAACATGAGCCAGCAGTGTGCCCAGGTGGCCAAGAAGGACAATGGCATCTTGACTTGGATCAGAAACGGTGTGACCAGCAGGTCCAGGGAGGTTCTTCTCCCTCTGTACTCGGCATTGGTGAGACCGCTCCTTGAGTACTGTGTGCAGTTCTGGGCCGCTCAGCACAAGAAGGATGTTGAGGCTCTGGAGCGAGTCCAGAGAAGAGCAACGAAGCTGGTGAAGGGGCTGGAGAACAGGCCTTATGAGGAACGGCTGAGAGAGCTGGGGGTGTTTAGCCTGGAGAAGACGAGGCTGAGAAGAGACCTCATTGCTCTCTATAACTACCTGAGGGGAGGTTGTGGAGAGGAGGGTGCTAGTCTTTTCTCCCAAATGACAGGGGACAGGACAAGAGGAAATGACTTCAAGCTCCCCTGGGGGAGATTTGGGCTGAACATTAGGAAAAAAATTTTCACAGAAATTGTCACTGGGCACTGGAACAGGCTGCCCAGGGAGGTGGTTGAGTCATGTTCCCTGGAGGTGTTTAAGGGACGGGTGGACAAGGTGCTGAGGTACATGGTTTAGTATTTTATAGGAAAGGTTGGACTTGATGATCTGGTGGGTCTTTTCCAACCTGGTGATCCTATGATTCTATGATTTGGGGTCAAATTTGAGACCAACATCCTGCTGTGCCAGGAGCTGTGGGAGCGTCCAGTGACAAACCGCTTCCATCCTTTGGAGGTACCAAGCCAAATTGCAGATGTAGGGAGAGAGGAGAAACTGTGGCAGCAGGTATTGTGATGAGGCACAGGTAGGGGCCAGCTGTGATGGAACCAAGAGATACAAGGGTCAGTGTGCAAGGTCAGGAGATGAGTCTAGGGGAAAATAAAGGAGCCAACCTCCATCATTTCAGGTCCTAGTAAATACAGACACATGGAGAATGACAACCCAGCCATCCCCTTTCCAAAATACACATCCTTGCACCCTTGGTCGTGGCTGGGGGAAGCCTCCTTCTCGGTCCCCAGTGGTGGGAGAGCAGCAGTGCTCTGCCCTGGCATGGCACAT
Organism: Piaya cayana; assembly: GCA_013389865.1. Classification (NCBI taxonomy): domain Eukaryota; kingdom Metazoa; phylum Chordata; class Aves; order Cuculiformes; family Coccyzidae; genus Piaya; species Piaya cayana. The sequence goes on along the minus strand of WAAB01020436.1, from coordinate 62,384 downwards.
CTCTGCCACCGCTGCAGCTGAGGCAGCCCTACAGTTTTATTCTCTTTTAAATACTGCCCTGCCCAATATTAAGAGCAACCCATGCTAGGCAAGCACAACTGTTCCCCAGGGGCTTCTGGAGACTTTAAAGACTTGGTTCTTTTCCTGCTTGTCTTGGAAATACCAGCCTGGCTGTGAAGCTGCACTCCTGGGAGCAAGTTTGTGCTCAGAGCGTGTCTTACAAAACACACACATAAAACAAAATAAATCAGCATAAGAGCAGCTTTCTGGATAAAAACCTATTTTCTTAAAGTTATCATCTGTAATGGACTTCTAACACTTTCAACTAACTGGATTAACAAGGAGAAAAATGCATGAAAATAATCATTTTATATAACGTGCAGGAAATGTCTTCCCCTAAGGAAAATTATAAAACATTCAATCAGACCATCCCTATCTGTACAGAAACACCTTTTGAAGTCACCTAGGCTCGGAGGACCGTGCCAGTTTAATCTAGTTAGAGTCTTGCCCTCCAAACATCATTTCCAGCCTCATTGAAGAAGTTCCTGCTCTACTGGTTGGCCCACAATTAGTGAGATCTTGGTGGGTTCAGCAAGTTGTGAAACTCAGGCACAGTCAGGCTCCCATTTCTGTAATTAATTGTTAGAACCACGACTGCAAATTATGTGAGAACTTTGAAAAATCACAGCAATCCATGGCAAGAGCAGCAAAGCAAGAGATCCGCAAGCAAGCAGAACATCATGTTGGTCATAAATATTTAATAACTGAGCAAAGTGGAGGGGGACAGGGAAGGAGAGACAGCCCCACAAAGTAGCATTTATTCTGAAGGAATAACTTAGGACCTCTTAGGCAACAGTCAACATTGCAAAATCCACAGTCTGCCAGAAGAGCCTAAGGGTTTCATGTGCTTTCAACCTTATTTACTCTCTCGCTTTAAGTCCTTGGAGTGGAAGCTCCTTCTAGGTCTGTGCCAAAACCCAGTGATCCTATGGGGCCTGGAGGAATTTACTGGAGTGTGATTTCCACAGAGAGCAAACAAGCTGTTTTATATTTGCCCATCTGATATCTCCCTGTTACAGAAGTAAAATCAGAAAGGGGGTTATTGGATGGCTCAATCATCATGTAGCTTCCCTGAGCAGCACCTTTCAGAGGCAGCATTAACCTTCCTTCTCTGCCCCCAAAGAGGGACCCTCCAGCACAGTGGGAGTTGGGCTATGAGATGCTCAAAGCTCCCCTTGTCTCGGGTCTGGCCAGCTCATCACATTGTCACCAGTACAGGGTGCATCATTCCAACCCTCCTCCACTCACGACCAAAGAAAGCACCTTGCAAAGAGTGGGAAGAAACAAGGCTGATTTTGTTTCCTCTTGTTAATTTATATTTAAGCCTAAATTTTCAAAGTACATTGGCTCATGCTTAATTTTAGGAGGTCAAATAATCTCCATGCCATCAATGGGTCTTCTGGCATTGGCCATGAAGAACTATCATATTAAAAGCTCATCCTCATTTAAAATTGTTACTTGCTGATGAGAGATTGACTCTCTCAAACCCCTGCCAGCCTGCTTTGGGATTCTCTGCAAATAATGGTCCTGTGGCCAAGTAAATCCAGACCAGCTCTGTGCATTTTGTCATCATCAGTACATTAAAGTTTGATTATTTGTATTTTAGGGATAACTGGCAATTAAAATAATCCCACTGAGATATTAAATATGGCTCAAAGACAGCGAGACCACCATAAAACAAATCAAAGAGATGCACTGCAGAGATTCCAATCAGCCACTCCAAGGTTATAAACCATTACTCACATAGAAAGAGCTAGCATGAAAAGGTTATTTTTCCTTTTAATATAGTAATAGATTTTGTATGAAATCTCATCTTCATGACTAATCTAAACCTCCCATAAAATAGCAGGGCTGGGGATAACAATATTGACAGCAAGAGCTGAGAAACAGGTCAGGCATTTGACAATATTTGTTTCTTTTGTCTCATTTCCCAAATTTTGAACTATTTTCCTGTAAGTTCAAATTAAGGGCCATTACAAGCACTTCTGCAACTGTTCTAGAAGAGTAGCAATAACAATTAAAAACCCCCAAAGGTATTCCTTTGCGAAAGCATTCATTGTTTTCATTCTTTTTTTTAAAAAAAAACCTAAATCTGACACAGAGATGAAATGAAACCCCATGCCACAAACACTTCAAACATGCCCTGGGTAAATCTGCAATGCAAATCAGGCAAGGATGGCACAATTTTCCCCCAAACAGCAAATGCCGAAGATTCAAGAATCACATTGCAGCTGCCAGAGCTGTTCAATATCCTTCCACAGAGGTTCATAATTTAAAAAAAAAAGAAAAAAAAAAAACAAACCCAACACCATTCTCTCTCCCAATTTTTCCTTTTTCTTTGTAATCCTGGTCTGGGTTTTGCTTTGACATCTCCAAAGCCCTTTCTATTGACTTTCTTCTCCCTGGTGTAGACACTGAGAACAACTAATTAATGGCAATACACCAACAGAGCAATAAACGGTTTCCAATAAGTTCCCTATTCCTTTTCATCAACTTGGCAAGACCAACATTCACAACAACAACAGAAAGGATCTATAAGAACCCCCCTTCTCAACAGATTCCCTTTAAAGATAAGAAATCAAGAACAAGACACTGGGGGATTATTTTACATTGAATCACAGAGTGGTTTGGGTTGGAAGGGACTGTGAAGGTCATTCAGTACAACCCCCCTGCGGTGAGCAGGGACACCTTCAACTAGTTCAGGTTGCTCAGAGCCTCATCCATCCTGCCTTTCATGTCAATTAGGGTCCATTGCCATTCCCTGCTCAGAGAATACTAATGCTGCCTCTGCCTCCTCACTATAAATAATGTCTGGCCAGTACTTAAGGCTGCGGAGAAGGTGCTATTAGTGTTTTTCAGTGGGTACATGAGAACAAAACAAGAAGTGCTTACAAGAACTGCTTGGAGTCAGTCACATTCCACATCTCCTGCATGGTTCTATTAATGGTTATTTATAGGTGAAGAAATTTCCAGCCCACACCCCTAGCAAAGCTCCCCTGGGGAAAAAACAGTCTCTGTAACACATTAAAAATGTCCCTAGTGCAATGGGGAGCCCTGGAAAACTTCAGAAAACATCAGCACCCACTTCCCACCAAGGGCCCGGCAGCCTGGGGGCAGGCAGAGACCTCTTGCTGCTGGTCTGAAAAGTTGCAGAAATAAGAGAAAGGGAGCAAAAGGATGGGGTAGGAGCCATGGCTTTTGAGGGCTGATCACACCATTAGGTAAGCACTGAAACTGCATGCTGTTCTGTGACCTATTTTGCCACCTGAAGAAATTTAATGGGCTCTGTAAAAGCAAAAGTTCATTGCAAGGAATTTGCTGGATCCCCCTCAGCTGTTCCTATGTTTCTTTTCCAGGCTGAGACGTTTCCGTCGGGCTCCACTGCTTGGTCAGCTCAGCTTTGCCTCCTGCCTCTCACCACACCTGAGCTCCCTGGCAGGTGGGAATGGGGTACGGTCTCCTCCGGCCTCTCCTAGCAGTGGACGTGTTAATAGGATTATAAACCCATTACAACTTTCCAGCACTGCTGAGACTAGGGAAAGGAAGCAAAGCTCATTTGTACCATCCCTGTGAGGCTGAGGTACTGTGGGTGGGGGGATATTAGATAATGTCACACAGGTGGCTGCAGTGGCTGCAGTCTGGGGTGCTCTGAGCAGTCCTGAGCCCAGAGGCTCACAGAGAAGGAAAGAATGAGAGGTAAGCACAAGCTGCTGTAACCTTGAATTTTATCTTGCTGCAGCAGAGCAGTTGCACAGCCTCTATGTGCATGAAACACCTTTTCTCTCATCGATAAATTTGCTTTTCTTATCCTCCCCCTCTTTTTTCTTTTTATTTTTTTTTTAAGTGACACAATAAAGGCAGGCTCTGGAATTGACTGTGAGAACCAAGGCTTTGAGCAGGAAGACAATGGTGCCTCCCCATCTTGTGTTACCAGAGCAAGAGGCTCTGTTTTCATAGAATCATGGAATCACTGGTTGGAAAAGACCTTTCAGATTATTGAGTCCAACTATACCTGTCCAATTACTAAACCACAGTCTTGAATTTTGCATTTATACTGCGGCCAATTCACAGCAGGGGAAGGGATCTTGACCAATTTCGTCTGCCTTTAGGATCCCTTAGACCATGCAAGAGCAATATAAAAGCAGCCTGATTGCCAATGAAAGCTGGGTCCCCTTTCATTAATAGTTCTCCTCCTTCCTGGAGCTGCTGACTGCAGGTGCCAGGGAGATCACGATCAGGCTCTGACCGTGCACCCCCAAAGTCAGTGGGATCTTTGCTGTTCGAAGGGAGTAGGATCAAGCCCCTGCTGCCCTGCCACCAGAGCCAGCACTGGTTTTGCAGGGAACATCTTGTACCACTTTCAATCCCCTGCATTCTCACGAAAGGCCCGTGATGGGCTATCCCCTTCTCCCTGCATGACGTGGACATCCTCCCCATGGGAATGGTGGCCTCTCCCATGGATTTTGCACTATTGGAGTCAGCTCCCCTGTGCTGACAGCTCCATCACCTCTCCCATTTCCAAGGCTGGCAGTCCTTGGAAGACTTGGGACACCTTGGAAGACCTGAAGACCCTGGGATAGAGGGACAGGGACAGTGCAGAACTGGGGCAGGACTCTTTCACCCATGGATGGCTGGAAATGGAATGAAACCAGAACAAAAATACTTATTTTGGTGCCCAGTCTGACCTCTCTCTGACACAACGTGTTGTGCACTTGTAGCCTGTCACAGCAACCTCCAGGCAGCTGACCAGAGGGCCTCCCCTGGACCCTCCTCCTGCCACCCACAAGCTTGAGGCTCACCTGTTGAGCACACAGCAGGTGAGTTGGAGTTTCTCCCTGAACCACTGCAGCAGCAGCTTTATCCCCTACTCCAGCCTAAGGGACTGGTTTTGCAGGGGACAGGTCTCAGTCACTCCGAAAAGCACTGTCTGCCATGGGAGATCTCATCTCAGCATGGTTCACAGCTTTGCAAGAAGCATGGACTAGGTACTCAGTGAAAAGGGAGAGCTGTCCGCAGGGACCCGGGTAACAAGGAAGGAAAATGGGAATTATTGATGCTCCTCATTTCCTTCCAAGCCACAGGCACAGAGCTCAGTGCTGGAGCAGCACAGCAGGGCTTGGTCCAAGACGGGGGTTACTGCTCAGCCTCTGGGAACAGACCCAAACCCGCCCAACCCAAAACCTGCTCAATATTTGCATAGGTCTCAGCCAAACACAGGGCAGCACAAAGCAATAAATTAACCCCACAGAGGTATTTCTCAGCTCCCCCTTCCAGCCAGCACACAGGAGCCTTTTCTCCACTTTTTTTCTTTTGCCAGTCCAGATCACAACCCCAAACCCCCATCTCTCCAGCAGCGACGTCCAGCATCGACAGCCCGACAGTCTCCAGCATCATCCCATGCTGCACGCTTGAGAGCACAAGTGACGTGACCCTGGGAATGGGTGGAGGGGGGGACCCCGCTTACCGGTTGCCATTCGCCAGCTGCCCAGCGATGCGTGGGGCACGCGGGGAGGTGGCAGTCCCGCTGCGGAGGGGGCTGGCTGGCCGGGTCGCATTCTGCCTCCTCAGCTGCCTTCGGGGTGCCGCTGTGGCAGTGCACGGCACGGCGCTGGATACCCTGCCCGCAGGACACCGAGCACTGGAGGAAGGAATAAAAGGTGAGCGGTGGTCCTTATTGCAGCTGTCACAGCGAGTTCCCGGGGTTCACCCCCTGCTCTGGGCTCAATGCAGCGATAGCAATGCTCTGACGCCAGGGTCTAAGCTTCCAGGAGAGGCTTTTCATTGCAAAAAGGGAAAACTTTACAAAGGGCAGAGCAGACAGGCTGAAATCTCTGTTCCACTGAAGCCAGTGAGAATTTTTGTGGTTGGGGGTCAGGATTTCCTGGACAAGATTTATATCACCAAAACCTCTGGAGACAGTGGCACTGCTAAACCTTCATAACGTGCCAGAGGCAGCAAGGCTCTCAGCTCAAAAAAGTAATACGTTAAAATACGTCAAATGCCACAAGTGTCACTGGAGCAGATTTTAATGAAAGGTAAACTTGAATTATATAGAATAAAATCTGTAGCAGTAGAGGTAAGAGTATGATACAGCTGGGATTTCTTTCAGCAGGCATCTAAACATGCACGTGCAGGGCATATTAGCTTGTGAAAATAATTGCCTTCTTAAAATTAACTGCATTTTGCATTTCCTTCATTATGCTGTGGGCACATTTCTACCCACTTCTAGGCGCAGGAAGAAAAGGCTGAATTTCTCTGTTTCTCAGAAATCCTCAAGTTAATATGCACACTACAATGCTTTTAACAGCTTGCTTTTCTTCTTTCGCGTGTTTCTAATTGCGACTGCACGATATAATATGTTCAGCAGTACTTCACTTCTCACCAGTATGGATTCTTCCTCTCTAGATCTTAAAATATATGGCATAGATTTGGAATAAAAGGAATTTGCATTTGTAGAAGAAAGCGTGTAAAAATTGAAAGCATCCATTTAAACTAGAGCTATTACAATTAACCAGCTGCTGAATTAACAATTAATATAAGCAACCTTATTAATACATCAGGAACTAAGAAAACAAATTTACAGCCCATTATTGCAATACCCATAAAAGCGAGCCTTCTTAAGGCAGGGAATTAAGTGGTGCCTAGCGGGGAAGTAATTCTCTCTTCTGCAGAGTATTCCTCCTTAATGCTCTGCTTGCTTTACTATCCAAATGCCCCATAAAGCCAAGAGGACCAAAGAAAAGCTGACTGTGCACATTCGCCTGGCTTCAGATATTTGTAAGCGGGTGGGTTGCTTTTTTTTTTCTTTTTGTGTAACTTTTGAAAGTGGCAGTGAGATTTCCCATCACTGGTGCTGCAAGCACTTCCCATACGCTGTGCTGCCTCCCTGTGATCAATAATGCTGTTTGTCCTACGCATTCCATAGGGGACGGTTAGCTGAAAAATGGCAACAAACTTAGAGAAACATTTACACCGGGATGCACGGCATGTTCTAAAATGCTTTTTGGGTTGTATTTATCATCCACCCAGGTGTTTTATGTTAAGGGAGTGCAAGGAGGCAGCTGGTCCCTGGTCATACTGGGCAAAGCCTGGTACAGGGGGAAGCCGCAGGCTCATTTCACTGTGTGCCTGGGTGAAACTTTGCCATGGGAATAAATGCTGCACCCTGAATGAACAGGTGGGAGGATTCACAGCAGAGAAATGAGCTCCTCAGAACCCCAGGACGGGCTGCAGTGTCCCAGCCCCTCCCTTGGAAAAGATCTGAACCCTTCTTGTGCAAGTGAGCAAGCAAAGAGCTTTCCTTGGTCTGACCATAAGTGTGTAAGTAGGAAAGGCTTCTCTGAGCTGAATGGGCTTTCTCAATGCACTTGTTGGCTAGACACAGGGCAGACACAATTCTATTCAGTCACAGCAAGGGAGAAGGGAACACGATTGTAGCCCCAGCCGGAGAGGAAGAAGACACTGGTGAGCCCAGTCCTGGGTCCGCAGGAGGACTATGGTGGGGCTGATGACAGAGCCTGGAGTCCTCCTGTGGAGGGGGCAACAGCTACACTTGCTCCAAAGCTGATGAATTGGGGGCCATGGGAATTTTCCCAGCAGATTGAGGCATCCCCTTCTGTGAGATGCTTCCTCCTGCCGCCCGCGCTTCTACATCAGTATTGCTGTGGCTCTGGCTGGATTTAGGGCTACCTTCAAAATAACAGCATTATGCTTTCTTGCAGAAACAAGAAAAGGTGGGTTTTAACTCCATTTTCATTCTAGCTCTTTTAAATTTAGAAAACTGGTCAGCCAACCTTTGTCTACTTTGGGGAACAGAACCAGGTAACACTGCTAGAAGAGACTCATATTTGGGGCAGTCATCTTGTGCTGTACTTATATATTCCCCTGTGGGATGCCAGGCAGCCTGTTCATCCTTACTACAGAGTCTATATGTTTTCTCAGGATCACTGCTTTCACCACTGAGCAAGTCAACCACCAAACTGCAGAAAAGCTTTGCCTAATGCTCTACCTGTGCTTTCAGACAGGGCTGGATTTCAGTCTGAACCTGAAAGATGTAAATACCAGACAGCAAAATAAATATTGGTATTTTTGCTACGTGAAAGGTAAATGGTCATAATTGATGCTACTTAGGAAATGCAAACACATTAAATCTGACATTTCAGCGCAGGCACAAGCACACTTAGAACTTGGAGAAAAAGCCTTTTTTCTTCCCTTCTGATTATTACAGATATATTTAAAATGCTTTGCTGCAGGAAAGGGGATTTATAAAAATCTAGATAAGTAATACCTGGCTTCTGAACACAGAGAGAAAAAAAACTGGGAGAGGAGCACTTTCCTGAATTGGCTGGGACTAATTTTTAAGCATTCCTGTATTTTTTTTCAGCCTGTTCTTTAATCCCAAAAGGAAAAAAATCCTAAAGACATGCAACAGGTGCATGAACGGTGACAAGGAGGATGAATTTCCATGGGAAAACATTGCCTTAGTTCTTATACAGGCTCTTGCTGGTTTACCCAGGACAAAGGTGGCCAGCTCAGTGACGGGGTTATCTTTCAGAGGCAATTAGCCCTTCAGAGAGCCTTGTTGGATAGTATCTAAGAGCAAATTGATCACGGCTCCTGTTTTCAGCCGTGTCACCAGTGATGGGGAAGGTGACATGGAGTTTCCGCACCCATTTAGATCCTGATCTACTGGGCAGTCAGGGTGCCAAACCCCTGCCTGTTTCATAGTCCTAATGAGAAGCGCTGCACCCTAATCCACCTCGGCTCTGAGGCGTTAAATCTTTCACAAAGCGGTGCGAGCCCTGATCACCTCTCGCAGGGACAACCACACATGTCCCAAACTTCTGACAGCCCCGCTTTTCATCTGTCACAGGTCAAGAAACTTGGTCAGCACAAATGAGGATCAGGATGCAAGAAAGCCATAAAAAGCCCAGTTTGATATAGTGGGATGGATGTCTCCATCCCTTTATTTTTTCCATAAGCAAGATCCTGGCTGGGTGAGTACATACAGCGCCAAGAATCTGGGCTGAGGAGCTACCTTGCATGCTGGAAATGTGCTACCTATTCTTAGTCTTATCATTAGCATACAAATATTCCTTAATTGCCTAGTCACAAGAGATTACCTCAAGCCATAAATCATCTCCATCCTCCTATTAACTTGGGTTTCTTTCTGCAGTTGCATAAAACCAACTCTGGTCATGCGATGGAATGTTGGGAATTTTAAAACACTTACTTTTATCCATTAGCATTAGTGTATTTTAATGCAATCGACAGAGCATTACATTATTATGTTTACAATTATTAGCTGTAAAAATTGCTTTCAGGAGCAGTCAATTTGAACAAAGTGCAAATCAAATGTGACAAGACCATATAATGGCCTAGCTTTCCTTTACACTCTAGCTTCTTCTATGAAATTGAGGCTTCAGTTTTGCAGGTAATAAAGGTAACAATACTGACTTAATTTCCAGTACGGGAGCAGTACTGTGCAATTCACAGGCCTGTGCAGGGATACCTGGGTGCTCCCAGCCGTACCATGGGTAAGGAACCCAGACCTCAGGGACTGAACGTTCATGGAGAATGCACACTTCTCCCTTTACAAGTAATGGCAAACATTCCTACCCTATGGACTCAAAAGTAAGCATAAAAAAATACAAGTCTGAAAGCAATCATAGATCATCAATGGGTTTATTGTCTTTTTTAATAGTCAACATTAAACAAGAGCATGCTGTCCTAGTCCTCATGTTTGCAATGTCTGCATGGGTGCCTGTAGTGATGTTAATGGTTTGTCTTTCAGGGGACTCACTTATAGGGAGAACTGGTGGTTTTACCTTAATTTGGAAGACAGACAACAAGTGAACATGATGTTTTACAAGTTAACAGTTCATTTAGTCTGGGATTTTCAATAATTCTGCTGATTAGCACATTAATGAGGTAGAGGGAAAAGTAAGGTTCAGAGATAAAAATGTGATACAGCAGATTCAGGCCGATGACAAAGATATTATTTTCAGGAAAACAAGGATTTAAGATGTGCTTTCAGCAAACAAGATGCTTAGTAACTCCAAACACTTTCACACTTCCAGCAACCTCTGCTCTATGCACCAGTGTCTGACTTCTTCATCAGTGTCTGACTTTTTAATTAAGCAAAATCAACTGATGAGCTTGTTAAGAAACAAAAGGTAGTGAAAAGCACTTATAATGAACAGCTCTGATTGTTCTTTAGGTTTTCCCAGGAAGCTGAAAATAAAATTAATTCCAAATTTCTCAAAACCGAGGAACATTTTGCTTGGGATTTGACATACTTAAATAACAATGATAAATTAATATATATTAGATTCACTTTAGTATTATACACTAATGCCTTTTCTAGCAGAAATTTAAAATATATAAAAAGGAATTTGCTTTCAGATAAAAATTTGCTTTCAGATTAAAAGCAAGTTGTAAATTTTCAGCTGGTAAAACCAGTGCTTCTCCACTGTTATTCATGAAGCTACATTGATTTACAACACCTGAGGATCTGGCCCAAAACTTTTACCACTGAAAAATTCCAAAGGACAGAAGTGATGGGAAAACCAGCTTCTAAACAATTTGACAGAGAAAGAATATTAAAAGGTACAAAAGGGTATACAATGCATCTCACCTGTCCCCAGTCTCCTGCTTTCCACTTTGGACATCTGCCCCCTCTGCATTTCTTTTGCACATTGGGCTTAGCAAGGTGCTTGCAATAATCTTCTTCTATATGCCTCCCTTCCTTTGTCAAACAGTACACATTGCGGTGCTTTTGGCCCCTTCCACACGAGACAGAACACTGTAAATATAAAGTAACAACAGATCAGCTTTCATGCAGGGCCATCTGTGTGGTTATACGTGGTCCATGGCTACCCAGGCAATTTGCTTTTAGCTGGACCAAAAAGCACATCCTCAGGTCCCCAACAGCCTAAACAAAACCTGAGGGGAAGACAGAGGTGCAGAATTTAACTGCTTGAAATGGTCCCATTTGCACTTAATATTACAGGATATTCTGGGTGAAAGCCCCCCGCAAATGCCAATATCAAAATAAGAGAAAGCAGCTGACATTCAGCAGGGATAACGGGCTCGATTCCTGGCATTGCTCCAGTGGTTTCAAAGGAGCAGAGTCATCTTACAGGGATCAAGGCAAGAGCCCTCAGTATCTACTTAGAACTTGAAAGGAACCATTTCCATCTAGGTTTGTAAAAAGGGAGGTCAAATGTTGGTAAATCAGGAGAGCAAAGTGTGACATTCAGCCTTTCGCAGAGGGAGATAACTCCACAAAGGATAAAGCAGAAGAGAAAAACGCAGCCCTTCCATTTCCTCAGTATTTAAGCTCAGGTTTGTTTTACCAGGGCAGACTAGTTTACTATTTTTTTACTAAACAGACTGAACCCAGGACATGCTCATCCCTAAGATTTATGCATTTTGGAAACAACTCAGAAGATGGCATGAAGGCAGGCCCTGAAGAATCAAAGCGAAAAGCAAATCAGCAGGTATGTTAGCTACAAGCTTTGTAGTGAAGCAACTAATTTCAACCTCCCTCTGCAGGTTCACTGAACTTTTTCAAATGTGACCGCTTCTGGCATGCAAACCCCAAGCAACTTCACTTTGATTTCAGATTAGTCTCCTCCAAAAGATTTAGGAATCAAAGGGGTCTGGAGTCACGACAAGAATTTAATATGACAGTTTTGTGTAGAACAAGCCTGTTACTCAGCATGATGCACCCAGAGACTCAGCTTCTATTTCTTCATTACATGTTATGCAAGCCAGTACATGCCATGTCATAAGCATCCAGGTTTAACCCTTGAGCACAAATACAGTTTCGAGTGTCTCTCAATATAAAATGTTCTGCTTTCTTTTCAGAACAGAGCAAACATGCAGAGATGAGGCTTCTACCTTCATTTTAGAGCCATGCAATCAGTATATTAACTAAGAAATAAATTACAACCCAAGCTTTTCTTAGCCTATGAATACATTTCAAACCTTAAAAAGTACAATTTTTACATATGTAACACCTCTGGAAGATCTATTAGAATAGAATTTGGCATATACATTCACAGCTGTGATTATTTTAAATTACAGCCCTGCTTCCAAACCATTCAGTCCCTATTGTGTTAAGAGGTACACAAGGAACCAGCAAGAGTAACTTGCTGTGAAATTGAAAAGTTCAGGCCAACATGGAGAGAAATGAGTGTAACTTATCAGATCAGACATTGCTGCTTAAAAGCTTGTATAAGCAATCTCCTGAAAAAGGCTGTTTTCCTGCTGCAAGATCATTAGGAGGGACAGAAGGTAGCTGAGGTCCCTTGCAATCAATACTGTTTCAGGGCCATTAATGATGCTCCTCCAAGAGAGGTGGGGAAGCCAGGTAAGCGTGAGGCAGGGATGGCTGCCTCTGAGTTTTCCTGGCCCTGGTTCTAATTTCAAGATAAGCCAAAACCCCTGAAGTGCAACATTCAACCTTGCACTGAGAAACAGAGGAAATGCTGTCCTGTATTCTAAAACAAGCCTTTCCTGAGTTATCCAGATTCATAAACTTCACTCTTTCTTTTGTTTCAACAGAAAAAAAGATTCAGTTAATGTTATCCTATTTATAAGACTTCCTTCTACATCTCTCCCCAGGCAATGAATGTCAGCTGCAAGAAGGAAATGTCAAATCCTACCAAATCCAGTTGCAAATGTCTAATACTTTCATCCATTTGCTATCTTTGGACTAAACACCAGCAGTGATACTTGAGCAAAAATTCAAGTACTTCTCGGTAAGCACTCTTCTTGCAGGCTGATACCACTTCACTGTGACAGTCGAAGCCAAAGAATAAATCCATACACTGATCAGGACTCTCTCTCACCCCACATCCCAAGCCAGTACTGCCAGGTGCATCTTTTCTCTAATTCAAAAATACGTTGGATCCACTGCCCATTCAAAAGGAAGAACAACCACAGTGTGCAACACAGCAAGGAGATTTCTGGGGACCTGAAGTTGGCTGATAAATATTTGATCTCACAATTAATAGGGTGCTAGTCTTTTCCAAAATTATTTTTCCCCTTCTACAAATGGCTTAACTTTGGCGTGGAGCCTGAATCTGACATCTCGCCATTCCACCATCAAACAAGACTGCATGAATACCTTGGTGCACTCAGAGGTTGCGGCATAATTTGCCTAATTTTGTTAATACTTGAAAGTAATTCCCAAGATGCTGGAATTAACCATTTCTATGTCTGCCTTTAATATAAATCAAAGTTAGGCAGCTGCGCATTTTTAGATCTAACCCACCCATTTGCTTTCATGCACATATGAGTTATGATCTCATTTGTGCCGACACAAAAGAGGGTCGAATTATCTAATGTGACCAAGTATCAGAGACTAAAATTCCTTTGCAAAGAGTCTACTTCATAACTGCCTTCTAATTCATCTCAGGTATTTCCAAGTTTTATTTGGCACATATATTTTAAGCATATGTGAGCCACATGCAGAAAATCATTTAGTAGTGGGCTTCATCTCAATGCCATGTGACTGAGAAAAGTGGTACACGAGCTACTGCCATCAGCTTCATCACTTATGTCAGACCTTGGGGAAACTTTGCACTGCATTACCGGGGTTCTTCATTGCTGCAAATGCTGCTGCCCACTTATGGTATCTATCAATAACGGCACCATCATGAGGTAAGCTTTGACCTTGCCTTCTTTAAAATATTTGAATAGCACTGACAAAACCACTCCTTTCATATTTCTTTCTCTTTTTCTTGATTTCTTTCCTATCCCCAGATCCCCATAGAAACTACCTTACAGTACTGGGGATGGACAGGAGGCTCTCTGAGGAACAGCAGCTTCATCCAAGGCTCTTTGAAGTCAATAAAAAGACTTCCACTGGTTTTAATCACCTCTGGATCCAGCCCTGAAGGAGTAGCCAAGGTATTGCATTAACTTTTTTTACTTGCCAGCTTTCTAGGGTCAAGGATCAATGCACTGGGCATGCCCATGGTCGACCTGCCTGGCCTCTCCTCAAGCACTTGAAAACATCTCTCCGAAATGCTGTTTGCAGCTTGTGGCAGAGGCATATTAACACCCCAGGGCGAACCCGGGAGGACAGCCAGGCATGGGGAATGGTGTGAAACAACACCTTGTGTTGTTTCTTAAAAATACAAGATGATTGTGGCACATAAACTAATAGAGAAATACTGTTTGAAAGAATCAGCTATAGCTGTTACACTGAAGTTTCCAGTAAACCTTCCCCTCGTTATCATCTTTATTATCTCCTGAAATCACTGCAGTCACACCTGGTGCTTTACGTGGAGAATAAGAACAAAAGGACTTTCTTAACAGTGTTCGGATCAAAGCGTTTGAATACAGATTTAAGGGTATTAGGTTTAGTGCATGATTAGTTTTGTTAACACGCCAAGAACCGAGGCTTGGCATGCTGATGATTATTTCAAATAAATACACTGCCTAGTTAAAATAAATACAAGAAAAAAGTTTAAATAAATATGACAAAAATATTTCCATATCAACTGCTTCCAGAAAGGTCAGAACATGATGATAAATCTCTCCTGCAATACATTGCTCTGCTCCAGAGCAGCGGCAAGCCTGTGGTTTTGTTTCCACATAAATTTGTTTTCTGTTGCAGAGTTCAGGAATGACAAAGATTATTCTATTTTACCAAGTACATACAATCTGCTTTAAACTAACCTTTGCTGCGTTTCCTACTCCAACATTCTCAGAAGTGTGGGTACATCTTTTTCAGTAAGACTTCTCCAATGTAGAAAGGTTGCTACCTATTCACTGGGCTAGTTGCAGCTAAAACCAGAATATGTACCCAAAAACCATGGACGTCAGTATGTCCAGAGAAAGGTGATGGAGTAAAGGATCTGGAGTACAAGTGTTCTGAGGACCAGCTGTGGGAACTGGGGCTGTTAGGTCTGGAGAAAAGGACTCTGAGGGGAGACCTCATCCCTTGCTACAGCTCTGTGAAAGGAGGAGTGTGGCAGGTATTGGTCTCTTCTTCCAAGTAAGACTTGATAGAATGAGAGGAAACAGCCTCAAGTTGCTCCAGAGGAGGTTTAGACTGGATATTAGGAAAAATTAATTCATGGAAGGGGGTGTCAAGCACTGGAACAAGCTGCCCAAGGCAGTGGTTGAGTCGCCATGCCTGGAGGAATTTAAAAGATGTGTAGATGTGGCACCAAGGGACATGGCTAGTGGTGGTGTTGGCAGCGTTATGTTAAGGGTTGGACTTGATGATTTTATGGGTCTTTTCCAACCTAAATGATTCTGTGATTCTATGACTCAGAGGCTCTTAAATATTCTGCACAGGGAGCTTGTGCTGCTGCCAGGTAAGGGCTGGGAGTAAGGTCAGTCTGACACCAAAAGCCCTTATCAGCTCTGGGCACAAACAAGCAGATCTTGGTGAAAAGAAAGAGGTGACACAGAGCAGTCAAGAAGTGGAGCAGCTCCGCTTCTCATTGATGTTGTTCTCTGAATGGGCAAGCTCCACCCAGGGCAGAAAAGGAAACAAACCACCAGCAAGAATCTGGGGACATCTTCCCCTAGAAGTGAAAAGTTTCAGAAAATGCTGTCAGACCACTTTTCCAGGCCCCCATGCATCAGCCAAGGATTTAGGAGGTATTTGAGATAATGAATGCAAGCTGCAGTGATCACCAAATTAATTCCAAAGACCGGTATGCTCTGATAGCTCACCAAGGGCAGGGCTGGGAAGAATTAGATTAAAAGTGGCTTTATCAGATTCTGCCAGGAGCAACTTTTTAGAGGAAATTAAAATCAATCCTTGTAGGTTTAGATTTCCACACATTAAGGATTATATGTAAAGTAAGCGCTCGTAAGTAAGCCCTTGTTCATCCTTTCCAACAGTCTGAGCTGAAACATGTGCTGGATGAAATAAAGCAGAAAAATGACAGATCCCTACAATGCTTTACACTCCCTTTCCATGAGGGGCTGTGCTCCTGGATGTCAGCAGACTTCTCCAGCTGCACACAAAGCCCAACCATGCACCCTCATACTTACATTCCAGCATCCTGTTAGTATGCATCAGCTCTTACTGTAACTTACACTGGTGCTATCAGATGTTGAAATCACAGCCCTGTGACATCTGTAACTATGAAGATTCTCAAGCATGAAGGGCTCAGAAGCCATGACACCAAAGAAAGCTTGGATCATTCCTCATCAGCAGAAGCCTTACTTTAAGTCTGAAAATTTGTGTATTAACCAGAAACAGAGGCTCTGTGGCACCCAGAATATCTTATTCAGCTTCACTACAGCAAGGTATTGTAGCATGCTACTCCCTTGGCTTTAGTGAGACAAGCAGTAGGTTTAAAACAAGCGTGCAGCCCCATGCTATGGTTTCTCCAGTGGCTGCAACACTTTAGATGTTTAAGAAGTATTTCTTCCTAGCTACTTTGAAATACTGTTCTTCCATTTGTCTATTCTAGCATGGTCTTGTGCCCAGCTCCATCAGCACAGCGAGAAGGTCATGCCCACAGTGCAGTACACAGGGCAGGATTCACCCAGCTAGGCTTTTTGTTCCTGCAAAATTGTAAGAGGAATTGTACCAAGAGCACATGGTTGTGGTGATTTTAGCTGGCACAAGGACAGAAAAATACACCTGATTATTGTACATCTAAGAGGGAAGAATGATCTCTGCACTCAAGAGAGGGCAACTGGACCAGAGACCTGACCAAAACGCACCAAAGCACTGCTCTGCAGTTTGAAAGAAATGAAATGCTTAATCTGTGCTGACTCTTCAGAGAATTGGGAGGACTGAAGAAAAAGAAAAAAAGACAAGTACATTAGGGGTTTTGGAATGTGTAGTCCAAGTAGATTTGTAAGCATCATCCAGAAACCCCTGTGGGAATGTCCTGAGGACCCCTCTGGGAGCTGAAGGGTGGACCTGGGTGTGTGCAAGAGCACTCTGAGTCCCAGTGTCCCCAGCAGCAGTTCTGGCCTTGGGCATGGGTGAGAGGGAACACCCATGGTGGCTCACGCCAGCTCTGTGTGCTGCTCCTGGGTCTCTATGTCTGCCTGCTCTTTTCCCAGCTCTGCAGCAGAGCTCCCCAAGAGAATGTTTGCAAAAAGGAGAAATAAAACAATCCACAAAACCTCCACCTTCTGCTACCAAACCAAGCTGTAGAGACTGGTAAGTGATGATGCCTCATAATAGGTTAAGAAATGAAATAAGGGGGAGAGGAAATTTCTCAAAGAAAAGAGTCCAACTCAATGTGTTGTTGCAGCTGAGGGAAGAGTCTAGTATGTCTGGAGCCTATTCCTCCAGCAGCACATATTGCCTTGGAGGAAAGGCTACTCTTGGGTGGAGGCTCTTAAATGTCACCAAGATTTAAAACCCTGAGCACTAAAGTAAACACAATGATTTCTCTGAACTGGCAAACCTCACAGGATAACTACTGATTAACCTACAAGTTAACAACAGCAGGTAACTGCAGCAGCAGAAGCCAGGCATCTCCTCTTCCATGGCATCCACCTACTCAGTAGCACCTTCTTCCTCCTGCACCTGCATCCCACACAAAGACTTCACTGGCTGCAGAAATCAGCAGGGCTCTGAATGCACAAAACTGCCCTAAAAGCTGCATCCCTGCCCCACTCCATGCTATTTAACTTGAACAACAAACAAGCAAAAGCCCTGAAGAGCTACTACAGGTCTTTCCAGTAAGTGAGGCGTTAGATGGCATTTCCTTAAATTAGGAGGAGCTACCCAAGGATGCCAGCATAACAGGATGTGGAAGGCACCGATGAAGTCTATTTTCCATGCTGGGGCACTGTTAAGAGAGCAGCAATTGAAGCAGCAAGCAGCCTAGGTTAACCTACACCTCATATGTTTAGTGAACAGCTGTATTATAATGCCATTTAGAAGGCCCATTCAACGGGATTTCTCCATGTCAGATGGAGTGAAACACAAAGTAAAGCTCCCCACAAGGAACTTCAGCCCTATTTCATGTGTGTGCATCACACTGGGGGTTTGTAGGATCACTGGACTGCTTCTTGCTCCCATTTTATAAAAAACCTCTTGATTTAATGTACTAGGGATCAAACACACTCAGCCTGCAAACAGTCTTGGGCATCAGACAGGATTTCATCCATGCTGCTGGCTTGCTCACCTCCCCTGTGAGTCAGTAAAAATTAAAACACGAATAAAGCATTAAGTGCCTTTGGAAGAAGATGGTCTACATAATTTTTCCTTAATGACTGCACAAATCAGTCACCGTGAAAGGCAGAAACACAGTAAGTGTCTTTGTGCTTCATGTCCCTCATCATCAGGCATCCTTGTTTCTAAGTGCTACAGTCCCTAAGATCTGAGCAACAGCAATTATTGCAGCTTGGGGTCTATAGTGTGAATGTGGGCAAACACGCATGCAGACCTCCCAACACCCAGCTCAGGGATCTGCTTGAAGATGCTGAACTTCACAGCTCAACCTTGAAAGTGTGTTACTCTTTTAACACGCTTCCTGCAGTTTAACACGTATTTCAATTACTGCATTCAAAACCAATGCCTGGGGAGACAAATGTCCCCAGCAATTGTCCTTTAATTTATTGCTTTATTTCTCCCGTATGCATGAGCATGTTTACATGTGCGTGTATAGGAGCTTTGCAGACTACAAAACCAGTAGCCCTGGGTGGTCCAACCATGACACGAAGACCAAACCCAGTCACCACCGAACAGCAGTCCCACCACTTCTTTGAGTTCAGGTCAGTGCTGTGCAGCCTGGACAATGATCAGCACATTGAGAACATGCGAGAAGGGAGATGTGAAAAACCAACCACAGAGGCACACCAAAAGCAGCCAAGCAACCACTGTAGTTCTTTGGGAGAAGAAAGGAAATAATTTTACAGTGTTAGGACAAAAACATTAGGTGGACTACACATGGTAAGAAACATCAAGGAATAGTGATGGAGTTACATGCTCTGGCTGGGACAGTGCACTGAGGAACTTGGGAAAAGATGCAGCATCTGGGAGTTGGGGAAAGACAAAAATTTCAACATACAAGAAAACAACCTTCCAGAGTTCCACCAATGCTCCAGTTCGCTTCTATCCTGGCACTGGCAAAAGAAGCAGCTATTGAAGGAGAGCAGACAAGACTGGCCCTTTTCTGCAGCTCATTACCCTGGCATTTCCCCAGCATTCAGGGAGGGTAGAGGGGATACTCCTACCTGGTACATTTACTTCTCTGTGAGACTGAGAAATGCTAAATTTAGCCACGAGGTGAGAACACAACGAGAGCAAAGACTGAGGGGTGCCTGCAAGGCAGGAGTGTGGATTGTGACGGCTGCGCATTAAATTGCAGGAAATCAGTCCTGCAAGGAGCAGATCCAGCAAAGAACTTGTGTGCAAGCTCAGTGTTAAGCACACCGTGCTGCAGGGTGTGCCCTCACCTGCAGTGAAGCAGGTGGGCTTTGATGTTTATGAGCATCAACACTAGCAGCCAGGAGAGAGCAGAACCGATAGCAATAGTAGCCCCATATAGGTCTCCCTATTTAAGGAGAAACAGAAGTAGCAATGAAATATGTACAGTGACAATAGACAAACAACAAAAATGGGAAGGAAAATAAAATTTGGAGATGTTAGGCTTGCAAGAGAGGCATAAAGTGATTTTTCTCTGCCAGGCAACTGGGCATCACTGGTTTCACCCAGCTTAGAGCTACCACCTGTGGCTTAGAGCGTAGGAAGGGACTGAGCTGAGGAAAGATCCACAGAAGCAACATTTACCCTGGCCCAGAGGAACAACAAGCTGAAGATCTACAACCAAAGATCCCAATTGCATTTACTTTGTGGGACAAGCTCCGAGAACAGCATGAAGCAGGGAATCAGTGGACAGCAAGACAGCTGGTACAGCTTTGCCTGACCCAGCTGTGACCCAGGGAGGTGCAGTTTTGGAGGGTGGCTGAAGCAGACACTGGTGGTGGGATGCTCTGGATGGGTGTCACACAGCAGGGAGTCCAAGGAAGGGCTGCAACAAGGCTGGTGTGCTTTTTTAAACAAAAGCAAAGAGGTCTGCACTGTCAAAGGCCTTTTTCTGAATGAGGAGCTAAAGCAGATGGCTTCTTGCATCAGCACAGTAACTGGCAGTCCCTGGAGTCAGTCGGTCTGACTGACCCCAGTCGGGAGACAGCCAGGAGCCCAAGAGGGACAGCAGCCTTGCCGAGCCAGCCTAAGTGTACAGCAAGCAACTCTGAGACAGTGTCAGCCTCAGACAGATGGCTGGGGATATCCAGAGGCTACCAAATTCTCATTTTGGTTTGGATCAGCTTCATTCAATCTTCACTAAGGCATCTATTTCTATCTGGTTTTCTAAAGACACCCAGTGAGCCCCTCTGCTTGGGTTATGGGTGCTGGGACGGTATGTGCAGCCTTTCTCTGCTGCAGCAACATCTGTCCTTCCCCCCCAGGCTCTCAGTGTAGGATTCTTTTTATTAGTTTTCTGATAATACCAGGCACCACAGAGAAATACAGACTTGCTGTCACAGTCTTGGAGCCTGAACCAACACCATATGAATGAAGGACAGAAAAGGCAACATGAATCACTGAGTGACCGGAGAGTTCAGCATGCCTATCACTTAATTTTCAAGGATTGCTTTGTTATTGCAAAAACATGTGTAAAGAACCATACAGCAGCTCAGTAATGCTGCTGTCACAGCAAATTCATTTTCTGCAGAAGACAGGAAGGGAACAGCAGAGTTATATGCAGCTGCAACCAAATCTGCCCCGAGTTATCACTTCTGCCATAGCAAGAGGTGACATCCTGCCTGCTAAGAATATTATCAGAATGACGACATGGAGAATATTGCTGTTGAACAGCTTATTTTCAACTGGCTTCATGGGGAGGGCATTTTGTAAACAACATGTTGGGGCGTTGACAGAATTAAATACAAATAACCTGAACTTTCCATTGACACTGAATGTAAGATTACAATCCTTGAGTGTCATCTCCCTGATGGGGACATTGGCCAGGCAGTCCTGCTTCCCACCATGTCCTGAGCTCCCTCCCTGCTACCTGTGTTGTTGCCCACAGTCAAAGAGCCCTGTAAAGCCATCAGTGCCAGCAACTTCCAGATCTAGCTAAAGGGATATGGCATTGTCGGTCCTAACCCAAACCTGAATTCACATTTACAGCAGCAGAATTTGGTGCTTAGCCAGTTAATAATCTAATTATTTTACACTGACCTTCCAATTCCTCATCGTTATATCAAATGGCCCCTAAAGACTGATACACCAGCATTTCTACCCAATTCAATTAGGAGCTAGGAAGCACACATCACTGTTTTGCAGGCGCTAAGACCTACAAACCATTGTACGAGCAGCTAGGACTTTTGATACCCAAGAGCGATAAGTATTCGGCAAGGCAGATTAATTTTAAAATTGTAATACTTTTTAGGAAAAAAAAACAGACTGAAAATCCTACCCACTTATTTTCCACAGGTCAAATTCCGGTGATTAGTGTCCCACTGCAGTGAAGCCCAATGACTCACCCAACTGAACCAGGTTCACATGGTGCTGTGAGATATAATTGTTTTACCTTATCTGTGCCTGTTTCCTAAGTTGGAAACAGTGAGAAGCCCAGGACAATGAATTCAGCATCATTCATAAATCGTATCAGGATACAGCTGTGCGTTCTGGTAAACCACATCACCAAAATTTCAGAGATAGGAAGGAGCAGATCTGCTCCAAAAGAAGTGGAGTCAGTCTTGGATTTTAAGTGAAGTGTTGCCTAAATACTGTCCTCGTTCTGGAGAACATGGTGAGTCTTCCTCTCGGTATTCAAGAGTCTACATGGAGATCTGCATTCGTACCACAAGACATTCAGAGGCGAACAGGCACACTCTGTATCCTGGTGACGTTCTCTGCATGTTTTCTAAAGCATTAATTTAATAAAAAGGGCAGGCCTATCACATGGTGTACAGTTCTGCAGTGTTTAAATACATGTTCTTAAATAAGCAAGGAAATGTCACCTCCACTTAGTCCTCATTGAACATAAATTATAACAACAAGGTATCTCACCAGTCTTCTGGTATAGTGTTATCATTCACACAGAGAATCTGTTTATTAATTTATTTATCTCTTTAAGACCTGGATTTAACCAGCCAGATAAAAATCACTTGTTTACTCTATAAAATTTCAGTGGAACTTTGCCTGAGCACTGAGGGTGGGCCTCTTCAGACCCTCTCTGCTTTAATTTGTATGTATTTTATATGCTATTTTCACTGAAATTTGAGTGAAGCTAACGCAATCAGAGGCTTGCAAGAAATTAGTTATCCAAACTTCAGAATTCATAAATGTTTAACTGTGTTTGTTTAATTATTGAGAACGACAGCTCTGTTGGAGAACAAAACAAGTAAAATAAAAGCGAGTCAAAAGATGGAACACTGCAGCACCACCTCAGAAAATTTAGCAAAAGTTACCAAAACTAAGTATATGATCTTAATTTAGCAAAAGACTCAAGAAATCATTATACAAATTCATTTATGATTACATTCTACTCATCTTTAATTTTTCACTGTTCCAACATTAACATTAAACATCGTAAATGTATGCAATATTTATATAAAATTAAATAACAATATTGGAAAAATAAATACACTTTTACATAAATACATAAATCCATACCGCTGAAAAGTTTCAGCTAATACTATACTCTTGTTTCAAAAGTGACCAAAAAAATATGGTAGTGACACTCCATCCCAAAAGATGAAGTATGTACAGCTACAGAATGATGCTTGCAACCGATGACAGAGCTAAAGCAAATCCAGGTGATACCACACTAAAGAAAACAAATTTGGATGTTACTACCCACAGTAGTAGCACGAGGTAGACACATATGGGGAGTATTTTGCAGGAGGGGCACGAAGACCTTTTGAACTTTTGAACAATTCAGTCTTCAAACAGCTCTGGGGTCACCTACATCAAAGCCAAAGGATACCTCAGTAATAAGACCTGAAAAATCAAGTCACTGTGTGGCAACAACTGGGGCTCAGCTCCGCAGCCCCTTTCCCATGGGCAGCTCGGAGGAGATGCTGTAGGCAAGAGAGGATGCCCCTGCCCTCTCTTTGCTTGATATCCCACCTGTTCCCAGGAGACCGAGCAAGGACAGCCCACCAAGGTTAACACAACCTGGAAGAGTCAAGGGATTTTTTTTTTCCTGGGTGAAGAAAAACAACCTGAACCCAAAATATAGGACTGCAAGCTGCATTTCCAACACAGAGGAGCAGACGCAGCCTCGGAGGCTGCTCGTGAACAGCTGTGAAGAGGCTGAATGCTGAGCAACACCAAAATGCAACACAACTGTCCACACACTGGGTTCTTGCAAACAGCCCAGCATGGGTAGCAAAGGCTGGCACAGCAGTTCCCAGCTGGCAATTCTGATGGGAAGCCACTGCATTTGTTGTTAGCTCCGCTTGGCTCACCTCACTCATTTTTAGCACCAACTATATCAGTGTACAAGTGATACATTAGCACCCCAAAAGAAATATTTCATATCACTGTCCCCTGCACTGGTGAAGCACTGTATAAACACCAGTTCAGCGGTTTTATGGCTATTGCATAACTCACTGAGGTACAGTAAAAATTGAGGAGCATTACTGAAGGCATCTGTGCTACTGAAAGCACCCACAGAAACAAAGGAGTGGTTATGTTTTAGCAAGATGACTTTTCAAATCATGACAATTAAAGAAGTCCAATGCATTACAAACAAGCCCTTGTTTTTTTCCCTATAAAGTGCTTTAGAGTCAAATCAAATTTTTTAAAATCATCTTCAATGCTTTTATAACAAAATACACAATAAAGGTTCACATTCATTTGAAGGCCACTCCGAAACCAGCAGGTCCGTGGTTTCCAGCACGCCAGAAGAGCCTCAAGTGGCCGTCGCCTTGGCACACCAGGGCTCCACGCAGAGCAGAAGGTGCTGCTCGGGACAAGCAGAATTTCAAAGCTGTGGGACCCAAAATCCCAGCCCTGCCGTTCAGGGCTGCTCTGCCCTGACAAGAGCATCTCTGTAGCACACTCCTCCAGTGACAACGGAGCAGTGTAAGACATGTCTGCCCCAACACTGCTTTGTTATTAGGAAACTCCCAGGGCTTTAAGCCTTCCACCACCTTGTTGACCCCTCGCTTCCTTAATGATATCTAGAGCAGCAGCTGGAGATCAGGCCAGACAATAACTCTCCAGAACCAGAGAGATGCACCAGAATAGATTAGAGGTGCCTTTGCACAGTACATCACATTCTCATTATAGATACACGGGAACAGGAACAGAGCACGGGTGCAAATGCACATGTGCTTCTACGTAGCTGTGTGTCAGGGCTGGTAGGGACACGCACACACATCTACACACACTTGTACATGCTTGGGAGTTGTTGCAGTTTACTACACATTTTCCCCTGTCATCTTGTTTTTGGCAGAGAACACACGACTGGAGAGCCAGTAGGTGTACAGCGCCGTATTGCCATTAAACATCAGAACAATTTAGCTTCAACGGAAATGTACTGCTTAAATGCCAGGTTTAAATCCATATGCAAAGAACTCCGCCAGAAACAAGACTTATAATGCACAGCGCTCACAGTGTCATAAAACGGACAAAAGGTGGCTACTTAGCAGAAAGTGCCTTTTAAATTAAAGGACTCGAGCTCCCCTAATGTAAGCCCTTCTTGAACAGGTGTTATTCTGAATATATTGTCAATAATCCTCTTTAAGTGCAGTTTTAAGACATGAAGCATTAGCACCTTGGTTTGAAGCACATTAAATCTGTTGTTAGGGGATATCCACAAAATGGTTCACAAAGAGAAAGAGTTTATGGTCGTACCGAGCTCCAAGGACCAGCGCTCCAGGCAGCATCTCTAGGACAGTCCTGCACATTGCACTGCTCTCTGTCCGGTGGCTTGTCAAGGATTTCACAGCTCAGATCCGTAAACCTTTCTCCATTAGGCCGCTGGCACACCACCAGCCGTGTCCTTGTCCCTGCTCCACATGGCTTTGTGCACTGGAAGTCAGGAGATGACAGAGGAATCACTGTCTGGGCAGTAAAAACACTGCTGACCAATCACTTGAAGCTACAGCACCACTCAAGATGGTTGAGTGGTGCTGATGGTTGTTTCTGTTCCCAACCAACCCAGCTCTGCCTAGATCCCCCCAAACTCCATGTGAGACTCAGATGGGGAATCAGCTGCTTCAGCTTCTCTCTTCCCAAAACTGTTCATGATACTGCAGGTTAATGTCTCTAATTGCTCATCTCAGTCAAATTTTCAGAAGGGAGTGGTGTTGTTATTAAGAAAAAAGGCCTTTAGTCAAACTAGGGTTCTTCTGAAAATAAAAAAACCCTCAGTTTTTAGAGAATTTGCTTTTGCCTGGGATGAAAATTTTCCCATGACAAATGGAACCACCACCAAGCAGTTGCTAAGGGTTCACCCATTTATCAGAGGTTGCCTTTCACGCTCCAGTCTTTCCAATAAATGTCGCTGCAACATCCCCCCCTTCTCCCATTTTTCAGCCACCCACTAATGAAACCTTCCCAGGCGCAGGGAGCCAGGATGAATGGTGCACTCACCTCTCCCCAGTTGCCATAAGCCCACTGAGGACAGGGGCCAGATTCACATGATCTCTGCTCCATGGGTTTGCTTTTCTCATCACAGTTGTTTGCGGTGTATCCGTTTTCATCCTGGCACACCACGACCCGCCGCTGGAACCCCCCCGCACATGTGCTAGAGCACTGGAAGACACAATTGTCCATGGTTTCTTTGAGTCCAGGAATAATTTTGCATTCCCAGCTCCTTCACAGTGCCTGCACTGTGGGAATGCACAGCCAAGAAACTTAATACAGCTAACAGGCATTATTAACTTCAAAACCCAGCTATTACTAACGGCAGTACAATGACTTATGCACTGACTAAGCAAAGAAAATAAACACTAGCCTAGTTTTAAGCAGGTGAGTAATCCCCACTGCCCTTAATGCAGTGCTTGACATCCCCTTTGTGCTTAATTCTCTTTAGGGACTTCTGTGATAAAGTGCTGTGAACTGGTCGGGGTGAGAGGACCTGGCATTAAGGCTCTGCTGTGCCTTGGCAACCGCTCTGCGCAGCTGTAAATGTGCCGGGAGAGGGCCAAGATGCAGAGGCTGCCCTTTGCCTCATGGAAAAGGCTGCCATCAGCTTTCTACCTTGGATATACGAGGTGTGAGGGGCTGAGAAGTGATGCCTGCATCCTACTGCAGGAGTTGCACATGTAAGCAAAGAGTAGAACGTGTCGAGAACAGTCCCTCTTGACCTTGTGTGGTGGTGTTAACAAAAGCCTGGATTAGCCCAGGAATAAAAAAAAAAACCCAAACCAAACAATAATTCAGAAATAGGAAAATCAAGGCACTTACAGCACCCCAGGGTCCAATCCTCCACTGATTGCCTCCTGGTATATGCGCACGGTTTCGGTTTGGGCTGCCTCCAGGGTGCAGTTTGAGGCGATGATCCGGATAGAGGAAAGGGTGAATGGCCCTGCCGTAGTCATGGCTGTTTGGATGACAAGGAGACATGGAGCAGTCTTGCTCGGTGGCAGGGAGGTCGTCTGGATCGCACTCACTCCTATCCACCAGCTGGTCACTGTAATTGATGCAGATCACTTGTCGCGTTGCCTTACCTTGACCACAGGTCACTGAGCACTGTATTACAGTAGGAAAAGGAGACACAGTCACATTTCCAGCTTTGAAAATCAGGCAGGCAGTTAGTGCTAACTATGAACGTCAGAAAACCTTAATCTCCCCAGTTATAAAAGGGCAAGTATTGCAGATTAACGAAACGCGTTCCCAGCAACGAGATCTATAATGCTCTCCTGTTAGAGGCAGCACGATGCTTACAGAGCTCCACTCCAAGGCCTTCCACTGGCCACACGGCGTCACAGTGCACATTTCTGTGGCTGACGGCTTCGGGAGGTGGAAACAAGCTGACTCGTCGGCCACTGAGCCCTGGTCATCCCGACAGCTGACGTATCTCATCCGGGTACCCTTCCCACACGTTGCAGAGCACTAGAGAAGAGTAAGAAGCACTCCACTAGAAAGTTTCCTGTTATACATTAAAGAGGCTTTGGAAAGAAATGTTGGTCAAATGCACTTAAAAAATATTATGTTGTCTACTGTAAAATATTCTTGAAAGACACGTGCTTACCGGTGTCCAGGATCCAAATCTCCATTGTGTTCTGTGAATAGATCTCTTGGCTTCGGGACTATTTGGATGGGGAGGACATGCTGCTATTTCACAGTCCTGTACATGAAATACATGAGGGAAAAGAGGAAAATAAAGAATTTGCAGATGTTTCAGTTAAACTATCTCCTCTCCAAGGTTATCAACAACACACGTCTTGAAAATCCGTGACCCGCATGCCTGTGTGCTGGCAGGCTTTCTCCTTGCATCCTCTTGGTTGTCAGCAAAATGTGGTCTCAATACACCAAGGGTTTCATATGCAGAACCTCAGTGGGCTATTGACTTCTTGGGAACTCTACAGTAGGGATCCCCCACAAACATGTGCCATCTCCGTGCATTAAAACCAGATGTTTTGAGGCAAAAGATGAAAGTTCATTAAGAAAGTTCTGGTATGAACACACATCTGCAAAGCAGCAACTTTATCTCGAATCAAAGCTCCCTTCCTTCAACACGAGACCTGCCGCCCACTTAATGAAGGTTATGCTGCTGAGCGGATTGCAGTCCTTTCATTCCCTGCAGCCCACCTCACCACACACTAAGCGCGCGAGGTTTTGGGGACAGGCGTGTCATTCTGCTCAGTCTTGGTACAGTGCCTAACAGGAGGGGCTCTGGTCCTGTCTGGACTTCCTGGGAGGTCTGGCAACAGAAATGATGAATAGCCATGACTTTATTTAATGAGTCCATGAGTAGTCGTTGCCAAAAAGGAAATTAATACTGATTGTCACTGCGAGAGAGAGAGTGGCTCTCAACAAATGGCATAAATAATGTCCACATTGCTGTGATTTAACTTACACTGGAGATGTGCATGCCAAGCAATGGATGACAAGTGGGTTTGCTACCCCTTGACTACAGTGCAATTGGTCCCCATACACGGGAAAAGCAGCACTTTCCTTAACGTTGTGGCCTCAGTTAAACTGTGAAGCTGTGCAAGACTAGCTGGGCAGGGTGTGGAACTTCACTAGATGACAGAGAGACGGTAATGTTCTGCTTTATTCAGCTCCTTCACACACCACAGGCATATCCTCTGCTTGAAATGGGAATTTACGCATTTGCTTCCAAGTACCAGAGATTACATTTCTCAGTGTATCCAGCTAGGGGGATGCGCCTGGAATTATTGTGTAGCTGGCATATACACTGTACTGTCACATGCAGCAGACAAGGGATGGCTCCTGGTCATCTTTAGCAGCATACAGCAATGTTCCTGCAGCCAGGGATCCCAAACTCCATGCAAACCAAAGGAGGAGTACCCTTCTACTCTCTGGTTGTCTTTCCATATTCACCTACTGCCAGTTATTTAGCTCACAAGCTTGCAGAGACCATCTTTAGCTCTGAATCTGGACAGCCCCTCACACATCCCACGCTAAGAATAACGCTCCATGGATATAAATGATAAGCAAAGGTAATCTTTACAAAGTCTTGATGCCCTCATAATGAGCTGCTTGTTGCCTTTTTGGCAATTTGGTGCTTCAAAGTGTCAGGTTAACTACATGGTGAAGGTCTGGAACTCCTCAAATACAAC
The DNA here is from genome assembly GCA_013389865.1 of Piaya cayana. Taxonomy (NCBI): domain Eukaryota; kingdom Metazoa; phylum Chordata; class Aves; order Cuculiformes; family Coccyzidae; genus Piaya; species Piaya cayana. The sequence goes on along the minus strand of WAAB01020436.1, from coordinate 33,602 downwards.
TTCACCATCTCCTACCAACACGAACGGGATGCTGTGTTGCACCTCTCCAACAGCTATACAGCAGATCAAGACATTGCTGACATTCAGGACAAGCCTTTGCAGCAGCGAGATATCTCCCAAACCTGCAGCTTGCATGCCTCTGTACGGAGGCTGGAAAAAGATGGGCACAGGACAGCAGGATTTACCTGGGTATCCGTTGGCCTGGTTGCAGCATTGCACTCGTTATCATCCACCACTGACACATAGGTGCCCACGACACACTTCACTGCTCTCATCTGGTAGCCTTGGCCACAGGTCATCGTGCACTGGGAGAGGACAGACGGAAGAAAGAGTGCTGAGTCTGAGTAGCTGCTTCGGTTAGAAAGTATTAATCAGCCCAGCCTGCATTTAGACATGTAGCATCAGCAGCAAAAATAAAATCCAGCTTCCCTTCTGTTTTCTCTCCACTTCATGCATTTCAGCTTTAAATTAGACAAAGTTTCAATTCACTGTGCCCACCAGAGCCTCTCACGCTTCACCTGCTTCCTTGGGAATGAATGTGTGAGCATTTAAATGATTTACTTTGCTGCACACGGTAGATCATAGTCTGATAGAACCTGCATCATATCCTTCTTTAAAAGTGGTTGTTGGTCATTCAGCCCTGTGGTAGCACAAGCAGCTAATGAATAATTTTGCTGATGGGAAATAAGTCTGACTGGAAGAACTAGTCTGGGTTTGTTGCTGTTTTTTAAGTCAAGAGCTAACAGCTTTCTGGAAAATCAGATGCCAGAACACTCTGGGAGAAATGGGCCAACTTGTATTTTAGCAGAAAAAAAAATCCAGCAACCCAGAAACTGGAAAACATTAAAAGCAACAAAAGCTACTCAATGGGAGCAGCTTTCCTGTGAAAATTAGGCCATGTATTTATATGTCTAAATATGGATTTAGGAGAGTAACCTTGGAAACCTTTTTTTTTTTTTTCAAAGTCACAGCCAATTTAGTATGACATAGATTAAATGGGCAGGTACTGTTACTGCCACCCATCCACTGAACCCGAGCGAACAGAGGGCTGTTAAGCCACTGAACTTGGATGAAAGGATAGCCATCCAGTCTCGACCACCAGCACCCCAGTCCCACAGACCAGGATCCCTGCGGTACCTGGCCCCACGGCCCCACTTGCCACGAAGCACACTCCTGCTGCTGGCACGTCTGCACCGACTCTGGCTTTGTTTCAGGATCACAAAACCTGTCATTTAATCGATCTTCTCCAAACTGGCACCAGGTCTGGCGGTGTTTGTGCCCTTTTCCACAGGTGACCAGGCACTGCAAGGAGTAAAACACAAGCTCATGTGGTGCTGGGGATGCGCTGCCAACTCAGCACCTGCCCCAGCGCCTGGAAATAAATCTGGAGACCTGCTGCAATCACCGCTTAAAAACTGGTACCGAGGGGTGGCTGTTTAGCTAACGACCACACGTGCTAGAGAAAACACGAGCATCTTGCAACCAGAGAGGATTGCTCGCTGGAGATGGTCCAGAGAAAAGGTTGGAGCGTGGAAAGGAAAGACAAGCTGGGACCCGTCAGCATGGACAAAGTAAGACCATTAAAGCTCTTTACTTCCAGCACCTGTAAGACACAGGGCGAAGCAACAGCATTACCCAACTCGGCTTTCGCTGTGCACAACGGGGTGCCAAAGGCTTGCTCAGCTCTGAGTGTGTGTATTAAGGGTCGCAGCACCTCCTCCATGACCCCAGCATGGCTTGGGCTGCCAGCAGCTTGATCCAGAAGACAGATATTTTGCAAAGAACAATCCCTGTTCCCACTTAATTGCTTTCATTATTTCCTAAAAGGATGTGATTCACAGAAACCAGAGCTATTTGACCACAAAGGTGAAAAGCAGCCTTTTAAGCCTGTTCTCCAACAACTCTGGTCCTGCTGCAGGAAAAAGCTTATCAAGATATAGTTCTGTTGCATTGCAAAGGACACCAGCAGCAGAGGAAGTTGTAACGGTAATAAACAGCTGGGAGAGGGATGAGCAAGATGCTAGTAGGGTGAAATCTTGCCCTCCAGTGACAGTCAGAGCTCATGAAGACAATCTCAATGAGGGCAAAAGGTATTTTTCTTCCCAAAGCCACAGAGGAACAGTGTTAAAACTTGAGAGGAATTACTGCAGGACCGGAGAGGAATTAGTCCTGCGCGGCTTTGCAGGGAGGGAAACACCCAGTGATGGTGTGGTTTATGGTTAGACTCAATGATCCTGTGGGTCAGGGGACAGGACAAGAGGGAATGGCCTCGAGCTCCGCCAGGGGAGGTTCAGGCTCGACATAAGGAAAAAAATCTTCACTGAAAGGGTCATTAGGCAACTGTATGGTCTGTCCAGGGAGGTGGTTGACTTGCCTTCCCTGGAGGTGTTTAAGGTGTGGGTGGATGGGGTACTGAGGGGCATGGTTTAGAGGGGAATGGTTGGACTCGATCCAGTAGGTCTCTTCCAACCTGGTGATGCTATGATTCTTTTCCAACCTAGTGATTCTGTGATGACAAGGCCAGTGACTTTGCTGCCTGTCTCAAGCCTCCCTGTGCACAACCTTGGGGACATCTTCTGCAGGAGGCATGGTGCCACCACCACGGTGCCTCCACCTGAGGGATGAGCAGGGTCGAAGTTCTCCCTTTACAGGCACCAACCCCTTAAGGTGGGGAACCAGCAGGGTGAGCTTGTTGTGGTGACCAGCACCTACCTCAGACCAGTCACCAGTTTTCCACTGGGGGCACAAGAAGTCACTGCATCGCTGCACTGTCAGCTTCTCTTGCTGACTGCACTTGCTGTCATCCAGGACATCGTTGTAGGTGTTGACGCACATGGCTCGCCGCCGCCGTGTGCCCCCTCCACAGCTCTTGGAGCACTGGGAAGGACAGACACCAAGTAAATACTTTCACATTTGGAAGGAGAGACACCGAGTAAATACTTTCTGTCACTCTATTACAGGTTGAGAGTCCATTTATTTCCTTCTCCCCTCTTGCAGCTAAGACTGTGAAGAGACAGCAGAAAACCTCCAGAAGAACAATTTGTACTTTAAGTACAAGGCTGTTACTTGATATATTCCTTTAAAAATCCAATCTTGCTAAGCTTAATAAAATCTTGCAGCGATGAGTTTCACAAATTCATTCTGGGTTACCACCCCATCATTTCTTTTACAAGCGTGGCTTTTCAGTCCTCCCAAATGGTTGTTGCTTGCTCTCATTTTATGAGACTAATTTCCTCTAACCAGCCTGCCCCTTTCCCTGTGCCATCACTGGATAGCCCCAAGCTGGTCATTCTCTCAGTGCTGGGCCTGCATTCAGGAGTATTCATTTTCCTGAAAAATCTGAACAGTGCAAAGGAAACAAATTTCAGAAGTCCTCTGCTGGTCCTGGCTGCAGTGGGAGAAGACATCCAGCAGGGCTCAGCCTAGTGAAGACAGACCTCAGGATGCTTAAAAGTGTAAATTCATTGTAGTAGAAAACAAGGAGTCCAGGTTGATCTGGACTGTGTTGTTCTCCACAAAAAGCAAACAAAGCAGAATCACTGTGGCCAACTTTTATACACAACCAAAACAGCCCGACAGCCCCATACAAGGGGGAGGCAGCATCTGCTGTACCACTGAGCACNCCTCTGCTGGTCCTGGCTGCAGTGGGAGAAGACATCCAGCAGGGCTCAGCCTAGTGAAGACAGACCTCAGGATGCTTAAAAGTGTAAATTCATTGTAGTAGAAAACAAGGAGTCCAGGTTGATCTGGACTGTGTTGTTCTCCACAAAAAGCAAACAAAGCAGAATCACTGTGGCCAACTTTTATATGCTGTATGCAACCAAAACAGCCCGATAGCCCCATACAAGGGGGAGGTAGCGTCTGCTGTACCACTGAGCATCCCTCACCTCTGTCCAGGCTGAGTACCGCCACCCACCCACGTTACAGTCTCCAGTGCACTTCTCCCTCGTGCTTGGCTTGGGTTGGCTGCTGCAGAAGCGGTCATCAACCTTCTCTATCTTCCCCTCCAGTCTGCTGTACTTGGAGCAGTAGATCTCCAGGGTGCGGTAACCCAGCCCACACTGGGCTGTGCACTCACTCTTCCTCACGATGTGCCACCTGAGCCAAGGAAAGAAAACGTCAGCCCCGGTGCAGCAAAACTCTATGAACGCAAACAAAAGCACCTACCTGGGAGTGGATCAGAAGAGGCAGAAGGAGCAGTGGGGCTCTGAGTCTATGCAGGTAAAATGCTTAGGGGGTGTTTCACATGAATAAGGAATATACACTTGAACAGAAAGCTTCGGCTCTTTACAACAGTGCTCAAAGTTTTGTGGCTTCCAAAAACCTGAGGTAATTAACCCTGGCATTGCTCCTTGTGGGGCAGGAACTGTCACCAGGTCCCTCTTACAGGCAAGCAAAGACATGTTGTGACCCTGTGAGACCATGCAAGGCACCAGTAGGAGCCCATGGCGAAGCAAGGAGTCGTGCTTTGGAGTCTTTCTACCCCACCTTCCCCTGCAGAAGTTCTACTTTGACTTCTGAATACAAAAAGTGGAAAAATACAGCACCAGAAAAGGATCTTCACAGGCGTCAAAGGTGTGATAAGGCACTCCACAAGGCAGGATGGCTGCAAAACCATTTCAGCTCTCTAAAGTGTGAGTGAATTACTTGCTTCATGACACATGAGCCCCAGAGGTGTCAGCGTGGATTACAGCTGTTCCTTCTGGATGGGGAGGACTCCCACCCTGGTGCCTCCCTTCCTGGGAAAGGCAGACAGGGCTGGCACTGGTGGTCCTCAGGGAGGCACCTGGAGACACAGCCCTGCTTTCCATCAGCCCCAGTCCCAGCTCCGGCAAGAGATGCTGGACACAGGCCCTGATCCAGGGTGAGATGAGAGACCTTGGAGTCAATGGGAGCTGATTGCCCTGGCACCTGGCAGGGAGGGCTCCCAGGGAAAGGGGCAGTGACATTCCCTTGTGGGTTCTGGAAACCCCTGGGGCTGTTGCCAGCGCCTCAGCGGAGAAAGTAGATCCCTGCTCCTAAGCTGAGAGAGCAAATTTCAGCGCAGCTAGGAGAAGAATAAGATCAAGGGGATTTGGAGTCAATAGCTCCTGAATGGAGGGAGCCCTCACAACTCTGCCTGCTTTTCAAGCCGCTGCATTTGCCCTTCTCAAGTTTCCAACCTGTTGCAATGGCAACAGCTGTTACCTCGACAACCCGACCTACAGCCCCTCTATACAGCCCCGGGTTTATGCAGCCAGAGAAGCCCCTCGGGAAACGCGGCCATCTGAATTGCTTCACCAGCAGCCCTTTAATGCCACCATATTTAAGCTCCAGCAAGGAAAACAGATTGCTTTTTAAAGGAAAAGGCGTTGTAATGATTTAGGCCATGCTCTATCAACTCCAGCTCTCTGGGAGTTGTCTGGGGACAGCCCCAAACCCGTTCTACACTTAAGCCTATTCTTTGCTTTAAGCAAATGATGATAAATCCAAGTCTTAGCCACTCTTTTGCTTTGAGCATATGTTTTTGCCTCTTTGCAGGCTGTTTGTAGGATGAAGCTGAGCATTTCTGATCCCAGCAGATGCGAATTTCAGCCACTGTATTGCACAGGGAGATTTTTCAACATTAGGTGATGTTTTTTCTTTTTTTAATAGCACTAGTTTAATCCAACAAGAAAAAACTGAAAATGTAGAAAAGTGCCTCTCAAAACACAGCTGGCGGGTGCCAATCCCTCTGGGTTGACAAAGAGGCAACTGCTAATCCTATTTTAAAATCTAATACAGTCTGGTGAGAAAAGGAATTACAGTAAGAGGTGAAAGAGGAGTAAAACAATAAATATACAATGTAATGTACACACATGGCTAGGTAGAGCGCACCTTAATTCACATTCTGTGCCACAAGGCTCAGTGATGGGGTCAGGCTGGGGAATTCGATCACATCGCTGGTCTGACACCGTGAGCTGATCCGACTCTCTCGTACACACGGGTTTCCTTTTTCGTTCTCCTGTACAGAAAAAACCCACACGTTGTTTCACTCACACCGGAAAGCGATCAAATCAGTTATTTCTCTTACTTCTTTCATAGTAGTAATTAAAAGACATTTAATTGTGCTTTTAAACCTCTTTCAGAAACAAGGAGGGAGTTAAGACTCTCTACGAGGAGCAGAAGGGGTTTATGACAGATGAGATGGACACAGGAGAGGGGCAGCATGCCTGCAAGGATGGGCTCTGCGTATTTAGCAGGATCAGCAGATGGGAATGACTTTGTGTCAGACCCAAACCAGGCACCAATGTCTTTTGCAGTCTAAGGAAATGCCACGTGACCTTTTCTATGCTTGAGCTTCCTCGCCTGCATTCCAGGTTGCAAGGCTCACCAAGCTCTGAGAAGGCTTCAAAGTTGCCCTACACTGAAACTGAGAAGCAGCAGAGCTGCACTACGCCTTGAGTGATACTATCTCCCACTATAGGTCAGGGAAACAATCGTGCCCATAATGTGTGAATCTCAAAGCAAGCAAATGGAGAGGGATTTAACTGCATTGCCTGGACCCCAGATGAATCCAGGACAAAACTGTTGCCTTCTTTAAAGCCTTCCCAAGCACCCACCTTGGCAGAGCTTACTGCAGGGCTGCCACGGGCCATACACATTCCAGTAAAACTGCTGAGGTTTGTCTTCGATGGGGATATTAAATGTATAACGAACATCAGGATTGTATAAATTACCCACTGATAAAACCTGAGGGGAAAAAAAGATGAAGCAAAGTAAACCAACAGACTTCACTGCCCACTGGTTTCAGTCCAATAATGCTGGGCAAACTTTACAACATGCACAACATATACTTCACCTGCAGTGTTATTTCTTGCTCAATCCGATCTGTAGAATTAATCCTTTCAATAGTATTATCCGATCCACTGTATTCGATTACAGCATTCCCAACTTTGATTTCCCTTTTAAACATACTGACGACAAAGTCTCCATTTAATATAAAGTCTCCTTGACTGTTAGATAAGGCTGCATAGGTGCAAAAAACAAGAACTAAAGACGCAGAATTAACTCATACGTACATAACAACGTGGGTCACGTGCTCTCAGGGCTCTCTTTCATCGAGGTGGGAGGAAAAGCCCACTGACACTCTCAAAAAAGAAAGGACGTAAAGAGAGCAGCAGAGCTCTTGCAGACAATGTGTTTTCTCCTTTTTCCACTGGAGAACCTCATTAAAACGAAGGCTGAATGCCTGAAGTTGTTGACAAATAGTTCACCCCTGCCCTGAGACAGAGATCCCCAAAGGCACGCTGGGCTAGCTGGCTGCTGTATGCTGAACACAGAGTCCACATCTCCTCACATACCACAGGAATAACCTTGCCCAAAGATTCCTGTTACACAGACAGGGGGGCTTCCCTCTTCTTTCCAGGTGTGTTTTTAGGGTAAATACATGTACCCTAATTGTCCAAACGCTGTTTTCTAGCAGATAATCACAGGGAGTTTGGTCAGTATCTCCCCCTCTCTCTCCTCCCCCCTGTACTTTTTATTATTCCAAATCTTAAGGTATGTGAAAGCACTGAAGGCTTAAAGCCTAAATGCTTTATAAAAGGAACAGTTTCCTGAAAACAGCAGTCTGCTGCACAACTTCACACTAATGCGATTATGGAGCTAATTTCCTAAGTTAGTTTCCCCACCATTTCACCCATCACAGCTACATTACTACAAAGCCTCTGCACTGAAAAATCTAAACTTAACACCAAAACACCAAAGGGAAAGTTTTTACCCTGAATGAGGAGAGATAATGAAGCGATACACTGCTCGGCAGCAAACAGACATAGATGGAGGAAAAACCTCACAAAGCAGATGCTATATTCAACCAAATTCTACACTTTGGAGGCTTTAACGTCATTAGGCAGTAGTAAAACTCATTAAAGGATTCCTTCCCGTTTACTGCATCTCCTACAACAGTAGGTACATGTCTTGGACTTGATGACAACATCAAATTCCTCCTAAATTGTTAAGCAACTACAAGGTTCACAGTACTGAGGGCCCAAGATTTCACACTCAGTGAGCTGCAAAATAAGCGGACACATGCACACTTCTCATTTGCTTCTAGTCAGGCCTAATGCGAAGAGATGCTTTCCCAGCAATATTAAAGCAACATTAAAGAAGATTTGACTTCATTGCTTCCCATGAAGATTAAAGGCCCTCCATGAAGAGCTAAGAAGTTCTTTGGGGCTCCTTCTGGGGTGAACTAGTTTGAATAGGCACAACACAGTGAAGACTGTTTCTCTAGAAAGAATGAATAACGAAATGTATCTCACTCCCCCCAGATGGAAAACTACCACATCTCAGTAAGATTTTCTTGTTATTTATATGCACGCATGCTGGACCATCCCATTTTGCTGCTGTGAACATGCAGAAACAATGCAAGATGGATGTAAGTGAATGGCTGCATGTGTGTAGTGACAGACAGCCCTGTGCGACCCCAGTCTGGGAAGGAGGACAGAGAGGACCTGTCCAGCTTTTGCTTGAATGAAGGGTCCAGCCACACAGATGCCATTTCAGAGCAACAGCCAAAGCTGACAGCACCATTTCCCTTTGGTGCAGTTATAGGCTAAGCCCTACGTATTTTGAAAAACGCTCAACAATGCAGGGATTTTGCAAGATGAAGTGCCCTGGCCAGAGGTGCAAACACAAGACCTGTGCTACCAGAGAGCAGCTGGCAGTGCCAGGCATGGGCCATCTGAAAGAGAAGGAAAAGAGGCAGGAAAGCAGCCACCACCCTGGAACTTCACAGAGCCACAGCCTGACTCCCTGCTCCATCAGCAGCCTGACCAGACTCTGAGGGACACAAACAGGGCTTAATGGCAAAACCATCTTTTGATTGGCAGCAAAGATGTTTCAAGTTGTGATGAGGAGACTTCAGCAGAATTGAGAAGTCTGTTTGGTTCTCAGCTTTGTGCTTCAGCTTCCACCCACAACTTGGGCTCAATGGCCCTTCCTAGCCCCATGGACACTCTGGGGGGATGTGACAAAATGTGGGTTTCCCAAACTTTCCATCAAGGAAGAGAAGGAGTAAGATAAGGTTGAGTGTTTGGAAAAAATACAAACTAAATTCTTGATAAGAAAACACCTCCTTTAAATTAATTCCTTATCCTCCCTACCAGAGAGACACCAGTAGGTACCTCATCACAACCTGGCTATAAAGCAGAGTTCTGGACTGAAACAAGTACTGCACTCACCCAAGTAGTTGTCATCCTCTGGTTTCCCTGAGTAACTGTGCTGACGCACATCAATATTTGTTGCACCAGCTGGGATGCGGACCACAACGTTATAGCCTAGGAGAGATTTAACATAAAGTCAAGGCTATTACACAGACGTTTCATTTGCTTTCTACAGGAGGAAAGGAAATGAGTGAAATTACCTGACATTACACAAGCTGATACTTTTCATTTAGGGATAGCATAAATAGTTACAAAATGGAGCTTGCTATAGCTAGAAGGATTTTGCATTTTACATCAATGTTTTTCTAGACTAAGTGTGGTAAATGCTTTTATAGACCCACATTTTTCACTGTAAAGTTTTTAGCAACAGATTCTTACCATAATGCACCGTGTTAAATGTGCCTGCAACAGTTTTGCATGAAGAATTATCCCCACCACAAACACCACATTTATCTCTTCTTGCTTTTGAATTCAGCACATGATCACATCCAGCTTGCTTTAAGAGAGAAATTGAAAAAACTAGATTGAGCAATACAAACTAGAACAGCATTTACAAACCTCCCAATTAAGGCACACAAAAGCTTTGTATGCAAAAGGTTGCTGTGAGACAAATTGTTTTGCTTCCCCACATTTTGCTGTTGACTTACAGTGTGGCCATCCCACAAGATTTCCAAACAACAGGCTTTTTTACAAAGCAAGAATCAGAACTGCCATGTGCATCAGGTGATGCCTTCGCTAGAGAAAACTCCTTGCATCGAAGAGTGTGAAAAATAATTGTGAATGGAAATGCAAAGTGCTCTGGGTGCTGACAAAGAAGAATGGTGGCAAAGCACAGAAGGAAGCACCATTTGGATCCAGGCTTGGACCTCCACAGTCCTCTGTAACTTAAGGCAGATGTACAAGCATTGCTCATGCACAGCTCTTCTGCAAATCTGGAGGTTGCCTCAAAGCTTCAGCCCAGCTGGGGCTGGTGGAGTCAGTGCAAAGTGGGCACAGCAACAACTGTGTGGGCAAGAGGTGGAAGCACCATATGGACACACAAAATTGCAATCACCCTCACTAAAGAGAAGGGAGAATGCTTACCCGGCAAAGGCCCTGCACGCAAATGTCATTCGTGTCAGGGCCGCAGGGTGTCCCATCAATGACGCGATCCCGCAGCTGGTAATACGCCGTGTTTCCAGCCACTCGGCAGAACAACTTGCACCGATCCTTCATCAGGACTGGGGATGGGAGGGATGAAAGTCAGAAGCACGTTATCCAAACGCCAATGTGGCGATGCGGGAGGCAGGATCTGCATCCCCCCCGCCACTTACTGCCGCTGTATTTGGGAACCCAGCGCACGTTGGTGGGCAGCCCATTGATGTTGAAGTGCTTCCCATCAAAGTCGGCACACTGCTCATCCCGGAAATCTTTCTTCAGCTTTGAGCACGGTTCAGTGTTGCAGGATTTAAACTTCATGCGACGACCCACGCAGTATTTCCCACCATTTTTAGGTCTGTAGAAACAAGACGTGATTGCAGTTATTCAACTTGTTCAGCACAGTCAGGATGTGCAACACCATTTTGTGGGCTCTGTCTTTGTGCTTATGCATTTATTAATATCCCAGGCTGATTGCAGGAAAGGTTATGCAAGTGTCTAATAAAGAAAGATCATATATACCATGTAAAAAGGGATGAAAAAGGGAATAATTGCTCTCTGATGAATGCAGCAGGAGTGAGAGAAGCCAGAGAGGAAAAGCAACATCTTGGTCCCTAACTGGGGATTTAGTTTCACACTGAGGGATCCCACACAGGACCATCCCTCCACGACTCCATCAATCCTATGAATCTGGTGAGTGAGAGCTGGCATCTGATCTACCAGGTTGCAAATAACTGAATATCAGCAGAAAGGGAAAAGGGCTTCCCTCTGGAGGTTGAAAGGCCAGGCAGCACTTAGTCCGTTGGGATTTATAGCCCAAAATGGTAGAAGAGGTAATGCTAGACTTTTAAACAACTGTATCTCCACATATTGCAGAAAGCACCAAGGATGGCCAATAAATACTTTGCCCCCATTTTATAGTAGGATGATTCTGGTATAAACTGGGGAGAGCAATATCATCCAAGTCAAATAAAACCCAGCATATAAGCCCAGGAGAAATTCTAATTTTGAATCTCCCAACTTCCAGATTCAGGGGTATAGTCATAAAACTATTTTTGTCCTTGTATGTAGACATAGCCTCTGCCAAATAACATCTCAGTTTGGGGACTGAAAATACCTCCCTCACTCCAGCCACTATCAGCAGCAGTGTGGGAGTGAGCAGCACATGGATGGCATGGGGGGAGCCCAGGAGAAGGCACTTTTTGGATGAGGGCTTATTTTCAGCTATGGTAATGCTGCAAGGAACATATTCTTGGCATAGGAGCTATCCTATTTACTGTCTGTTCAAAGGACACATCTAGGAACTCAGGTAAGATTTCATACGCTCATCTATGTGGAGCCTTCTATGTATACAATAAATTGTAGTAAGAAAACAAAACAGTATGCACCAGGCTTGAAATACAACCCCCCCCCATATCTCTGTTGCTCTCTCCTGAAACTTTAAATGAAATGGGGGGGACACAGTGAAGGTTTCTATAGGCTATCGCCATTAATATGCATAATAAAAACTGGGGTACCACTCCACCAGCTTTGCATTTCCCCTGAGTGACAGAAGGGGGGGTATTGCAATCTGGATGCAATGTTGGAAGGGTCAACTTGAGCTAAGCTGCAATTATCTGAAAGGGAAAAAAATTATACCAACTCAGACCTGTGCTGAGGGGAGATGAAGCTAACATGCACTCCAGTCATCAGCATGGAAAGGCTCAGCCAGCCCTGGGTCCTCCCTTTTCAGTGGAGTCAGCAGAGAGCAAGGGCATCCTGAGCGGCATAAGCCACTGTACGCTGACTGTGTTGTGCTGGGGCACATGTACAGAGGCAGAAAGTGGCTCTCAAGATGTCATCTGTACCCAGCTCCAGCCTCTGCTGCATAACAGCCACTAAACTTACATCTTCTGCGAAACCCAAGATCAGAAAAGTGGTGCTGAAGTCCTGGCACCCACACCTCCTGCCTTTCAGGGCTTTTCTTCAGGATCAGCTTTGCCCTGCCCCAGGACCAGAGGCCCATCAATGCCCCAGGGGTGCTGGCAGAGCACACCTTTTCAGGAAAGAAGCTGGTCTGCACAGCTGGAGACCCTCTGAAACACAGACCAACAAGCTATAAACAAGAACCACATCTGCCCTTAGGAAGGAGATGCCCATAATAAGCTCTCCACATTGCATACTGCTAGTGCCTCCTAACATGAGAGAGCCAGAAAAGCCCTGCTCATGTAAGAGGGTCAACAAAAAGTTCCTGCAGCAGAATACAACTGTGTGTTATCTCTTGAATTACAGGCACAACAGTCCGTGAAGCTCAGCAACCCGTTTCTCCCACAAGCGGCAATTCTTTACTTCTACATTTGGAAACTACTTGTGACTCAATAGCACAGTTCACATGAGATAAGTGGGGAAACAAAGGCACGCAGAGGGGCTTGCACTTGCCTAAAGACTACCTGCAAAGCAGGGAAAGGCAGACAGACTTCCCACCCTCCCATAAGCACCACACAGGGAGATGCTCACAGGTTTGGTAGGAGTTGCCTCCTTCAGGTTGCTGGCTGCCTCCAGCAGCTGCAGGCGAGATGCAGAGCGTCACCAGCTACACGCATGGGATTTTTCCTGTCAGCATCCTCTTCTTGCCAAGACATGCACTGCTGTGGTGCACACCTCTCAAGTCCTATCCTAAATGCAGAGAGGGGTGATTTGTCTTTAGGCATAGCCCAGAGCCATAGCTGGTAACATTAACTCTACCTGCTCTGAGGGAGACTCTCACATGCCATCTGGAAACTAAATGTGTGTCATTTGCAAGGGTTTCTGATGCTTGCAATTAGACAGGTAAAAGTGATAAAAAGTCCAAGCAACTGCATGGTGCTCAGTGCAGATTTCAGTTTACAGATCAATTTCACACCACCAGTTCCTAGTGGAGAAATTCTAAACTCAATTTCTAACCCATTTAGTCTATTCTCAACCTCAGTATGACAAACAACTTGAATCAATTTAACTGATTACACTTGAGACTTTTCCAGAGCTAATCCAGGACAGCAACCCCTGCAGACACGTCCCTGGAACCTTCCTGCCCTACAGACACAACGCTGATTTCTGGGGTTTTCCCACTACAGGAGCCCTTCCTGCACACTATTACCATGCAGGCACATCATCTGCTTTCAGCTACAAAGGGACATCTCAACCATCTCACTACACAGCACATGAGAAAACTTCATAGCTGTGGCAGTAGCACATTTCAGATCTTGATGAGTTTGGAATATTCGTCATTCTCACTTTGAAAGCATTTATACTGCAGCAGGACTGTTGCAGTTTGACAAAAGCTCTCAATTACGTAAACATCTAGTAGTGCATTTCTTTAAAAAGATTATAATTACAACATTTTTATCCCACTGCTTCCAATATAAATCAATTCAATTAAAATGAGACTTTCAAATATCAAATTAGTTAAGAAGAAAATGCAGGAGCCTTTTTTTTAAAGAATATGTCTAAACAAATTTGAAAATCACAGGTTACTGTATAGTTTCCTTTTCTCTAGCCGTCACCTGTGAGATTGAGACAACGCTGAACACGTTGACACACACAAACTGAAGGATGCTCTAAATTGCCATTGTGCTGCAGCAAACTGCTAACTTCCTAACCGTGGCAGTAAATGTCCTCACAGACAGTATTCAGCGCTGAAGCACACTCACACTTCTGACATTTCAAATCAACCTCAAACCACACTGATGATTTTAGGGTGTTTTTAAACCAGCATTGCTTTTCACAGAGTTTGAGTAAACAGAAAGAGCTGACCCTGAAAAATAAGCCAGCCTCATACAACATCCTGTACTATGCAGGGACAGCAGTTTGTCTTGATGATCCTTGTGGGTCCTTCCCAACTCAGGACATTCTATGATTCTATGAAGATCAATTTTCAGTGTCACAAAGGAATACAGGATACTTCATGCTACATAACATTTTTATGAGCAATCATCAATGATGCATCACAAAGACGGAAGGGAAAAGCTGCACATGCATAGAAATCTCCTTGTTCTCTCTTGATATCCCTTCTGTCTGAATCATCTCTGATCAACGAATGGCTGCTGTGGACCTGCTTTCAATCTGGCATAATCCCCATTAGACCCCAGCGCCACTGCATTCCTCCCAGCACAGAAGAAATGCTCAGGACACAGCAGACAGCCCTGGGGAACACTGGGGTCTTATTCCCACTCCCACCTCAACAAGTCTTAAACATACAGCCCTTTATGCATCATCTGCAATTACTAACCTTGCAAGTTTTCACTTAAGGCAGCGCCCAGCTCTCCAGGAGCACCAAGTACAGGCACCTCACCAAGATGTGCTGCTTTGGGGCTGCTTTGCAGATGCTCAGCCCCATACTGCTGTGCTTGGGGCTCTCAGGTTGCCACAACAGAAGGACCCTGGAGACTGACTGCGGGCTATGTGTTCACCTGCATATCTGCCTCCGTGCCCTTGCTCATGCAGCAACTGCAGAAAAACCTGTGAAGCTCCAGTGTGTATAGATCAGTTTGGATCTCCTTTGCAGCATCTCATAAATCCCTCAGACCAGGAATTGGTACATGTGCTGCCAGTGGCCATTTATAGATGTGTTTATATGTCAAGCGCAGACAGCCTTCACCACAGGTGGATACCTCTGTGATGGACTAAAATGCAATCAGCCTTGTACCCAGAGGTAACAATAACTCATCCAGAAAGCTTCTGCTGAAAACAGGGCTCCTGGTATCAGCATGTTATGAAACATGCCTCTTCCCCATAATTCTGCAGCTATGCCTTGCTTTGAAACCCAGAACTTGCACTACAGACCCTCTACATGAGGCACCGCAGCCATGGGCTCTGTTTGTACCAGCCAGCCTCAAATTCCCATGTGGGTAGTCTTGTTGGAAAGGGTCTGGTCTGGTTATCTAGTACATTCCTTCACTGTATGTCAAAATACAGCCTGTTGCCATTTCAGAGGATTACATCTTCCTACAGCCCTGCAAGATACTCATCTATGTAGGTGTCAGAACATGTTATAGACAGAGGCAGGAGTTGCAGCCCTATTTTCTCTACCATAGCAGAAAGGTTCATTTTCCATGTCAGATTTAACACGAAGTTTTAGTGGCATGCAAAGTACCCCCCCCATCCCAGATGCTCCTGCACAGAAAAAGCTTAACAAAGCTAAATCATCTTTGAATGGAACAGACTTGCTGAAAACTGTTTCAGATGCTACAATGTCAAATTACGGGGACAAAAACCCAGAGTCTGTGTAAAGCTCTGTGGAGGGTGCTAGGACAGGTGACTTCCTGCAGAGACCTCATGAGGGGTTGGAGAAGAGTGCCAGCTACAGAGCTCTCAAAAGGACCCTGGGAAATAACCACTGTTAGTGATAAGCACAGGGAATTTCACAGGCATCTTGGTGCCTATCATATTCAGGTGCTTTTGCAAATCCCAACCAAAGCAATAGGCCCTCATGAAATACCAAGATACAAAACACAAGCGGCAAGAGAAGGTGGAATCTAAAATCCCTTTACCAGCCTTTAGGATAAACGAGATTTTCTATCACAAAGAACTATCAGTCCAGGCAGACACCGCTCTAGAAGATGGGAATACATCTCCCTGACAGTGTCCAAAGGTTTGGCAGCATAGCTATTTTGGAACGTGGAAAGATATTTTATTTTTGCATCTCCATGGCTACTGGAAGACGATATGGCATGTGCTGACTCAGCACAGTAAGACAAGAAGTTCTTTGCACTTATGTGTTTCTCAGCATTATTTTAATTAACTTGCTGGTGTCCAGCTCCCTTAGCCTTAACCCTTCTCTTCCCTCTTGACACCTGCCCAGCGTGCTGAGCCAGACTCTCCCACCACTTCAGCACTGTTGCTGCAGGTACGGCCTCTCCCCTCTCCCATGAGGGGGGATGAAACTGCCACCGATGCATCACTAATGGTAATTTCCTTGGAAATAAGCTGTCCAACACCAATGACGAGAAAGTAGAACTCAATCTTTTTTAAGACCCTTTGGTTCACCTAGCGCCATAGACGCCCATGTCTCTGTCCCAAATGAGAAGCTGGAAAGCATCCTGTCCACCCTTTCTTGCCCTTGTGGGCTGAAAGGAGGCATTAAACAGAAATCAGCAGAGTTCTCAATTTACGTAAACAGGCTGTTTTCATACTAGTTGCTCAACATATTACTAATATTCCGCCATTCATCTTCTTGAACCTCACAGCAAAATTCCATGCTATTCCAAAGGGTGCAGGATTTTGCATTCCAGACTGACAGCAAACATTTTTGAATGCCACTTTTTAATGGGGCACAGATTTCTGCTGAGGTTTGGCTACTCTTTACTAGCTGACATTTAACTGTATGAAGTATTAGCTGCAAAAGCAGCCAGAGGCTGCAAAAGCAGCCAAAGCAGGAGTAAAATTGTAGAAAACTATATAAAGAATCTGGCTTGTAGGAACAGATGCAAAAGTAGCCAAAGCAGGGATAAAATAGTGAACAATGGATAAAAAAATACGGCTCCTTCCCTTCTCTCTCCTTTCTGATCCATAGCTTTGGAGGAAGAAAATCCCCTTTGGAAGCAGAATCCCCCCAGATATGCCTCCCCAGTAAAACAGAAGGTAATAAACCCATGCAGATATTAGCTGTTTCCTTATCTCTCCACAGAATGGATCCCGTTTTAGTGACCTTTGCCCACAAACCAAACCTGTGATATGCTACTCCTGGGTTCCCAACGCTGTCTCATCCATGCCAGGCGAAGCCACCATCCCCAGGGCAAAGCCACAGACCCCTGGGGTGCACATAAACTGGGGACAGCTGAAGGAAGTTGTGGAGAGGAGGGGCCTGGGCTCTTCTCACAAGTGACAGGGGACAGGATGAGAGGGAATGGCCTCAAGCTCTGCCAGGGGAGGTTTAGGCTGAACATTAGGAACAAAATTTTCACGGAAACGGTCATTGGTCACTGGCAGAGGCTGCCCAGGGAGGGGGTTGAGTCACCTTCCCTGGAGGTGTTTAAGGGACGGGTGGACAAGGCACTGAGGGGCATGGTTTAGTGTTTGATGGGAACGGTTGGACTCGATGATCTGATGGGTCTTTTCCAATCTGGTGATTCTATAATTGTAAGGGGATTTGTGCCTGTTTGGGCAACCTAGTTGTTCTCCCCCCATCTCACCCACCAGTGCTCCCCCTCCCAGCACTTACTCAGGCCTGTTGCACTCCCGTATCGCTGTCTTTATGCCACCACCACAGGTCCTGGAGCAGGTCCCAAAAGGGCTCCACGTCCCCCATGCTCCATCCACCACCGGTGCCTCTCGCTCTTTGGGCACGCACATCCCAAATCGACAGTGCTGCGTGTGAAGGAAAGAGATGGAAAAAGGGGATTTGCATCGCTTTTGCATGACAAGCCAACTGCCAGCCTGGGTGCTAAGGCTCATGCTTTCTTATTTCTCAACCACTCACAAAACACAGCAAAGATTTTGTAATCAAATAAACAAAACTTCTTCAGTTTTTGTCTGTCACCCACATACTTCTTTCTCTCTGCACCCTTAAATGAAGAAGCATTTATGGGAATGAGACTTGGGGACAACACTAACCAGTGAATATTCCCTGTTTCCTGGTCCCATACAGCACGGTAATGCTGGCTTTTCAAAAAGCTGCTTATCTGATTTCCTGGAGAGCAGCAGGAACCGCATGTGTCAGGGGAGGAGACAGACAGTAGGGAAAACAACAGGGAGAGCTCAAACCTCCCCACAGCTGTACGAAGCCCCAGAATAGAAGAGGGAAAGGAAACTTCCAAAACCAAAGGGCAAAGAAAATAGAAAAATGAATTCTTCAATACAAAGAATTTTTTTTCACTCAGCCATAACACAGGACCTGCCAAGGCCTTCCTAATGCTTTTGTTTTCCTGTTATAACTCTTACTCTCTTTTGTTTGGAAAACTGGTTTAAAATATCTTGGCAAGCCCCTGTCCCCCATTTTTGGGGTGTAAATTGTGTCCCTTTGGGGTGTGTTTGCTAGTTCAACTACACAGACTTCTGGAGAGGTGAGATCTAGGGCAGAGTTCCCCTCTGGCCCCACCAGAGTAGGTAGAAAAGTGTCCCCAAGGCTTGTGAGAGCAGGGCTTCCCTCCCACTGAACAACACTTGCTAAAGCAGGTTTAAAACCAGACACAGATGCCTCAATCTTTGCATTTATAAAAAGCCCAAACATTGCTGGTTGCTCACAGATTAGAAGAGGTTACAGACTTAAAGAAGAAAACACAAAGTGCATTGTTGAAATATTCACTTCCAATATTTCTCTGCTCTGGAAGCTGTTTAAGCATGGGAACACCTGACAGTCTTTATGGCAACAGAGTCAAATTTACTAATGTGCTGTGTTTTCCCAGCCCTTTCAGTAATATCTGAACAAAGTTGCATCAAGACACACCATAAGTTTGCCCTCATTTTTAGACATCTTTATAAATCACCTCAGAGAAAGCTGTCTAGGAAAACAGCACAACCAGGTTGCCATGGGGTTTTGTGCACCCAGCCCATAGGACACGGTCTCCGCAGCACATTTAACACCTTTTGCCCATGATGGCCAGCTTGACGTATTTCTTTGCTGATGAAGAAAGCTAATCTCAGGAACATTTGCCTATGGGAAGGTTTGCAGGATGGCTGAACAACTCGTAGCTTGGGCCCCAAACACGGTGTTTGCTCAGAGATGGTTGCAGTCTCTGGGCTGCAACATACTCTGGATTTGCTTTCATCTCGAGATTTGATTCCTCAGAAAGACACTGTCTGAAAAATGTCTGCTACAGTAAAGGAGAGGAATAAAATAAGCTGAAATGCCTGTTTCTTTGCTGCAGGACAAATCCTTACAATGCACAACTCCTCCTGGCATTTGGAGGGTTGAAAAACTGCAGGCTGGGGTTCCCTATGCCAGTCCTGTGCAGGGGCAAATAGGTCTGACAGCTATTATCAATGTTCAAAAATACATGACACCAATTCAACAGTGCTGTCCTGGTGAAGAACTCGTAGCAATGTTGATGCTCACAGCTAAATATATAACCACAGCCATACTTGGCATCACTGACCCAGAGAAGCTGACTGAATAGCTAACTAGTGAATGTACACAGCTAACAGACCGTGTCATGACCTATACGTCTCCCATCCAATGGTTGAGAATTAACCAGGAAATCACCTACATCCCTTGATTTTTATTAAAAATTGGGGGGTTGCACTTGATGGTAAATGAAAGAGGAGAAGGAAAAGAAAAGAGCAGCTGTTTTAAATAAACAGCAAGATTATTTTATGGAAACGCAATGGTGTTTCTTGGCACCACACTGTGAATAGTCTGGCTGTGCAACCTTCATGCCTTTTGTATTTTAAAAATAATTTCTATGTTGAGTTACAACAGAAAAACCAAAACGCCTGCCAGAGTTCCCTTTCCTGTGAGCTTACAGATCAGAGAACGAAGAGAATAAAAGAGTTTTTGTCTGGAGCAAGTTCAAAATAACTTAGACACACAGTTGAACAGGAGAGCAATGGCAGGGATGGGACACACTACAACAGACTTTCCCGTCTTTTGTCTTGCCACTGGAGTCCCTGATAATTCACCAAATCCAGCTCCCATCCTTGGGCTGACTTTGGCTGAATGGATTAGCAGGGGGCAGACAAACGCTGTGAAGCTTCATGCATGCATAACATATTCACTACCTGCTGCCATGCGGCAGGAGACAGAAATGATTACCATTCATCTACTCTTCTTTTACCATTCTTTAAACAACCCTGAAAACCACAAGAGATAGAGGCCCAAGTTTACGACCCTCTTTTATTTTCTTTCTGTGATTTATTTCCACCTGACAACACACTGGTGCTGTGAAACGCTGCAAACCATCCTGACTGGTGCTTGCTCAGAAAAGGCCAAACTATGGGCTGTGCTTATTACTTGATTTAGCGATAATAAATTCAGTGTCCTCACATGCAAAATATGCATAAGCTAATACTCCCATGTTTTTTTTAAGTATCCTTGATTTAAGAATAAATTTAGATCCTGGTTAAATCTACATCCCAGTAGTTTTAGTTAGATTTTTTTTTTTTAAGCTCTTCAGGCTCTCTCATTTCCAAAGATATCTCCATAAAAAATGGCAGAGTATTTTCTCCATCTGCCAACCCATATATCACAGGCTTTAAACATGCAGACTGGAGGCAAGGTATTAGTCAGCAAGCAGCAGTTTGATGGGGCTCCCAGCCACAGCACAGTACCAAAACAGTGATTTATTCCAATGAAAAGCACTCCAGACTAGCACCTCAGCACTTTATAAGCCCAAGTAAACACTGAGGAGGAGAGAGTTTGACAATCCAAACTTTAAGCCTGAATTAGACCAACATACAGATACAAGATTTACCCTGGAAAGCTTTTTTTGTGAGAATACATTCAAATGTCTGAACATGACTGGACTGCATCAGCTTTTCTTAAGAGCCCATCTCTTGCAGCTGAGACGTTCAGGTCACACTTGTCTAATTTGTCTAAACTTGTCAAATAGTCTAAATTTGTGGAGCGAAATGTTGCTGCTTATATGGTCTTCGCTAAAAGCCATGCAGCTGGACACTGCCTCTTGCATGACACGGGATAAATCTGAGGAGGTGCTAATCTGCTCCACTGCAGTTGTTTGCACATCGCTCTGGTCAAATCCAAAGGTAACGGCAAGTTTGTCACTACAAAATTGTAGCCCAGATTTCTGGAATTTCAAGAAAATCATTATTTCTGAACTTCCACAAGGTCCCAGGTCAGAGTGACTCTACAGATGCCCAAGCTTTATCTTGAGTCTCAAACCGGGGGATTTGACATAAAAACATTAAATATTGCTGTAACACTGGGTCCAATGAGTAGGATGGGAAGAGGATTTCCTACTACATCTCTAAAGTGCATTCTCAACAACTAAAACAAATGTGTTGACTACACTTTTCCCTAAGAAGGGAAGGCAAATCGATATATTATGCCCATTGTCTTGAGGGAAATCAATCAAGTGTCATTGAATGACTTTTCAGACACATGCAACACAAGATTAACTACCAAGGAGCTCCACAGCCTGTATGGAAAATTATATCTAAAATAGCATTCAGAAACGTCTAATAAAATACACTTGAAAGACTATGAATTAATAAGTTGACACTTTCTCCACAAATCTTTAACCGCTGATGGTTAATAGACAGAAAAGCAAACTTTTAAGCTGTAGAATAACATTTTATAACATTCATAACTTCTAAGTTATAGAATAACATCACACTTTTTTTTACTAGACACAGATGGAGAATATTTTTATTCAGATGCAAATCATGAAAACTTGTTAGCATTTTTCTTCAAAACCATCAGTATCCCAATAAAGGAAAAAGAAAACTCCTTTCAACTATTTTTCTCCAGATCTGGACAACTAAAAACTAAATAATTATTGCAGAAACCACAATGGTAGCTGGAAACCAACATTGCATGTGGAAATTAAAAGTTGCTATGAATTACTTCCAAAACTGTTCCATACAGAAAATGCCAACCAGTTCTATATTTTACTCTGAAGTTGTCAAGATGAGAAGCCAGATGGCAAGCTTATATTATGCAAAACTACTAATTACTCTCATCACACAGGAAATTTCTAATAAAAGCCTAGAGAAGCTTTGCAAAGTTTTGCTCAAGAGTTCACTCGAGGGCATAAATTTCAGAAGATAAGCTCTCCAGAAGAAATACCTGCTTTAAACAACATTACTCCAAGCAATCAATTTTAATCACATTATCTAGGGTAGAGTTGACCCATGTACACACATTGCTGCTTTGGACTTCCACCCTCGCAGTCAGAAGCTGTGTACAACCAGCCACTGGGACAGGATTATTTTGACTGATATCCTTTGCCCGAGTCCTGGAAAACACAGCAATGAGGCATAAACCATCAAATCCTACAGACCTTTCCAGGCTCACATTCTGTTCCATCAGCCCAAGGCGTGTGTTGTGTACGACATCCCTTGTGTGCGCCATCAATGTTAATGCACCAAAGTCGCCGACACTGCATCTGCTTAAGTTATTGAAAAGATCAAGATATTAAATAAATACGCGTTGCATGCCTTACCAAACAGATGATCTGTTATGAAGTTATCCCCCAATGATTTATCATTAACTCACAAGCCTGATGATAATTCAATGGCTTGTGAGCCTCCCATTTATCCTACCCCAGGAGGCCTCATTTTGCCCTGGCAACACCAGGAAAACCAGAGTATAGAATTTCACTTACCATATAGGGGCACACCTGAGATCCAGGTCCAAAAATTAACTCGCATTGTTTGTTGACATCATAAATCAGCCCTGGGAGCTGCTGAGGCAATGTGTAAGTTCTTGATGAAGGCTCATCAAGCAAACACTCCCCATAACCAGTGCTACAACACAAAGTAGAGAAACAGTGTTAAACAGGAGGTGATATGACTGCAACCCATTAGGTATTTACCTGTGTCAGCCTTAGGGCAGACGTGCACTGCATTTGCCATATTTCACACGTACTAGAGCAGCTACTGCAGACTCAAGCACACAAGTGCAGGAGAGGGCATTACCCACTGACCACCACCCCCATGCTGTCAATCTCTCTGGCCAAAGCGTTTCCAAGGGTGCACAATCTATAGTTGCTGAGCAAGCGCTGGTACATATTTAGAAAGAAACCCATTGATTAGCAGAAGAACTGCCTGAGGGACCACGCTCCTGGATTTGGCAGAACATCATTGTGGCTCTCATTCTGTTCCCCACTGCAGCACATGGGAAGGTACCACAGCAAAACGGGTGATCACTGTGCATCAAACTGACCCGTGGGCTCCTGGAACAGTGTTCGCACCATGGACTAGTGCCAGGGCTTTATCTCGACCTGTGAAACAGAAAGGCAGACTCAATCTGCCTCCTAAAACACAGCTCCGTATCTGGGCCACAGGGCTTGGAAAACTAACTCTTAAGGTTCAAGGATAACGTGCATTCCTTAAAAGCAATATCCATGGGGAAAGACTTATTCTTCCCCATAGAGAGGCCGGTCCTTGCCAGCTTATCATGAGGCTGAACTGGCAGGGACTGGATGCCAGGGGTGCATTCCTGCTCTACGCAAAGGATGCGTGCACACACAAATCCCTCTGATCTCCTCCACGTGCTGCACACTAGGACTTCAGACTGCCTGATGAACCGCATGGAATGCATGCACATGTGAAAACTGTCCAACAGATGAACATGCAAGGCCTTACTCCAGAAATTCAGTGATGTATTTCCTACTGCATTTGGACCACATCCAGGGATTGGTGTAAAAGTTCAGTGTTGGTGCCATGACATGTTGTTGATTTTTACCTCCATCTTCTTTGCACTTATGATTGTCGTCATGTGGCATGTTAAATCTAAGAGAAAAACAGCAGAAAAAAGTAGAGTTAATTAAGTGGCAAATATCAAATATTTAGCATAGCAAGAGCAGTAGCATGAACTAAACATAAGCAAACCTAAGAATTTCTCCTAGACATGCTACTGACAGATATTACAGAACAGGAGTATTAATATGCACGTATTCATAAGGGCCAACAAACATCGCTCAAATTGGGTTCCTACTGCCTGTGTGCAAAAGCAACACAGCACCCTGGTAAGCTCTGCACAATGTGACAGCATATATTTAGCCAGACAAATCTGTGGGAGAGCCTGGAGTAAGATCCAATTTCAGCTGCAGTTTCCTTTTCAGTTAATGGTTGCAGTCCCGCTAGCATGTTGGAGTTCAGACCCACTTTCATAAAAATGGCAAGTTCTCTGGAATTGAGCCAAAATGCCAAGTTTCTGAAGGAGATGAAGCACATGAGCCCACTGACCACTAGTGCCTGAAGTCCCTCATTACATTGCCAGCACCTTATGGTGGCTCCAAAACAGCTAATGCCATTGAACACCTTGGGGCCAAACTGATCCTTCATGCTGTTGCCTAAATAGAGCTACACTGCATTAGATCTGGCTTCTCTACATTATGTGGTACGTTTACAAAATGCCATCAAGTATCAATATCGGCAGAAACCCACGCGAAGTTTGCAGCACATGATATACTGAAGAATGCGGTACATGTGCCAATGAAGACAGAATGGTTTAAAGCACTTTGCTGTTTGAAGTGGAGAAGGGGAAATGACCCAGTGTGATCATGTGTTTGAAGGCTAGGGAGTTTATATCCCATTAAAATTACCTCCAATGAATCACCTTTTAGTCCGTTCCCTGTAAAAGGGCAAAGAGGCATTTCCTGCTCTGGAGCACGGCTAACCCTTCTGGCAGCTTAGGGGCAGCATTAGTGAAGGAATTAGCCACAGGTTAGGTGTGGGGAACACCAAAACTTCAGGGACTCTCTCTCAGGAAATCTTGTTTAAACAAATACTACTGTGGTTAAAAATAGACCAACTCAGCCATCTCTCTGAGCAGAAAAAGGGAGTTTTAAACAAAGGAAGATCTGTTCCCGAGCACTCATCCATCCCACACCTACAGACCTCCATCGTAAAAGCAGCATGAGGTGGTTTGAGACCAAGTTGTAACCGGCAGGTAAAGTACTATGTGATCCAAGATTATTTTTTCACTACCACTCTCAAAAAGTTAAAATAAATTCACAGTGGAGGAGGTGCATCTCGAATGACAGCATCTCTTCTGGACATGCCCAGCAGGATGAGATTTCTTCTTGTGAAATTGTTCAGAAGATGGGTCAGACTCACTAGCACCTCCACCCTTGGTGAATTCTTTTCTTCAGCAGCACCACATGCAAAATTTTTCATGGAAAGGGTCATTTGGCACTGGTAGAGGCTGCCCAGGGAGGGGGTTGAGTCACCTTCCCTGGAGGTGTTTAAGGGACGGGTGGACAAAGCACTGAGGGGCATGGTTTAGTGTTTAATAGGAATGGTTGGACTTGATGATCTCGTGGGTCTTTTCCAACTTGGTTATTCTATGATTCTATGATGTGGTGGTGGGATGAGCTGGGGCAGGCTGAGGACTTGCTCTTGAAGGAGACTTCGGTCCCAAATCCCACATGAGACATGCCTATGCCCCTTGCCCTGTCCCTCCCCCAGGCATCCAGCACCTTCCAGCCCCAGCCAAAATTCTGCCATTCTTGGTGGCTTGGCTGGGGCAGATCTTGCATGTAGTTGTAAGGAGATGTAGTAATAAAAGCATTTTGTTAGGTCCCCTCCCTTGCTTAGGGACTTCTTGGGCTACTCAAAATGTGGGACTGCTGCTTCTGTTGCTCTTAGATAGGCTCTAAAGCACCCCACCAGCTCCCAGAGTCACACTACAGCTTAATTTCCCTCAGTGATTCATCTTCTACCCAACTATATCTCCTCTCAAATAATTAGGCTCAGCAGGTACCAAGTCATAGCCTGGCTGGCTAGTATAAATCTTGGGCTATTTAAATGCAAATGTATTTACATAAAACATACACATGGCCAAGTTCATGTGCTATTGTGAAAGCAGTGCTCAGTCCATTATCTTCACTAATTGAACAACTCCTGTATGGATCACAGACAGTGCCCAGCTCTGCCAGACCTAGGAGAGAACAAAGAGGTTTATGACAGGAAAAGAAATGCTGCTCATGGTTCAGCACAGGCAACTAACATTGTCACTACAAAAAAAAAAAAAACCTATTAAAAGACAGAGAAAAGGTTTTCCTTACCCAAAGTGTCACATTTGTCGTGCGCTCTACAAATATCCTGTCTGAAAGCAGAACAGACCTGACACATTAATTTTCAATGCAGCAGTGAGTTAGGGCACAAGCACAACAATAACAATATTCAAAAGCAATTCTTGGTCCTCCATGGGATGTTCTCAGGCTGGCTGACAACATTGCCCACCTGAGGTCTGAACCAATTCCCTACTACAGTCAGAGGTTTTCGTCTTACGTGAAACCCATGGGTAGACCTTGGACAGCCCTGAACCTCTCAAAGTCATCTACAGGCGCAGGGGAAACGTTACCTCAATTCTGCTCACAGTTACTGCTCCCACAATTGCAAATATCTTTACGTCCACATCAAACCACCCTCATTTCCCATAGTGGAATATATAACACGTTCACAGCCCCTGACACATGCCTGGCTACAGATTTCATGAGAATATCCACCACACCTGGTAACAAGCACAGCTGTATCATGTTGAAGGTGACTTCCTTCGGGATGGTTCTGGGATTGCTGCCATTGGCAAAAGTTTTTTAATGTTGTCTGGGCATTGTAAGATATTGCAGGACCATCCTAACAAGCAATACACACAAAACAGTTATTTTAATTATTCATTGCAGCGCCCTTTACAAATGCCAGTGTCAAACAGAAAGAGAAGAAAACCACTTCTGTTACCTGCTCATTATGTATCACGACCAATTTCACAATAACAATATTGATCAAATTTCCAATGCTTGGGTCTTTGTAGATAGAAGCCACCTGTTTCAAAAACAAATATTCAGGATTATTGATAACATTGAAGGAAAAAGCAATTAAGACAACACATGCATGCTTTCTGTTTTGCAATGGTTTCTCCAGAGCTGTCTTTTTGCCCTGCTCCATAATGTTCTGATGATACATTGAGACACCTCTTGCCAGAAACAATATTTCAGAATGAAAGAAACCTGCTGGTATCACAGGAACCCAACACTTCCTTTTGCTTTGACATACATTTCACCAAATTACAGGATCATTCTGCCCCAGTATACAATGACCACAGACCACAAACTGCGAAAAGCAACTTATACTCAAGTGCCTCATTTTCACATGAGCATTTTTTAGACCACATTCATTACACTTCTGCCCTCTAACAGGATGAAAATCCTTCCAATTACACAACTGTGGTGGATACTCACTTCCAGTCTCTAGGCATCTACAGGGCCTCCTCTTTGGGAACTGCATTACTGCATCCTAGAACCAGTAGTTACTAAAATACTTGTCCTCAGCCAGGAAAGCCAACCCTAGCAGTACACTGGGGATGATCAAGGTGACTACAGACTTCTCCATGCAACAGCAAGGGAAGTTAGGTAACTGCATGGTTTACTGGCATCAGTCCCTTGGGAAGGCACAGTCCCTGAAGCACCTTTTAAATTCAGCTGACATTTCACACTGTCCTAAATAAAGAGCGCAGTGTTTGGACTAAAGGACGAGTGACATTTCCTGTGCTACCTGGGGTTTGTAAAGCTAGAAAGGAGAGGCATGGGAAGGATTACAAAATGTGATGAGTTTAGGAAGGAAGAAGACTCCAGTCAGTGTTCCCCAGCAAAGTTTTACCAAGCTTTACTTGAATCCTAGCATATCCCCATGCCTCACTGAGGTGAACCGGCGGTATCACAAAACAACTGCAGCAGAAAGGAGACTCTGTGACCAGTAGCAAATGATCCACAGGTGAATCTACTCCCTCTAATTGAATACTCACTATTGACATTAATGTTAAGACATAGTGTTGCAGGTTAGCACCATGGTAGGCGACCATCCTGCTGTCAGCCACCACCATCACTTCCACAAACCGAGGGTAGGAGAGGAACCGCTTTGTTCTTCTGTGGCTCTTCTTCTCACTGCCATTTCCAGTCCTGTTGCCATCTGCAGAAAACGAATTCACTTCCAGGCTTTGTTTTAACATCTCCACGTCGGATAATATGCTGCTTTCTGCCCACTGCCTTCTCCAGTGTTTCCGCTTGTTCTTTTTATGACTGTGTTCATGATCTACGATTAAAAAACAGACAAATATACATTCTGGAGTGAACAGAGTTAATACTACATGCATATTATGTGAAAATGCCTCTTTACTTCCACCAAGAGTTAGCAGGCTTGTTGCCTGATAGAGCCTGGGCTGCAGTTGAGTTGAACACGATGTGAGCCTGGTGATGGTAATTAGCCACTGCAGCGACAGCGTGAGGATTCTGGGCACGTCCAAGGTGGCCAGGAAACCACAGGAAACAAAGGTCCAAATCCTGTATTTCTAACTCAGGCATGAAGGACGGCAGGATTTGGCCTTCATAGCAAAGCAATTATATATGATTTATTTCTGTCTCAAACAATAACATGGCTGGGCTTCAATTCCCCCCCTCCCTTTATTATTCTGTGCTACGGGAATGGTAAAGGTCATCAAATAGCACAGCTGCCACCGGCTAAAGAATAGAATTCAGGAAGTTTCACATATACTGCTTTTGATATTCAATTAGGCCAAACATAAAAGCAGCCTGAAAATATACTCCATGCTGATACAAAGACGACAAAGCGAAGAGGGAGAACAGGCAAATAAAACATATGGAACATGTACAATTAAGATTTACCATCTGATTAGTATGTAATTATAGCTTTATTTAAATGTAAGAACAAAATCAGTCTTATTTGATGCCACTTAATTTTTAATCAGTTCATCATAGGAAGTAGCTAATTGAATGTGATTCATCCATGAGAGACTGTTCCTTTCTGCATTTAATATAAAGCCAGATCTGAACTACTCATCTAAGACTCCAGGCTACAACCCTTACACTCTTTGTAGCTTTAGTTTAAGTTCGTCATGGTGGTGAAACTATCATGTTTCCTTATCGGATCCACTGAGTAGGTTAGAGGAAGCATAATATTAGGGGAACAAAGGAATATTCAATGCTTAAGCAAGATTAAAGTGATAGGAAACTTCTCAGCTATTTTTCCTGTGTAGTTTCCTTTTGGAAATTATTCTGTAATAATTTCCAAAAAAACCCCAAACAAACCAAAAAACAAAGGAACTACAAACTACATTCTCTAAAATCAAGGCAGGTAAAGAGGGCTACCCAGTTTCTACCCATCTGCATAATACTATCTTTTTTCCCTATGTTAAATAGGCAACAGAATATTTAAGAATTAAATCTTGTTTACTCTGCATTACCTAAGTCCTATATATTCCCTCGTCTCAATATAGTCCAGACCACCTTAATTCAGCAGAGTCCACAGTTATTTGAGTAAGAATTCGAGAAAGCCAATGGCATTTGCGGTTATAATTGGATTGCCCTAGTTCCTCTGCACTAATCAATGCCATTGTGTTGGCAAGGTTGTGCTCTCATGCTGGCACGGCTTCGTGGGTAACCGTGACATTATCCCAACTCGCTCAGTGCCAATCAGCACAGGAAGCCAACTAAGCATACAAATAAGTTGAAGGTGAGAAGATGACCGAAGAGAATGTGCTATAACCTCAGCCTTTCAACTTGCTCCCCTCCTTTCTGCACCCTTAGCCAGTCACTTCCATTTCCTTTTAAAAAAACCTAAATTCCACAAGAAGCAGATGCCCAAGGAAAAACACGTTAAGGATGCAGAGATGCTCAACAGAGTGAGACTGAAGGCAAGCAGGCAGTGTGAAGGCAGAGCTCTGCACCATCCACTGCCACAGTTCCACAAAGCCCCAGACAAGACCAAACGACAGAGGTGTCTCTTCCTCTGGCCAGCCTGATAGACAGCAAAAGAAGAAGGAAATGCAAAGGATTCTTTGAAGAGACATCTGTATATAGGGGTTTAAAAGAAATGAATTGATGTTCACCAGGCTTGCACTGAAATCCTGCAGCTACAGTTGTCAAAAAAAAAAAAGTACCAGCCAAAAACCAGAGAGGTCTGTGAAATGCCAGGTATGGTCCCAAGAGTCCTGGTCACCACACAGGAGAACCAGAGCCCAACACAGCCAGGTAAGCCCACAGCAGAGAGGGAAAATGACCTTTCTTTTTGTTGCAGCAATGTGACATGGTTTCACAGAGACACAGATTCATTCAGGTTAGGAAGACGCTTAAAATCCTTGAATCCAGTCATTAAATTAATATTGCCAAGGGTCAACACAGTATCAGTGCATCTGCCCTGCTCAGAACACAAACCAAGTGAGTCACATCACCCCTTCAAAAACCAACATATATTTTCCAGGTATGAAGTCACTCCAACACTCACTTCATGCTATTTGGACAAGTCACGTACAGTATGTTTGCCAGCCTAGTTACTGTAAAACCAAGCACAAGCAAGTGGGGATGCCTTGAATGTAAAGCCACTCCTGGACTTTGATAGCAGTGAACTGTTATCTTCACCCATCTTTCTTGCATATAACTACAGAGATGGTGCACATTCACCTGTAAAAAATTAAACACTAATGGTAGCGCACCGCTCTCAAACCATCCATAAAACCCCCACCAGCAGTAATAGGAGGTGCACACAGGGACTGCCAGTACTCCATGTGCCTGATGCTGCTGATACCGCCTTGCTCCGTTATTACAAACACAACAGAACGGTGTTGCACGCTGCTGTTTAATCAGGCAGAAGTGGAAACATCTCACGTTACACAAAAAAGTGCAATTTTACAGCAACAGCTTCCTACTGACACACACAACACCAAAAAAGGGTGTGATATTTTTCCACCTGGTTTTGCCCTCCCTCCCTTTCAGTTATGTTAATATATTCACAGAAATCAGGAATGAAAATTATCTGCTTGGCAAGCTCTCAATCTTTGCAAATGACCTGAGAAACATATCTACACACGGCAGTAATTGCATGGGTTTAAGGAACACAACATTGTCCTTAATTTGCAGAAAATCCAAAATGTTAGTGAGTAGACAAACACTTTAAAACTGTGCAAACTACAGATCAATAATGTATCAAGTACTGGGCAAGCCTATGCACTGATTCAACAGCTGTTATTCATTTAAGAGGTGGCTAAAATAGTGTTCATTTTACTGCTTGCTTTCCTAAGACAGTCTATGGTATTTGCATTGTCTTTGGACAGAGCTGGAGGTATACGTTCATTATTTTTGCTTCATTTTGTCTTTGTTATGTGGGACTTAAAAAAGAAAACCCAATCCTCTGACAGGGGTATTCCTTCCCGACAGCATCTTCCCACTCGTGCCATTTATTTTTGCTTCCGCAAAAAGCCTCAGCCCAGAGCCCATTGAGCTGATTTATGGATGATTCCTGCCGATTAATAGACTTTGGGTCTATCCCAAGGAACAGGGCAGGGAAAACTCAGGCCCTACATGAGTACTCTGCTTGCATGAAAGGGTGACAGGACAGAGTCAGAGACTGCTTTTGAAATAGTAGCTATTGTTATGCTAAAACCAAAAATTACAAGAAAGAGCGATCACTTATCCCAAATCCTTCCATTTCTACATTAACTTGTCCTTGGAATAGAAAGCAATTTGCACAATTAAATAAGACATGTGACAATGCAAGCAATTCCAGTTTAGTTCCAAGTTCATGAGAGCTGCACATAGCAGGGGGAAAATAAAAAGGACATAAAAGAGAGAGCAAGAGAGGGGAAAATGGAACTATTTCTTGAGGTAATAACATTAATAACCTCTCCCTGCTAGAAAAAGAACCAACCTTTCAAACCAACACACTATCATATCTTTTCCGAATGTGTGACCTAGGACTTTCAACACAAAGTTTGCTCTTCAGTGGTTGGCCCATCACACTCCTATAACCTGCTCAGATCCGATTGTACAGATAAAACTATTGTATGGAAGTTAACTATTTATTGCAGACCTCCATAAAGCAGATTAAAATGCAGGTGAGCTCCCTGCAGGCAGGCAGCGTTGCCTCCCTTGACTCCAGCAAACCCTGCCTAAACAGTCCAGTGTAAGCTCCAGCTCCAGCCAGCTGGACCAAATTTGCCACCTGCAGCTGGTACAACAGCAGCCACTGGAACCACTGAAAACACAGTAAAATATCAGACCTTTTACAGGTGCCACTATCAGAGCAATGGAAAGGGGGAAAACCTTTGAATTAGGAAACAATCTGGGCTCAAAAGAGTCCTCTCTGCTGCAGGAGAATCAAAATACTAGGCTTCTGCAAAGAAGTTATTTGCTAGTAAGAAAAAACATGCAAAAACACATCATAAGCCCTCCTGACCCAGGCACATTTGCTTCTTATTTTTATTCTTTCCTCCACTTTGAATTTTTGCATGTCTGCTTTCCCAAATGGTTTCCTAGATGTCCAACTGGAGCAACGCTCAGATCCTCAAAAAGGTCCATGTCTGGGAGCACCTGTGGCTGAAGTCATTCCCCTGCATGAAGCCCAGAGCCTGGAACTTGTGTTTGTAATATGCGAAAATACTTCGTGGCCGGAAAGCAACACTACAGAGCCAGGAACAGTTTAGACTAGCATGAAGCATCACTGATACAAAAACCAGCAGTCCCACTGCAGCTTGTGGTGCCTGTGGCTATGGAGACTTTAGCCTCAGATGTGCCAAAGCTCAAGGTGATGCTGAATCCACCTGTGTCTTTTGGGGTGATTCTGCCTTTCTTCCTGCTGCAGGAACCAGAACGCTTGAGAAACAAAGATTTGCAGTTTGCACAAATCAACTTCCCTTAGTAAGAAATTGTCTCTAGTTTTTACCATGCAAACACCAAAGACCACACGCACTCTAGACATTTCTCTTCCTGATGATGTATGTGAGAATGCATTCCAGCTTTAAAAAAACTTTTTTTTCTGCCTATGGAAAAATATTGTACATGAAAGCTATCAATTTTGCACAGTAGACAGAAACTAGATTAATTAACAAAATAATAAATTGCCTCTTTGAGAAAGCAGATAGCAACATGTGAGCTGAGCATGTGGTAAAAAATGACTCAATATCATCTTACACACAAAATAACTAAATAGTTGCACCCCACAACCGCAAGGCACAAAAGGACCATTGAGTTGGTACAAAATTGGTTTAAAGTACGGCTGATGGAGAGTAACAGTGCTGACAATCCCTGACATTAGTTCCATAATCCACTGGTTCAAGAAGAAAAATAAACTACTTCTGTAGAATGACTAAAAAAACATGGCAAAACACCCTTGAAAGCCACCCTGACAGTTCAAGTACTGAGCACTTTGCTGAAGCACATCCCAGTGCTTCACCTATGAGAAGACACTTAGCTGAGCCAGGTTGTTGGGCAACCCACAGGCACTGGTATAGGCTCGTGGCATTTCAGCACATCAAGAAAGCAGACAGGGCTGCTGCCTTTTTCTCTGCCTGGACTAACTGAACCTGTTTGCCTGCAGAGCTCTAGAGGTTGCTCTTGCTGAACCTGGCTTCTGCATGGCAAGACACCCAAGTGCCCAAGCTCTCATGGTTGTCTCCTTGCTCTTAACACAACTTTCAATGCGTGAGAGTCCCAAGTACACCAACATGTTATCTGCTGTCCTGTCTAGTGATACCTGTGAAGTACCATGTTAACAAGAAGACCACAATCACCACAACTTTGTACCGGTCTTCACTAAAAGATGAGAAAAAATATCCCATTAGAAAGAATGAAACATTTTGTGGCCACAGGGATGCTGGTAAGTAATGGCAATACAGGCACATGGGAGAAGAAGCCA
>WAAB01020435.1:0-27035 GCA_013389865.1 Piaya cayana | reverse complement strand
GAAATAGGCAGAGCAGCTCTTGGTTTTAACGGTCCCGTTTTGACCTTTGCAGGCAGCCCAGCAGAGAAGAAGGCAGAACCTCCTCCGAGCAAGCCAACCATCGCCAAAGCAGGATTGGCCATCATTAAAGATTGTTGTGGAGCCACACAATGCAGCATCATGTAGCTCGGGGCTCTCTACCACGTCTGTCCCTTCAAAGGTTTTCACAAAATGAAACTGTAGGGCGAGGGGAACCAACAGCGTCCTGCTCATAGACCCAAGAGCAAGTGGAACAACAGTAACTTATGGAATGTATCATGGCAGGTTCTTCACTGTTGCATGGATCACCCAACACGCATGCCTAAAACCAAGAGACATCTAGATAGTGGCTGCCCCGTGACCAGAAAAGATCTTTAGTAGAGTCCAACACCCCCCACTGATAAAGTGAATGAAAGGAGGGTGCATGTCATCCCGTAAGGTGTAAACCAGCAATTTTACGGTGCCATCACTTTCTAAGGATTCGTTGTACTTTTCCCTCTTGCCCAAGGACACTCAAAAAGAGCTGACGTATCCCATGGTGGCTGCTTTCCAAACAGAAGCCAGAAGTAGCAGTGCTGAATGTATATAGTGCAACCCAGTGAGGAAGCAACTTCAGGGTAACTGACGTTGCATACAAAATACTTAAACTAGCATGATGTTCAACTACTTTGCTGTGGAGTTTCACTTCCAATTCTTCCTAAAGAATGAGGATCAGTGACGAGGATGCCGCAAGTAGAGATTTTTCTATCCCATATGATTTCTGAAGTACTTCAGTCAAATTAACATTGTTTGCAGCAGGGAACATAAATCTCTGGTAAAGCTTTACAAGCACAGCTCCAGTAATCTGCAAAAAGATGTAGTCAGTCCAAAGCTGTGTAATTTCTCTTAGATCCCCACCTCACATGGAGTCAGAAATACTCACCCAGAAAGTCTTGACTGTTAGAAGTTACATACAATAGGAGATTACAGATCACTGGTAGCTTGCTGGGAGGAGACTGGAAGACAAACAATACTTAACTAATACTTAAACAATGCTTAAAACAACTATTAATTGCATATGTCATGACCAGAAGAAATATGAGTTATCACCTACAGGAAGGCACCAGCCACCCAAGACAAACTGACCACAAGACAAATATACAAATACATAAGTAGATATTTGTGTAGGAAGATCACATTGTACACTAAATGGGTTTAAAAATCAAGGGAAATACAGAAAGAGTTATCTGTGTTTCATTATTAAATGTGTTTCTGGTCTCTATGCAGATGAAGCCTTGTGGAATCCAGTATCTATATTAGCTGTCAGTAGCTGGTTTGTCTGTGACGGTATTTAATATCGATGTACTGTGATAAGTGTAAATAGTAAAATAAATGTACATGGAGCTCACGTGAAACTCAGGCGTAACGGAGAGCAAAAAGTTCCTAGGAGAACGTTTTTCAGGAGGAACTTCCATTTTGTGAAGCCAGCTAAGAGAAGTGAGCACTTACAGACAAAGGAATCCATGACAGGAAGGAAAAAAGTTAACAGCATTTACACAAAAAAAACCAATGATATTTTTAGAAAGTATTTTAAGGGTAAAGGAGATGGACACCATCTAAAGTAACTCAGACTATTGTACAAATAAAGCCTAAGCCCCCAGACTCCTTCCATGGAGACCATGGAGAACATTCAGAATTCCAGAGTAATGTTGCAGACTCACTTGAGACACATCATGAAGTTCCTTCTGGTTTAAGGATCAAGGAGGAAAACCAAAAGGTTTCCACTAAGACACAAAGTGCTTGAATGACTTGGACTGCAGGTGCATGAAAGGGGACAAACCTGCGGAGGCTGAAGTCTTATATAGTTCTGCATCCTGGTTGATAGGTAAAACACCACAAGAAGTCATGTAGATGTTACTCTGGTATAGGGCAACTCCATGCAGGTGCTATAACAGAGGCAACAGGAAAACTGCTTTGAAGCAGGAATATGCACTGAGGGAAGAAACACCCACTGGCTTCTGTAAAATTCAGCAGCCTCTTGAATTTGCCGGTATCAAATTAAGATATCGGGAATTATCAGTGTCTTTAGACAAAAGCAGATAGAAGTCAGGAAGAAACCTGCAGCAAAGCACCAGCCAAAGGCTCAGGAGGATCCGCCGGTACAACCAGGCACTGTGGATGCTGGTAAGTAGAGTCCCAAAGGAGCTTTTGAAAGGCAAGAGGCAACGTGGGCACAGGGCTGTTTAAACCAGGCTGTGCGGGTGACCAGGGCGATCCCTGCACTCTACACAAACTCCAGTCCCTTGGAGGAAGAGTGAAAGCTGTAGAAAGTAGGCTTGTAGGAAAAAAAATTGATTACAGGAACTGGAGCTTGACATTTCTGGGCTGCAGCACTCCTGACTGAGCTACAGAGCCCCCCTCGATGAGCATGAAAAGACCAAACAAGTGTAAATACACAATATTCATAACACAGCTCAGNGAAAAATTGATTACAGGAACTGGAGCTCAACATTTCTGGGCTGCAGCACTCCTGACTGAGCTAGAGCCACCCTCAAACATGAAAAGATCAAGCAAATGTAAATACACAATATTCATACACAGCTCAGAGGTAGCCACTGCCCCAAAGGGACTTGAATCACCTCAGTATTAATGAGAGTGAACTTCATTTTCAGAAGTTTTGGCTCAGCTTAGCTGAAAGGTTCTCCTTGTGTGAGTTTGTCTCAGTTTTAATTAGCAAATGCTTCAGTTCTGGTTTTATCTGGGTGGGTCTGAGCAGGTTGCCAGCAGTGGTTCTTTCAGAAGGGGGGGTCAGTCAAGC
Organism: Piaya cayana; assembly: GCA_013389865.1. NCBI lineage: Eukaryota > Metazoa > Chordata > Aves > Cuculiformes > Coccyzidae > Piaya > Piaya cayana. Next base: position 24,220 of record WAAB01020435.1, on the reverse strand, counting down.
TGCTTAGCATGAAGTCCTGGGTATTTTAAACTGAGGCAAGATTCTCACCTGCATCCAGCACTGGCTTATGGCCATGTCCATCCAGAACACAGCAGAGCCCTACTGGCTTCAGAGATAATAGCTGTAATTAACAAATTAAACTTAAGGAATTAAGTGTGTAAAAATCTTGGTCCTTGGTGGTTTTTAAAAAAAAAAAAAGCAAAGCTAACCAGACTACACAACTGAGCATTCCAGAGTGCAGTGAAATCAAAAGTTGTATTAACCAAGTTTTGGTGTTGAGAGTCAATGAGGAATATCAACAAGCAACGGGATCACAGCATCTGAGCCAGAGGTGTGGGAGACAAGATTCTCTCCTCCCCCACCCCCTAGAATAAAATAATTCAGCTGAACAGCTTTAAACACAACCCTGCAGCCAACTGTCTCCAGACAAGGACAAGAATTTTGCTTGCTTGAAAATTTTATTGACACAACTGTTTGGTCCTGATACACAAAACAACACTTGAGCCACAAAAGAAAGTGTCCAAATCAAGTAGACAGCCAAGAGAATCTTCTCCCTCCCTCACAAATCTAAGTGCATGAATTGAAGGCTTCGGTGACTTTTTCAGCAGACAAATCTGAAGTAGCACATTGAATTGTGAAATTAAAGAACGGCATGGTTTAATTCTTTTATATCTTTAAGTCACATAATCCATTTAACCTTTTTGATAAAAAAATAGATTGCAATTCCATTAGCTATTTTGTTACACTATGAACACAACTTCTCAAAAGTATTACTCTATTACTTTCAAAGAGCAATTTAATTATCACATGGATCCACAAAAGATACGCTGATCTCCATAAATGGTATAACCACCACACTCACTTTGACAAATAAGGTTTTCCTCTGAAGCAAAATCCCAGTTTTTAGTATTCCAGGTGACTTGTAGCTGCATCTCGTGACAATGTCATTTCAGGCTTTTCTCTCCGATTCATGTTCTTTAGAAACACAGATCTGGACTGATCAGTGTTACCTTTATCAAACTGAAGGTGAAAGCAGGTGTTCTTGCGTTTAACTCCTTCCAAGCATTCCAAGACACCTCACTGCTAAATTTCTCCCTAGCATTGTCTGTAGAGGTTTCCTAAGGACTCAAAACACTGTGCCATAATGCTCAGAAAAACTTCCAAGTGTTTCTCTGCACTCACAATGGCTATAAGTTCACTACTGGTAATGCTTAAGTTTAAAAGATTTTATAACAAAATCTGACTAGTAAAATCCTGTCTATAGCCATTATCCCGTGGCGTTTCCTGGTGCTGGCTGAGAATCTGGAGCCTGTTTCCATCTCTCACTACACTAGAATCCACCTAAGCCCATCCAGCTGGCCAGTGGCAACCCTCTAGTGTAGGTTCTTTCAATTCTACAAGCAATTTATTTGCTGCCTGGCAAATACAACCCATTGTAAATGCCACGGTTACCCACAAAGGGTAGAAAGTCTCACACTTTGGACGTTTCTAACTAGAGTTAAGATCGTCCACTGACCCGACCTCTCTCCAAACCGGCCCCTTCAAAAGCCAACACAAGACGCCACAAACCAAAAAAGCTTCCAACACTAGGAGTTAGTCTTAGAATAAAAACAGACACAGCTAAAAGAACAAAGAATAAGCTTCCCATTTACCCAATATGCTTAAAAAAGAGAAACCAAGGTTAAGCAGAACAACCTTAGCATTTCCACGTGTAGTTAGAACTTTGCTTACAAGTGGAAATAGCATCAACATCTTCCATCACAAAGCATTTCAATAAGATCTGCTCATTATCTGTAATTTATGCATTAAATGCATATTTCAGAAATATCAGAATCTTCCTAACTTCATTTCTAGACACAATAACATGCATGTGTCTGTATCGTACGTTCATGACACCACGACAGTCTTTTCCTTAACCAAATCCTCACCAGCTGGGAACTAAATATAAAAGGGAAGCTTAAAGCATCAGTGTCCTACAAAGCTCCTAAATGGAACTGAAAGCTACAGAAAACATTTAAAACATGTTTCACAGAAAAACCACATCATCTTCTACAGACAACTTCAGATAAAAATCTCCAATACAGTTACAAGTCACCTGAAAAGTCCCAGAACAAATTTCTCCTTGGCAGCACAATCGACTCCCTCACTCTTGTCATTTCAGGTCAACAAGCTAAAAACCTCTGCAGGGGCTTTGGAAAGACAGATCATGCATTGTATGAATACTGTCTGAAACGGTACCGGTAAGCAACAGCCTATAGAATACAATATGCTACAGTTATGATCACACCAACGAGGCTTAACGAAAGGTCTGTCCCAGTTTAGTTGGATTAATATTTTGCTTTCACTGAACACATACTTACTTAGGAAAAACTGTAAAATTTAAGAATAATTTAATGAATGCCAGGATTCTTTTTCAAAATAATAGAAAAAATCTGCTCTAATAGCTGTGTTCAGTGTAAAAGGAATAAAGTTTTCACTGAATACATTAAATACAAATGAATTCTAGGCCTGTCATTAAAATAGATAAGGGGTAGCAAATTACTTTGTGCAGAGTCAATAGGTGTTTGTCTTTCACATTAAAAAGAAAGAGTTAAAGCTTGGTTACAGGTGCAAGTGAGAAGTTTGCAGCCAATTTCACCTTGTTCTTGTGTTGCTTTCTGGCTGGGCTGTCCATCGCTTCCTTGGTTAGTTGGGTTTCAGAGGACTGAGAGGGAGGCACTGAAGCATTCTCTGAGGCATTAGATGCCACAGAACCAGAGGTCAATTTCTCTTGAGGTGTGGTAACAATTCTTTCTTTTTCTTCTTCTGTTAAAATCATTATCTCTGAAATGAATAAGAAAATTCAATTTACTGAGGCTTCATTCTTGGAAAATAAATATTTTGCTGTAATAGGCAATACAAGATGTAAAAAGATCCTGTCAGCCTGATTTGAAGGCAGAATGTGTCATTTTCACCTCTGCAGCTGGTGCAGTGTTTGCTTCTGACTCTGTCTGCACCACGTACTGGTTTAGAAGGCTTCATTTAATTCTCACACATTATGTCTCTTGGTGCTCAGCAAACAGCTATTAAACTGCTGTGGTGAAAAGGCTGCCACAGGCTGGCAAAACCACAGTTTTAGTGGAGGATTCACTGCAGAGAAGCACAGCAGGACACTTGGTGCACAAGAGGTTCTGGTGGAAGCCACCTGCACCGGCAGCACCACATCCCACAGTGCAATGGACACATACTGGTTCACTTCATACAACCCACCACTTGTTTGATGTTTTATTTACCAAACTGTGTGAGTTCTCCATAAGGAACACAAGCAAATTCTTACCAGAGAGAGGTGCAGGACGCTCCTCAAACTGGATGAGGTCTGCAGACTCAAGAACCACTGGGTCAGGTCTCAGCTGCGGGGATGGCAGGCAGGAAGGGACTGGCTCACACAAAAGGTCCACAGGAGATGTGTTTGTGAGGCAGAGAAGTTCTTGCTCAGTTTGATTAGAAACTAGAAAAATAAGGGAACATCTTTCAAAGTACCTGTATCATTGTCTCAGAGTTGGTAAATGTCAAGTCTTCAGACATCCTAGAGGATTCGAGAACTCTGCTGTATTTGAATTACTAATGTCAAACTGATTTAGTTCATGCTGACTAACCCCAGATTCTTTCAAGAGTTACCTTCCTCAATAAGAACACCCAATAGAATACAGCAAATACCACAGTAGTACGTTTAAACTTATTGCTTCTCCGAGGAGGTTGAGAAAGCTCATCCAAGAAGTTGAGGAGGTGTCAAGCCATAGTCTTTCCACCAAAGTTCAGTCTAACTCACAGCTTTCCCCATGCTGCTTTGGTTACTCTCCTTGTTTCCCCAGAGGTAATAAATTTCTTACATAAATCAATTCCATGTTACCATTGCTGGGTGTTCCTAGACTTAGTTCCATTGATGAAGCGGATCCTAAGGTCTCCGTACTATGTCCATTATTGTCAGCAAGTTGATTTCCATGATCATCCACATGATCAGCAGGGGGAAAACTAGGTGAGCTAAAACGAGCTACAAAAAGGCAAGTGCATTTGGTCCGTTTACTCAAGTCATCTCAAAAAAAAGAAAACAGGAAACCAAGATACTGCTTAAAACTGAAATGGCTTACTTTTCATGTCATTCTTCAATACCACAATTCTCTTATGACCGTGTCCTTTAATCCAGACCACCTACAGAGGGGAAAAAAAGCAGAATTAAACTTCAGCACGTACTAAGATCAAAGCCTAAAGCAGCTTACTTGCCACCTTTCATCTAGCCTTGCAGTGACATATTTCTAAAAGCACGGTAGAGTGTTGCTGATTTGTACTACCCTACCCTAATAAAAGCTTGGTCTCAAAATAATTCATGCCAATAGCAAACTACAGGACTAGAAAGTACTAACAGAGCTGTGTTTAAAGATGGAGGCACAAAACTGTTTTGTTACTTTCCAGAAAAGATTCGCTTGGAGAAAAGCTTATAACCATAAACTGGGTCACAAAATTATCCCAGAGCACGGAGGCTGTGTGGATGACAAGATGCCACAGCAAAATTCCACTAAGTGGCACTTGTGACAAGGTGCCATAACTCTTCACCCCAAAAATGAATTATCTACTCTGATCAAAGTGAAGATTCAGTATTCTATGGTTGTTCCTTCAAGATATTCACACCAATTCACAGCAACCTCAGTAGCGTAACTATTCCTAATCCCCATAGAAATCTCACTGCAGTTGTGTAAAACAATTCACACCTGTGGAATTGCTCCCAAAAGCTCTTCTAAATTATTGCATCCGTACGCTTTGGGTTGCAGCATTTCTCCTGTGTATTTGCTGTACGCTACGGGGAATTCGTGAAGAAAAATCTGCTGATAATGGTAAGTGTGGAGTAAGGACCTTACATTCTTTGCAAACATATACAGATTTGTAAGCTTCACACACTCTTCTGCTGCACCATTGGTAAAAACCTAGTAGGAAAAGGAAAGAAAGAATTTGAGGGCATGCTCCATATTCTCCAGTCATGTGTTCTCAAAGTATGAAACACCAGAAAGGAGAGAGCATACAGACCTCAACCAAGTAAGGCAGACTCTTCAGGAGCTCAGTTAAGGTCATAAATCCATATTCACATGGATTAAGTGAAGTACCATGGGTTGTTTCATAATGCTGCTTAAGCTGTTCCACAGAAAGAAAGGAGGTTCCATCCCAGGACATCAACAAGACCAGCAACTGGGCAGTCAGAGTCCGCAGAGATTTTCTATTTATCAGCTGAATCTGCTTGCCAGACTCGGTGTCAACAACCTAGAAGAATGAATTGGGAATAAAGCTAAGGACAGGGAGAACATGAATTTAAGTCGTGTAGCTGAGGCTTGTTTGAGCACAATTGTGTCCAACATTATATACCAGCCAAAGTGCTATAACACAAACTTTCACTTATTTACTAGCAAACATGAGTTTTCCCAGAGAGCTAAGAAACTATGAAAGAAGGAAGAGAACATCATAGGAACAAAAGAGTTAGATTTGAAATCCCTTTGGAATTCCTGCTGCCCCACCCAACTGAATGAAATTAGTTCCTAGAGCACTACAGGAAGCACAGCAAGACCTGTAACTCAAGACAAAATTCCTTAATGAAACATTAGATACCTTCTAGAGGGATAACCAACAAAGATAAGAGATCACCTTTACAACATGGCAAAGATTCTGCATCAAAGCTGGAACAGAGCTAACATCGTAGTCATGAAGACGCAGTGCGTATCCAAACGTCTTTGTGTACTCTGCCAGCAGGTCACTCATCATAAGGCAGTTGTCCTTCTGTGAGCGCAGCAGTTTAACAAACTGCGCAGCAACTGCTTTCACTCGTTCCACCTCCGTGAGTGTGAGAATTTTCTCCTCTCCACACTCCAGTACCTACAAAACAGAAGTCACAGGCAATTTACACCATTTGCTGTGTAGCAGAGCTCAGCTACCTCAGGAGATACCTATACAGCAAGGAAAAACACAAAGTTTCTGAAATACAAAATAGGCAATTAAATAGTTAAATTTTTAAAAGCAATTTTAAGGCAACTTCAATGAAACTCAGCTCCAATCTTGATGCACTAAATTATGTAAATATAACCCAATTTACAAAACTTGAATTTGTTAACAACAGCCTAAACGTGCTAAAAAATCTTGGGCCATTTTATCCAAAGAGCTGTTATCAACGACTTTCTTAAATACATCTGTCCAACACTACAGACACACAGTTTAAGTCACACTAAAGGTAATGAGAAGTATAATCCCTGCTGAGATAGTTGAACAGATCTAAGAAAGGCTTTAGCAGGGCTTAGGAGTTTCAAACTTACTTGTAAGACATCTGGGATGGCTTCAAAGAGTTCAAGCAGTTTTGTAAATCCGTAGTAAGCAAGTTTGCACTGACGGCCAAAGTGGTGGTGATACGAGGGAATAAATTTATCAAAGGGCATTCGAAAATGGGGCTGATGGCGCAGTAAGTCCACTACCTCTTTAGAAAATTGTTTGGTTCTTTCTATTTCTTCTTGTGTACGCTCTAAAATTAAAAAAAAAGAAAGAGCTGTGTACCAACACTTGAACACAACAGAACACAAGGTGTTTGATTTCCAGCTTGATCATGTATCACACTGTTTTCTTCTACTATCAAAGAGTTAAACTTACAATGTTTAAAATCCAAAATAATAGGGTGATCCACACTTCTGAAGCCAATTACATTCATAATTTTGCTGTGTGCAAACAACCCACACTAATCATGCACAGAAACTTTACGTTACTGCTTCTGCATGTAGTTTTATGCATCTGCCACCTCCTTTCCTGCCTGTTCCATTACAAGTGTTCCTAGAATAACAAACTATTTGCTCCAAGTTCATGATTTATTTATGGCTGTAGAAACAAGCATCAAAAAATCTAAATTGTTCCTATATACTTGACTAGAACAGTTTATTTGGCCACAGTAGAAGCAGCACACGGACATACCTCTCTTGGGAATACAAATTACCATTTCATTGTCTTGCTGCGACAGACAGATGGTCGTGTCGGGAATTTCTGATATAATATCAGCCAGTTCACACACTCCATACTCAGTAACATCCCAGTCCTTTGAAAAGCACCTGAAAGTTTGAGAAGTTTTGTAATACAAGTATTCACACATGCTGTGTAGGCAAAAAATGTGTAAGGTGAGAAGAAAGCCTCAAATACAAAAAAACCCCAATTTTCATATTGGCAATACTACTAGCACGTGAAAAGGAGAACAACCTGCTCACTTAAATGCAGCCCAGCAGTCAGAGCTTCAAAGAGAACTAAATACAATAACCCACTTCAAACTTCAGTAAAATTACATGAACCTAGTACTGAAGGAAGCGGTAAAGTAAAAGCTACCAGATAGTCTTTAAGTTATTTTCTTTAGAAGTTTGAACTTCCATATCACAACAAAGAGGCAACAGAGTTGGAGTTTTCTACTAAGATCAATGGTGCTGACTTGCACGAGGTTTTAAAACCACCACTGATAAAGACACCTTGCACAGCAGAGCTTGCTTCATTAAGGATAACTTACCAGTGATAAGCCTGTAAGAATTCCCTCACAATCACTTGCTTACTGGCCTGGGATTTGAGAAGCTTCAGTAAGTCTTGAGTGAAGCGCTTCACTTGAGCTCTATGCGTTAGAGTTAACAAGCGTTTGGAACCCATACCAAGAATCTGAAAGAAAAATCTTATTTGATCACTCACATCTAAGTGTCTTGTACAAGAGATTTCACTGAGGATGCCAGAAGGCGATTCTAGTATAGTAGACTAGAAATAAGGGATGTAATAGAGAAAGTGTTTGGAAAGTCGGCCTCATGAGACCATGCAGTTTCTGTACAGAGGCATCTGTCATCAAGAAGAAACACTTCCTCTACGATTGCTGTTGCAACGGTTGCACATTTGTAGTAGCTTTTTGAAAACCAGTTGGTTGTAGAATTTTAAAACCAGTCAGCTAATGTGACCATAGCATCTTGTATACTCTACAGCCACATTGTGACTTTCACACAGAAATCCTTCAAGTCACAGGCTACACATCACTGCCTAAGTTAACACTCACCATCTGCTGTGTTCTTATGACAAACAGCATGATTAAAGCCTTTTACCCAAGCAGTAAGCACAGGCTAAATTAAAGAGCCTCAGACTATTTCATGTAAGGCTCTGGAATAAAGAGTTAATTTCCCTAGAAGCTGTTTTGGAAGGGCAGGTGCAATAAAACAAATCAGGAGCAACACTTCAAATCAGAGTACAATTACACTCCAAGGTTCAGTCAACTCTCTCTTTCAAGGTGGACTATGTAATTACACAGCATCTATTACATACCAACCAGTGATTCAGAGAGTGGAAGATACAATTCCCCAAGTTCAAAGGAACCGTGCAATGTAACTCACTTGCAGTACATGCGGCACTGCTTCCAGCAGCTCCATTAGTTTAGAATACCCGTAGTCAGACACCCGGCACTGCTTTGCAAAGTGATGATGGTATGTTGGGATGAATTTACTGACAGGGATGACGCAGGAGGGTTGGCTTTTAAGTAGATCTATCACCTCTCTACTGAACTGAATAAGTTGTGGATTACCTACAGGGCTCTTAGAACGCAGAAGCCAAGGATCTATAAAAAAAAACAAAACAAAAAAACCAAACCCAACATAGTTACTGAATCTTTCATTTATATTCTTCACTAAACATTCCACTTCATGACACAGGAGAAAAGTGAACATTCAAGAGAGTTTCTCATATAAAGTTTAGTAGTTATACAGGATGTTTACTCAAGTTTTTTTAGCTGAAAGATTAGCTCACAGAAAAGATTTTAAATAGAAATACCTGTAGTAGGAGGTGGTGGTTTGTTATGTATCCATTTAATAACTTTGATGCCATTCTGTGCAGTGGCAATGTTAACTCCAGGAACACAGGTAATTAGATGTTCTAAAGGAACACCACCCTGGCCTTCTGGCACCATTTCAAGATCACTGAACTCTGACATGTAACAATCAGGAAAGCTTTGGAAGAAAAAAAAAGTCTCCTGTTATACACTAAAATACCAGTGTAGTTATTATCCTAAAAACAGAGACACTGCCTGAGCAATAGGCTTCAACAGCTTAATAAGATATTACAGAAGTTTTCATAAAATGTTCATTTTAAACAAGCATCTGGTTTTGCTCAAAAAAAATCAAAAAGTAATAATTTCTGAAGGCACTTATTTGCTACAAACAAAACTAACTTACATAAAAACTGAAGATTGAACACAACAGATCATTTAAGACTTCAGATCATTACAACAACAGTCAAAGTTTCAGACCTTTAACCTATCAGCCCTCACACTAAAAGCATGAACTAAAATGCTTCGCTTTACCTGAGTAAAGGCACTGTACCCTCATGTGTCTGGAGAAGACTGTGAACTTGGGGAGCAAATGTCTTCAGAGACAAAACCACAAATGGAATTTTATAAGAATCTGGATCAAACTCATGCTCACTGTGAAAACAAAAGGATGAAGTTCGTATGCTCACTCTACACACAGGTTCAGCACAACTTGCCTCACACACACTCTCACTACATGCACATGATATTCTGCCACTAGCAGACATGGCTGCTCTGCGCAGTCACAAGCAACTTGCATCTTTTCTTCACAGACATGACTATAGCTACAGCAAATTCCCCAAAGACAAGCAACATCTAAAAGACCACAATTTTGTTATGATTAAAATTTTTAAGTTGAATTTTAGCTGCACTTGGAGTTAACAGCGAACATGTAATAACTGCTCTAGTAGCATGACATGGCTGCTGTTGAATAAAACAAAAAACTTAATATACAGCTTCAGGAAAATCTTCAACCTGGTATGAATCACTTCCTAAATGTAGCTGGAAGACAAAAAAGAAGGGTCAGGTCCAGCTATAATTACATAATAGCACTCAGGCTAGTAGAAGTCTCTCATGTGTAACTTTCCTATATAACCAGAGGAAGGCAGCACACCTTTCAGCTTTTATTCATAACATTCCAATCTTAGCAGCTGTGCTAGAACACAATAATCTCACTGGAACACACTGATCCTGAAGAATTAGCCTAAAGAATTCACTGTGCCATCTCACCTTTTCCTGCCTTCTGCTATAATCATATAATAGTGACTGAAGCATCCTATATGAACATATACACCTGAACTTTAATACACCTCCAAGTATTAAATACTATTGGATTATTTTGTAATATTTCATAGTATTTTATACACAGCTTACATAAAGTCTTTATTCAGGCAATGCTGCTTACAAACAGGCTCATGATACTCCAGCTCTTCAAATACTATAGGGCTGCAGTTTGCTGATGAACCATCATGCGACTGTGACGAACCCAGTGGACTCTGCCGGGCTTGGCTGCTGGGTAAAAGGCACACCAGCCACCCACTGCCTTGGTCACGGATCGCCACCGTATCTGTTAGTTTATATAAGTCTGACACGATTAACTTATGCCCAAACCTGAAAGAAAAAAAAATAAGATTAAACCAAATAAATGCCATTAGAGAATATAGTAATCTCCATTTTTTAAATTTAAGAAACAGAATATGCTAGGAACTATTCTATATAAAATGTTATACTAATCTATACTTCCCAGTGAAGAAATATGAAGTAAAAAGCCAAAAGCATAACCTTCTAAGAAAGGTTAGTACGACAGTGATGGCCTCTGGATAGACAACACAGCAACACAACCAAACCCCATAACACTCCATTCTGTCACTCCCTAATTCACTGTAAACAATCACACAAGGTCAGATTCTTTAGAAGCATTCAAGAAAACAAAACTGAACTCACTTTTTTTCATAGAGCTCTGCAAATTTGAACACAGGCAGACAACAAGCAGGCGCATCCTGCAGAATGGACATAGCTTCTGAGCTACAAAAAGAGTTTCGTAACATTAGTACTAAATTCATCTGTTAGTATTAGTCTCCAGGCCAAACTGGTGAGATGTGTACAGATACAGTTCATGAACTATAACAGGACAATCTGCATTCCCTTCCATCTCAGCACCAAAGCAGCCAACACTTCAGATCAGGAGACAAGTAGCAATATTTCTAACTCCTTACGTAATATCTCTGAAGGAGTTCTGTTTTCCACAGGCAGTGGTAAGATTTCAAGCATCTGTAAACTGCAACGCTAATGCTGCAGCAACAGAAGTTACCAACCTGCTGATTACATTAAGAACCTAAAACCAGCATAAACTAAAAGGTAAAAATGAAATAGTTGTGAACTACACAATGGCAAGTAGTACATCATTGTAGGATACTCTACAGTCCAAGAACTGTTTTCACTGAAGATTCCTGAAAAAAAAGGAAGAAGTTTTCCCAATGCTTTCTTTGAGTATGGAAAAAAGAAGAACAGAAAACACTTGAATTCTCACTAGCATCAGCACTCTAGTTCTATCACCTTCCACACAGAAAATGGAGATCAAAGAAACAGCATCATTTAAACTGCCTATCCCATCAAGGTGGTAATTCATGTGCACTTGCTTGGAGAAAAGGAGAGAGATGCAAAAAAAACTTAAGTTTTTGAGATATGAGTATTAAGAAAAAGCAGTGGTGAAATCATTGAAGACTATTAAACAGAGATCTAGCTTCTTCAAATGCAACTTAAAACATAAGCAGTGTAAAAACACTGGACTGAAAACCAGCCTGATTCTATTTAACACATTCATCAGGTCAAAAGACAAAAATTGCCTTCTGATTTCTTTTCTCAGTATTTCAAATTATCTCTCAGCAATAAGCTAGAACACTTAAAATGCAAAAATGCTTCTTACCTGAGTAGAGAGAGTGATTTGCTAGCAGCTCCTGTTGCTAATGAGACCTGGATCCTTTTACTGCCAATTTTGTATCTGTGAAGGCTGTTGACAGCAGTGATTGCTTCTTGGAGATTTTCCATCTGAACTGTGGCCTTCAGCTGGTAGTCTGTATGAGGACTGAGCTCTACACTTTTTACCTGAAAGGAAGAAAACTCCTTACATTTATCACAAAGTATTAGCTCAAGGTGAGTCAACATGAGAGCAGAACAGTCTCGCTTTGGCCAAGAGCTGAATACAATGCAAAAGGAAACAGCACGATGAGCCACGGCCAACAGGACCACACACTCCTCATGTGGAAGACTGACAGAAGAATGTCATCTACAGATCAGATAAAATCAGGACAAGCAGCCTCTCCTTGTAGAAGTTGCTTATTATTCACACTCTCCATGTCTGTTTGTGATCACTTGATTCAAAACAAACTCAGTTTTTACTGTGACTCTTAAGATGGCATTAGGAATTCAGCTTTACAGCTTGAAAAGATGATGAGGCTAAGCCCAAGTCTCCTCTCTGCAAGACTGTTGAGCCACTTAAAAGAATTTCACATACAAAACTTCAGAATACTGTACCTGTGAAGACCTTGTGCAAATAAGAACCTAGTGCAAGTGATTATGGGATCCTTTTAAAAGGAAGATGATACCCCCTCCTTTTAACAAGGTTTTATGGTCATGGTCAGAGAGCATTCCATTACTCAATGGTAGGCCTCAAACACGCCCGTAAATACACAGACAGGAAGTATTTAAACACCAGATTTATTAAAGGTATTTTGGCCTTTTACCTTGCCATGTCTTGAGAAAATTTCTTCTAAGTTCTGCTGCAACTCTTTCCTGGACAATCTGTAATCTATATTGCTGATCTGAACGTCTGCACCATTTGCAAAAGGATCAGGGCAGTCTGCACCGCTGGTAGGATTCACTACGTTAAATGTGAGTGGAGATGATCTGTTGGAGAGGTTTGGAGACATACTCCTGGGTGAAACAAAAACATTTACAAGCTGAAGTAGCTGTTGTACAATTCTGATATACACATCTCAAAATTAATCAGAAAACAGACAGGACAAGTGCACAAACACAGCATTTCGAAGGTGTTTTCTGAGTACTTATGTGCGTACAGAAAACAAATTTCACCACAAGCAAAACATCATAACAAATGTTTCCTATGAGAAGGAAAGAATTCATGTTGTGTTTCAAAATCACCTAATTTAATAATATATTTGACATTAAATCTTCTGCTATCTAAGACATTAGAGTCAAATGTATATACATGATTTTAATAACTGGGAAATGCCAAGTATTTAAGTTTCCAGGAACTTAATGAGGTTGGATAAAACTCTACTTTGAACAAAGGCACTGAAATTAAGAGGAGTTAAGATGTCTGTAACACTTTTCAGGTGCTTTAAAGAAAGTTTGCAGGAAGCAACTGCCACACTAAGTTTCGGAAAGAGTTCAGTCCATGTTATCTTTATATCCACCCTGTTAGCTGCCATGCAGCACCACAGATTTCTTCCGCTCCCATGTAGGCACATTCTTTTAATAGTGATTTAATCCACACAAGTCCACACAGAGCTGTCAATAATCAATGTATATAGGGGTGAAGTCTCACTTAACCTCGCAAACAGGACACACTTACCGAGATGACCAGCAACTCTGAGACATGAGTAAAGGACTCAGTTGTCTTGAGATCGTCAGTTTACTGAAAGCAGAGGGGTAGCTGACCTGGAACACACTTTCATCTTTATCTTTTTTATCTACAGGCGAATTGGTAATGCTCCTGGAAGCAGACGTCTCCTTTCTATTTACAAATGCATAGAAGAAAGCACATTACACTGCAGAATTCACACTAAAAAATGTAGCTAACAGATGTCTATTTTTAAACCTACTTCTGAATACTTTTACAGGACAATTCTCCCATTCCAGCTTTTTTGCCTGGCAGAGGCACAGGAACTGCTGCATTAGAGTTACTCTGAGGAGATGGAATTTGTTCTCTTAAATGTTCTTGCTGGTTTTTAGTATTTCTACTGACAGTCTTGGATTCAAGGCGGCACAGCTCCTACATGAAACAGATGAAAGGTCAGCATGAAAGCACCATAAAAGCCCTACCGGAAGCCATCCTTGTGGCAGAAACTCAGATACCCAAGAGATTGTTCTTTTTAATAGCATTTTCATTGGCACTTCATATCCCAGAATATTTCATTTTCTGTGACAGGAAAGAGCAAACTGTCAATTAGTTGACATATTTTTGCTACACTTGAAATCTAGTTTTCCTTTAAACTAGGGAATTGAATCACTCCTAAATCTTATACCCAACACAAAAAAATCAAAACTGGTCTAGGTTTTGAGACTAAGTCGTAGCAGTATTTCCAGACTGAGAAAAAGTCATCAGGGAGGGGGAAACACCTTGAAGTTCACTGTCTGCTTTCCAAGGAGATACAGTTCTCCTTTGGGAATGTCACTATGTTATTCATTAATCAGAACTGACAATTATAGAAAGCTGTAACAAACAATCCTCAGAATACAGGAAAAAAGAATGCTAAACAAGGTGGAATAACTATACCTGTAAACTTTTAACATTTGTGGGTTTGATGACAGCTCCATGAATCTGGAATCCTCTCCCAGCAGAGCCTTTGGTACCAGAAGACTGATCGCTTGAGTCTTTGTTGAGGAGGCACAGCTTCGTGTTTTTGTTAAGCTTTTTGGGAGACTTCACCTTTTCGGTTCCCACAAAGCTGGAGTTTTTTGCTTCGTTAGGTTCTTTGTTTTTGGGAGTAAAAGACACTACAATCCTGTTACCAAAAACATCTTCATTTTCCATTCGCTTCCGAGCCCGTTCAGCACTTTCTTGGTTCAAAAAGCGGAGAATTGCGCTGCTCCCAGAAATGCTCAGCACCTTCCCTCCACAGTTGTCTGACAAACGCCTGAGTCTGTTACTGACGCTCTTGCTGTCTCTGTTTGTTGGCAGGTTATAAACATACAATAGTGCATGGCACGCCTGTTTAAAAGGAGTGAGATTTCAGTTTGATTATGTCACATTACTCTTGTTCAAACCCAGTATTTTTACACTGATTTTGGTGAAACATGCTCCCTTCCCCACTCCAAGTCATTCTTTCTTCAGCAGTCAATTTGTTTGGAAAAACTCTCTCTCAAACATTACTTAGAGACAGTGAAATCCCTGATCAAAGTATCAACACTTCATCGCTTCTCCAGACAAGAAAGCATCATTGTCTGCAAACTAAAAACTTTATATATTCTACACATGCATGTGAAGATGCTGTTCAGTAAGTTATTTCAAATAAAAAGTCATGAGTGCTATACAAAGACACGGGAAGTCCAGAGGGAACCATCAGGAGGGCAAAACCACCCCAAGAAAACATTGGACAGTGACTTAAATATTTAAGAAAGCATGACAGAGCAGTCTTACCACAACTAAGGTCTTACCCTAACTTTCTGTCAGTGAAAAAGGTATGCAAGATACATTTATCTGATAAAATATCTACTGACAAGAATGCAACCTTGCTATTTTACTTTTGTAGTTAATTACTTCACGTATTATTTCATTCTTTTAGTCTTAAAGCAGAAAGCATACATTCACATCATAGTAACTGAAAAACAGTCAGTGGTCAGATATGTAGCAGACATGTATCACCATAAAAACAATTTCAGCCAGCTCTCCCTCTAAGTTCAGGAAAAACAAAACTGACACTTCGAAATGTCTGTTGCATTAAAAAATAAAAACCCTTACCGGCATTTTCAGTGGTAACCTTGGTGGCAAGTCTGAAATAAATTCTTCAAAACAAACAAGCTCATGGGCATGATGTAGAAGTGCTTCTGAAGCCTGGTTTTTATGTACCAAAATTATTCGAAAACCATGTCGATGTCTCAGGTCGCTGAGTTCCAAAGCAAAGTTTACATCCGCTGGAGAGAAAAAGAAAACAGAACGAACAAGGAAATATGAAAAAGCTAAGAAAAAACTGCATTCAACAACAAAACCCCAGATCTCACTTGACAAGTTCTATTTATTACTGAACGTTTCCAATAAAAAAAGCACCAAGAGCAACAAGGCTTCCCAACAGACAATTTAAATCAGCAGTTAGCATTCAGTCTTGGACAAGGGCTGCTTTTTAATAGCAACTTCTAGCAATTTATCAGCAAGGCATTTGTTTTTGTGCTGTATACTTTTATAACTAACATTTGTTTATCTTCAGGGAGAAACCCCAAGGCAACAGAAAGCAATTAAATAGTTGAGTAGCTTGCATATTTAACTGTATAACATGCTGTTGTAAGAATAAAACAAATCATGTGTATTTTGCTCAAAGCATTCTGAAAGATTACCACAAGGAACCTCCATGAGATTTACTTTATTAGCCTCCAGGTGAAGCTTTAACTGTAGACAGTGTTTATTCACATGTTTAACTACAACTCAACACAACAGATTCCAATGATGACTTTAAGCCAAGTTCTCACCTTATTGCCCCTACATTTCCCTTGCTGTAACTGACACTTAAGAAATCCTGATCAATTTGGTTAAAGCTGATTCTAAAAACAACCCTTGGAAAGCAGAATATTATCGTATGTAAAGGCACTACTGGAGAGCAACTGAACTCTGCACTGTAGATGAGGACCACAAACACTTACTTGACACAAGAACCACGGTGGCAGGTGCAGTGTGGGTATCAGCAAATCTCCTAAGACTCTGTCTGAGTTTGTCATCAGCAGCATTCTTTGCTGTAGCATTTATGTGAGCAACAGTCACCTGGGGAGACAGATATGTTCTAGAGAAAAGTTTAAACGTGAACTACGCTTGCTGATATTTGGGGGTTTTAATTAACACAAATACTAGCTTTAACATAACTAGCTTTTATTTAGCTAAATTAATGCACAGTTGTATGAAATATAACATGTATGAATCTCAGACTACTCTAATGAGCAATGAACTTCAATCCTCATTGTTCAGCAAAGTCTTAGGGATGACTTTTGTTGTGTTAAACAACAGTTTAAATAGCTTAAACATTCCATAAACTCTGATTTGCAATAAAGGGGTGAAAAACATAGCCAGTACTCCCTATCACATCTTTTAACCTAATGTAAGCAGGTAAGCTGTTAACCTGTTACTTCACCTGCACTTCAGGTGAAAAGCCAAGAACAAGTTCTCAAGCAAGAACACCAAGCAGATGCTGTTTTGATACCTGGCAGTTGTTTAGCTCCTGAATAACTTCTTTATTTTCTTTACTAATGTCACACACACAGATGAACTCTGCCTCTCTGTGACCTTTAAAAAACTTCTCACGAATCCTCTGTACCACTGCTACAGCCGAACGGCCAGTGGGAACTGAACAGTTTTCAATGTCCCAGAAGACTCCGATGGGGGGCAAGTTTTCCAGAACTTGGCCTGCTACTGCAACTTCCGGAGACCCTGTACAGGTTTAACAACACAGCTCAATTCAATCCCCAAATACCAAAAATGTTAAACTTAACAGACTATAAACTTGGCACATGGGAAGCTTTACATTATAGAGAACAAAGTGCCCAGGAATACAAGTCCAGTTTTATTTTCTTAAGGAATCTAAAAAATGTTAAAAATCAATCAAGTGCTTTCATTTTCAAAGTTTTTCTTTAAAAGGAACTTAATACCTCAAGCATGTCTTAACTAGAAATGCATTCATTTAAGTTAGGCTGAAGATGCAAGACAACTTCAGCTTTACTTTTAAACTCTCAAGCAACCAGTTAACACAAAAGAAGCCTTATCAAACGCTGAGGTAGCATGTAATGAAAACTGTCTGAAGCTGCATTACACTGAAGCCAGCAGGTGCAGCATCAGAAACGAAAGTGAAACATCATGGTACGTTTCCACTCAAGAACACTGAGCAAAACTATATTGCAAATACAAACATTACACTTTTACTGCATATTAAGTGACAAGAGACACTGCAATGCTTTTCAAAGTATGACTGAAGATAGTTTTCTAGTTCTTAAAATGGTAAAAAAGTATGACAGCAAAAATCAAAACTCTATGCATACAGAACAGTCAAAACAAATCCAAATTACAACTCTGGAAAACAAAAGAGTATTTTTTTAACTGGTTAGTCTCCTGTGACTTTGTAGAAGTTTCCAGAGAACAGGGCAATTTAAGAGAACTCTTCATGTGCAACAGCATTTAATTACGACATTAACGAAATGCAAGTTTCAGACAAACGTGGGTTACCATATTTCTGTGGTGAATTGCCAAGGCTGCTCACCAGCAGCAAACTCTTCTCATTTCCCGCTCCTTTGGTTCCACAGCCATTACAGATTGGGATAGGAACAGGTGCAGTCCGTGCACTTGGAGGAGGAATATTTGGCCAGACTTTAGCAGCATCAACTAGGCTGTTCCTGGTTGGCTGTTGGGACAAATTTTCCAAATACACGTTCATTCAGGATACAATATTAACACACACTATTCTATAAAAATGCTATTTTCCTTCTGCAATGAAGTTAACTACCAATAGCCCCACTGCATGAAGGAAGCTTCTGCTCTAGAGTATTTCATAGAGTACTTCACTCTAGACTTCCAAAAGCAAGGTAAGAATCTATTAAATCTGCACATTAAGATGTGCTATTTTTAGTAAATACTAACATGTATTCTTAAAAAAAAAAGAGACCTAACATTGAAATCAGGACAATTAAGAGTACAAGATGGAATCTCCCTCCCTGCAAAGAGTGGTCATAAGTACAAAGTGAATTCACCATTTATTCAATTGAAGGCATTTCACTTTTATATTGGAAACAAGAATTCGGAAGTTTAACTAACATCTTGCAAAGTTAAGCATACTATTTCATGTGAATTTCCTATTAAAATCCAAGCAAAGTTTCTATCAGTTCTAAACTGTACCACATTGATATCAAAGCATAACTTGTAAGTTTAGAAAGACTGAACTAAGACCCATCAAACCAAAAGAACTTCACAGCAACAGACATTTCACCTGACTTAGAAATGGATCTTTGTGATCAGATGCCCAAAGGTACATGTCAGCTGTTAGCCCTGTGACTTGCAAGAGCCACAACTATGGAACAGTAACTGGAGCTGTCAAATAGAGACAATTGTATTTCAAATCCAGTTAAAATTCTGTTCTGAATACATCACCGATCCCCTGCAAGTTAAACCCTGATAGCCTCTTTTGTCTTCCTATTGACCTGAACATTTCCTCAGAAAAGATATTATCTTCAAAAGGCTTTCTGGTACCTTTGGACTGTGCATCACCAAGGAGGAGGACACAAGATTCAACCCATGGGACCCAGTGCTCTGCTCCAGCAATGTTATTTCAACATTAACCATATACCAAGCTTAATAAACAAAAAGACAATATGCACAAACCTTGCTCAAGCAGTCATTGCAGTAGTGAGAGCCCTTTAAACAAACGGAAGGTGCCACGTTTAAGTGCAAAGGGTTGGCGCACACGCGTGATGTTAGCTCCGACTGTGCAATATGCTCATCCAAGTGGCCTGCAGCCCCACTTGTGAATTCAGAACAAGGGAAATAGCCAGAAGATGTGCAGCTCTGAAGGGTTGGAAACTGATGCAGTTTGTGCATGTTACCATGACAGGACTGGAAATGGAGTTTTCCACAACAGGGCAGATGTTGACAGGAGGATACACTGTTTTCTACGCACATACCAGGGAACTCACTTGCAATGCCTGTCAAATTGCTTCTAGCTGGAGGGTTCTTCAGTGAAGATGCAGGCGGATAAGCAAATCCTGACCCCACTTGACAAGTAATCGTCCCAGTGCTTTTTGAGTCTAATATTGTGCCAGGGTGAATCAAGTTACCACCACCACCACCACAATGCATCTGTGGAGTACAGGAAGAGTCAGAGCCATGAGCACAGCAGCTTACTTTCGGGCCAGGTGAAAGCTGTATTTGCTGTTGCTGAAGAGGATGAACATCAGGAAGCGGTACTGCTGGAAACAGTTTAGAGCCAGCACTATGAGGAGATGAAGCACCCTTCAATTCTACAGTAGCTTTCTTGTTCTCCATGTAATCTTTCTGGAAAACAAAATCTCAGTTACATTCAGATATATATAAAAACCAACAGCTTTCTACTATAACAAGTATATATTTAGACTGTTGCAATTTTGACAATAACAGAAATGTTTAAAAGTGTTATTTTTTAGGATTACTATTGCCTCACTGTTGGAACATGTGAAATATTACAAGAAACATACTGGTTACATGCCAGCCTGAGGTATGATAACTTGTTATCAGTGGATTTTGGAAGCAACTACCCCAAAAGTTATAAAACAAATAGCAATTCTGTAACACACTTTGAAAAGCAGAAAAACTGTTATGCCAAGGCAGCTACAAAGCAAAAAAAACTTCTTTCTTTTAAGAGCAAGCATGGATGTGATGCAGAATAAAAAATCCCACAGTTTGGAGCACATAAGTAAACATCTTTTACCTCAAGTAAAGACTTTAAAATTGCATTGAAGTTTTAGAAGTAACACATTAAAGATTAAGACCTCCAAAAAAATAAAGCCATATCAAGAAGGTAAGTGGAGGACAGAAAAGACTAAATTTTAGCAACTACATAAGAGCTTTCTGCCTACTCTGAATTAAGGTATCAAGATGTACAAAGAAAGGCACAGACAAAACCACAGATTTTTAAGTGGCAGCAGTGAAAACTAAGCAACATTACAAGAAGCACCAGAACAGTCAAGGACAGTACTGCTAACCCACATACAACCTCCTGCTCCAGAGCTTTACGCCAGTACTTTGGAAGAACGTCTACTTTCCAAACGGAGCTTAAAACATTTCCTACTACAGTAATTGACTATCCAGTTTCAAAACCATTCCTCTCTACCTGATGCCATGTCTTACAAACTGAAGACATCCCTAAAGAACAGTATCCTCAACTGTTGTAACTAATATTTAATAATAATTAAGAAAGCTCTAAGTGTGCCTCCAGACTAAATTGGTAGAGGCTGGAAGTGAGAAGGCCTCTTTCCTACTCTAGTCTCCAGCAACAACTCTGTGGAGCTTTCAGAAAGCTGCCTTATATATTTTCTAGACAGTCAGGTGTATTATTCCAAACAGAGCTGTAGAGCATAAAGCCTGTCAAGCAAAGCAAAGCATCAACACAGAGAGCCATGAACGCAACTGAAGACATTAAATTCTCAAGTAGGTTTCATAGCACAGTAACTGCTGTCTCCCCTCCCCACTCACCCCTTCCATCAGCAGTAACGCTGTAATGAATTCTACGACTCTGTACCAGGCTATCAACTAAGCACTTAGTAAAGCAATTAATTACCGTTTTTGCACTGCAAGGCGAAGACTTTTCAGCAGCAGAAAAGCAATTAGAAAGTTTCCAGAGCCATGGTTTAGCATCATCCTCTTGTCGCTGAAGCCATCCAAACGATCTATTGCAGAGGTTCCCTGTCGTGTTTCCTTCCATCATACAGCCAAACAAAAAGGTTCAACATTCTTTCATCCCCCCTTCCTTTCATTCTTCCTACCTGCTAAAGAAAAAAAAAAAACATGCTTTCAATAACTTTTACAGTAAAACAGAAAAAAGTCATCTAGATTACTGAACCTGCATCATTTATGCTAAACATAAATATGCATATGGGACATGGCCTTGACTACTCCTTTCAGCCTGAAGAAAACAGAGTTTAAGTCCACAGCATTAGCTACAGAGTCCCGGAAATGCATTGCTGACAACATGAAATAATTCCCTCAAATTCTCAGTGCATCCCCCTGGAAAGAGAAGGCAGGAGATAGGCTTTCAAGAGCTCATCAGTAAATACAAATTAAGTGCAACTGAACTCAGCTGAAACAATGAAATTGCATATTCATTGTTTTTCCACTGGCTAACAAAACTACATACACACCCACACTGAGCACCCAGCATTCAGAATTTAAATGGAACTTTAAATGATATAACCTATTTGCAGATATCTCTACTAGTTCTCAAGCTGCCTCACAGGACACCACATGAATTTAGCTTTAAAGAACCCCAAATAGGCAAAGCAACTAGTTTAAGGCCCTCCTACGCTGCACCAGAAAAAACCCAAACATTAGTAGCAACAAAGAATTTTTAGCCTCCAATGAGCTGCGCTCCTTCAGGCATGCTCCGTTCTTGTTTTACTGTTACATGCAATAACCATGGAACACATCCCACAGCATTACATTTTCTCCAGCGTTATTTTTCAACAGAAAAGTTGTTTGACTCTTCCTTTAAAGCTGAAACGTTTACTCACAAGCACTCCGTACTCCACAGCCAGGTTCGATGAAACATTAAGTTAATTAAGCCGCACAACCCTGAAACGCGCAACTGCTCCACACGCCTGGCAGCACCAACCCCTTTAGGAGCCAAACCAGCGAAGGGCAAACGCCTCAAGGGGCGGCCCCTCCGCGGCTCGGCGCTCCCCCCTCGCGGCCCCAGCGCTGCGGGCCGAGGGGCCGCTCGGAGCCCCCGCCGCGCAGGACGAGGCGGCCGGGACCCCCGGGGCCGACCCTGCCGCCCCTCACCTCGGCCCCCTACCCCTGCCGCCCCTCACCTCGGCCCCCTACCCCTGCCGCCCCTCACCTCGGCCCCCNAACAAGGCCAAATGTCAAGTCCTGCACTTGGGATACATCAACCCTGTGCAGCACTACAGGCTTGGGGAAGAGCGGCTATAAAGTTGCCATGGAGAGAAGGACCTGGCAGAGAAGAGTTGAATGTGAGCCAGCAATGTGCCCAGGTGGCCAAGAGGGCCAGCGACATCTTGCCTTGTATCAGAAACGCCATGGCCAGAAGGACCAGGGAAGGGATTGTGCCCCTGTACTCAGTACTGGTTAGGCCGCATCTCACATACTGTGTTCAGTTTTGGCCCCTCACTACAAAAAAGACATTGAGGTCCTGTAGTATGTCTAGAGAAGGGCAATGAAGCTGGTGAGCGGGCTGAAGAACAAATGTTATGAGGAGTGGTTGAGGGAATGGGGGTTGTGTAGCCTGGAGGAGGCTGAGGGGAGACCTCATTGATCTCTACAGGTACCTGAAAGGAGGTTGTGGAGAGGAGGGAGCTGGGCTCTTCTGCCGAGGGACAGGGGACAGGCCTCAAGCTCCACCAGGGGAGGTTCAGGCTGGACATTAGGAAAAAAAAAATTCACAGAAAGGGTGATTGGGCAGTGTCAGAGGCTGCCCAGGGAGGGGGTTGATTCACCTTCCCTGGAGGGGTTTAAAGTGCAGGTGGACGAGGTGCTGAGGGACATGGGTTAGAGATTGGTGGGAATGGTTGGACTCGATGATCCGGTGGGTCTCTTCCAACCTGGTGATTCTATGAATATCTGACCTGGAAGTATAATTGCTTTGCTCACCCTTTTTAGTTAAAGTTACCTTAGGTATAGATCGGTTTCTTTTAGTGGAATATCTTTGCAGAAAAGCATCCATCCTCTTTGTTACAGTCCCAGCCCTGTTCCACAAACTCTTTGGGAGAGGCCTATTCCCAATTTAGACAGTTGAGTCTTTTCAGGATCAGACTCAGCTCTGGGCCTGGTGTTGCATCACGGCAGGGAACGAAACCAGCCCCTGCGTGTGGGCACCTCTCATCAGGCAGTTTGTAAAAGGTGCAGAGGTGTGAAGTGATACCCGGTGACACACGGCCGTGTGCGTGGGACGCAGTGTATCGGCAGGGATGTCATCAGCTGTGGGTTTGTTTTGACTCACGAAGCAAATTCCAGACACGCCCAGTGACCAAGTGTTTATGTTCCCTGTTGGGCACCTGAGGAAGCCTCCACACGTTTCTGTCTCCTTCACACCAGGCCACGAGGGCACAGCAAAGTGATTTATCGGCCGCATTGAGCCGCAGCCCCATCCCATTATCTGTGGGGAGCTTGTTCCCTGCGGATGCTTGTGGCTCTTTTCCCGGAATGATGACATCATGCTGAGATGTAGATGAGTGCAAGTGTCTAATATTTCATACACTGCCTTGTCCTTGTGTCAAAGGCACTGACACAGAAGCCTGTCCCTTGGTCATGAAAATCATGGAATAGTTTGGGTTGGAAGGGACTTTAAAGCCTATCCAGCTCCAACCCCCTGTGATGGATAGGGATGCCTCCCACTGGAAGGTGATTTTTTGCTACTGGAAGGTTTCACAGAATCAGAGAATAGTTTGGGTTGGAAGTTTTGGATCTTAAAGTTCGTCCAGTTCCCCTCCTGCCCTGGGCAGGGACATATCCCATGGGATCAGGCTGCCCCAGCCCCATCCAGCCCGGCCTTGGGCACCTCCAGGGCTGGGGCAGCCACAGCTAACCTGGGCCAGGGCCTCACCGCCCTCAGAGTGAAGAAATCCTTCCTTAAATCAAGCCTTTTCCTTAAAAAGGAACAAAGGTAGCTGATGGCAGGCTTGCCCATGTCAGGGGAAGGTCCCGGCGGG
>WAAB01020434.1:36086-53757 GCA_013389865.1 Piaya cayana | reverse complement strand
GACATGGTTTAGTGTTTGATAGGAATGGTTGGAGTCAATAATCCGATGAGTCTTTTCCAACCTGGTGATTCTATGATTCTCTGATTTAATTCTGTGATTCGATTTTATAATCTCCTGGAGGTGTTGGCTCTGCCTGTGCCCCAGGCTGTTAGTAGCAAGGCTGCTCTGTGGGCAGCCGCATGGCTAGAAATGAGGAGGCGAGGGAGGCAGAGGGATGCAGGGCAGAGAGGAGGCTGAGTGAGGAGGCACCAGCACCTGTTTCATGTGTGCTCCATTGGTCACCTGCTGGGCACAGAAGGAGGTCAGGGTGGGAGAGGCAACAGCAGGTGCACAGCAAACCCTGCATTGGGAATTTGACTTCATTTTCTCAGTAAGCACCTCCAAGTCACACATTTGATAGACCGGCAGTCAGTGTGGCACAGGGATTATATATCTGGTTGGAAGTGAAGGAAGCTGCAGGCCCTCACACAGGGCTGTGGCACAGTTTGCTCTCTGCTCCAACCTCAGGGATCCCCTGCCCTGCATGAGTCCTGCAGCTTTCTCATCATCTATGCTTATGTGTGCACAAGTCCAGTGCACGTGAGAAGAACATGAGGATGCAAATATCCACATGCTCTGCAGCTACCAGAGAACACTGTGTGTATCTCTGTGAGTGTTACACTTATATTTATAAACCAACATAAGAAGCACATAAATCCAAAGCCTCAGAAAGTCTCTGATGGGGCAAAATCAGATATAAAAAGAATAAACATCTTAGACTTTAGCCTGTTCTGCAGTAAGTAGATACTAATAGCCATTTGCAATTTCCATATCTTCCTATTAACATGAGTTTCCATCACTCCCTCTGGCATTAATGCAGTAATAGAATTTTTTTTTCTGTTATTAATGGTTACTGTAACAACATCATGCTGATTTCTTCATACGATATGCTGATAATTGCAGCTAACCTGTTGGTTAAATACCAAAATGTGATACCAGGCAACAGAGAAATGCATTTTACAGAAAGCCGTTTTCCATATCCTAAAAAGCCCCAGCTTCCTCTCCTAGTAGGAAATTCAGAAAATTTTTCTTTCTAGATTTTCTTATAACTTCTGTGTACCCAAAAGAAAAAGAGCACAGAGGCCACATTTCTCCAGATCCCTCTTGGAAGTGATCATGATCCTCATCTAGTATCTCCTTTTCCTCATAAAAACCTCTTGTAGGGACATCTGGTTTCCTTGCTGGGCTCTTGCCTGACCTGCTGCTGCTACCAAAGTTACACAATGTAAGCACATTTCACACAAGTCCCAGAATAAAGTGGTGTAACAGTGGCAGGTCCTGAAGGGAATGAAAGGAATGATATAACTAATTTGGGCACAGATGACGTATGCTTTCAGATTTTTGTGATCCAATCCTCAAAAATAGCCCTTGAGAATAAATTAACAAACCAATAAAAAATTCTGTCTTATTAAAAATTATGTATATTTTGCATATATGTGAAAAAGACAGGCACAGGCAAGTAGCAGGAAAACTTCCCCCCTCAGAAAACACCAGTGTTTTAAGAAAGCTGCAAGTCTGATCTGTACTCAAGAAACAGAAATGTTAATCCATCCAAATTGGAAATGGCATAGGGAAGAACCATCTTTATCTCCACATGGAGCCAGAAATACTTCTCTGCAAACCACAGAATGGTTTCTACATGGAAAATGCTCTTGGAACATCCCACAGTGAAATCCAGCATCATCTCTACATGATGCTCCAAGGAGGTCCGTGTGGCGCTGCCTCTTCCACCAGCAGAAAGAAAAACAGATTCAAAAATTGTCAGACACATGGACTATGGAGCACAAAGGCAGCAATACCAGCTGCTGCTCAATTAGGTGGGGAATTGGGATACCAGTGGAAACTTTTTTTTATACCTTACACTGTTTTTATCCTTTTTTTTTAAGGCATGTGCTCCTGCCACAGTCAGAGACAGGCTTCTGGTCTAGGTGCACATCTGATCTGGTCTATTCCTCTCAAGTCATATACATACACATATTAGGCACATGTGTGTGTTTGTATGTACTTATGTGTATATTGTATGTATTATGTATATATTTATAGTATATGCACTATGCCATAAATATATACTATAATTCTTTTTTTATGGTTTATGTATGATACTATAGTG
This sequence comes from Piaya cayana, assembly GCA_013389865.1. Lineage (NCBI taxonomy): Eukaryota > Metazoa > Chordata > Aves > Cuculiformes > Coccyzidae > Piaya > Piaya cayana. The sequence continues at coordinate 51,608 of WAAB01020434.1, read as the reverse complement.
TGTAGTAGGCTTGGCATAGTCTATGGAGAGTTTAGCTCCTCTCCTACATGGGCCAAGTTTATCACTTATTTTCTAGAGAATTTTCTTTTGATTTATTCCATAAGTGAAAGTAAGTCTCACTGTATGTTGAGCACACAGATGAGCATAAAAAATAGAGCACATAAAGTCCCTGAAAACAGCTCTTTGTTTACTGTCCTCCACGTTCCCTAGCTCCATCTACTGACCTTGGAAAAGGAGCAAACCCACGCCTGTGAAACAGGCAGCATTGCATGCAAGGTAGCAGCTTTCAAAGTCTGGGGAATGTTGCTTTTGTGGTGAGGGAGTTTTGTGGGACTGAATTACACGTAGCCTGCCAAGTCATGTGAATTGACCAGCTACAGAACAACAAGGGGGCAGCTGAAGGCGTTGGAAAGGTCAGTCTTGAAAGAGAGATACGTATTTAGATGCAATTTGACATGGCTTCATCTCAGAGCAAGGCAGGTCAGGTGTTTTTATGTAAAACCAGGTGTCCGTGCCATGATTGATCAAAGCTTTGTAGATGAAAACCAGTCCCTTGAACTTCTTCCAGAACTGCAGATACTGGACAAATCTCAGTGTAAGTAACACATAATGGGAAAGGCACCCCAGAGGGAGCCCAAGCGCCCCAGCTCTACTGTCCTCTGCACACGGCAAATGGAGAAGTGTATTCTGCATGAGCTACAGGTCATGTCATGGCTTGCAGAGCATCTTCAAGCAGCCCATTGTCACAGCAACCAAGGGTGACTTTGGAGAGTTCCAGACCAAAGCTGTCTTCCAGATGCTTGCATCAACAATATCCTCAACTGGTCTGCAATGATTCCTTGCTACTTAACTCAAAGTCAGCTAGGAGATGGCACATTCTTTGTACTGACCCACCTGGGTTAAAGCCTCACTGGAGGACCCCCAGCACACTTAAGTGGCTTGTCTGCTTTAGACAGACTGAGGGAAAATGTGCACTTTAGATCTTAGGACATAATTATTAAAGCCACTGATACTGAAAATGCCAGCAAATAAACTGTAAGGCTTGTTTCAGAGTTTTAGAAAGCGAGCATCCTTTATCAGGCCTGGGCAACACAAGGCAGTGATCTCATCAATCATGTGCAGCGAGACAACAGCTGGTTATAGAGTGTATTTCTCACTTACATGCATAGATATAAATTTCCCCAGAAATCTTATTCATATTCTCTTACTTTCCAAGGGTTAATTTTAATGTTATTATGAACTTCACAACACTCAAATCTCTTGCTAACTGAGCTGGCTCCAGCTCTGCTTGCCTTTGCATCGGAGACATGGAGAGACTGCAAACAGAAGTGACTACAGAAGAGATATCTGTTCACCACATATCATACTTCACACAAAACGCAACAGTATCTGGAGAAACACAGTTTAACAAAAGATGCTATAAAAACACCTGCTACAAGAGGGACATCATGTCTAACTTTCAAAAACACAGCTAATTGGGTGAACTTAACTCTACTTTAGCTTAAATCAGAATGTTCCACTTTTTGTAATAGTATCTACTTCTTCTATCACAACCAGAAGCATGTTCAGATCTGCACACTGAGTGAGAAGTATCAGAGGAATCTGAAGACATGACCAGCACCATAACAGCTGCTTCATAGAACTTAAATCCTGGTTGCTGCTTCATAAAATCAACAGTAGCGACAGACAAATCCTTGACCAGTCACTTCCAGGTCATCATCACAGAAATTATGAGATACTTATTGTGGCAGAAGGAAATACCAACAGCCTAGATTCCTGTTCGCCATTTCAAGCCGCTGGTATCTGGGGACACAGCTCTGGGTAGCAGTCAAGTACAGATGGCCCAAGATCTTTCCTGCTCTGTACTCCATTCTTCAGCAGTAGTGAGCGTGTTTGACCAGATCTGGGTAAATTATAGCTACACTTCATGGGAACTTAATGATGTCCACAACCGGGTTTTAATAGATAGGAGTGGACCTAGTGCTGCTGGCTTTGCTGTACAGTGATGCTGCACTAGGACTGCAGTGATGGCATATTGGCTGAGACCAATGACATGACAAGGCCAAATGCCGGGTCCTGCACTTGGGGCACAACAACCCTGTGCAGCTACAGACTAGGAGAAGTCTGGCTGGAAAGCTGCCAGGAGGAGAAGGACCTGGGGGTGTTGGTTGACATCGACTGAACATGAGCCAGCAGTGTGCCCAGGTGGCCAAGAAGGCCAATGTCATCTTGGCTTGTATCAGAAACGGTGTGACCAGCTGGTCCAGGGAGGTTATTCTCCCTATGTGCTCAGCACTGGTGAGACTGCTCCTTGAATCCTGTGTTCAGTTCTGGGCCCCTCACCACAAGAAGGGTGTTGAGGCTTTGGAGTGAGTCCAGAGAAGAGCAACAAAGCTGGTGAAGGGGCTGGAGAACAGGCCTTATGAGGAATGGCTGAGAGAGCTGGGGTTGTTTAGCCTGGAGAAGAGGAGGCCTCATTGCTCTCTACAACTACCTAAAAGGAGGTTGTAGAGAGGAGGGAGTTGGCCTCTTCTCCCAAGTGACAGGGGACAGGACAAGAGGGAATAGCCTCAAGCTCCACCAGAGGAGGTTTAGCCTGAACATTAGTTAAAAATTATTTCCGGAAAGGGTCATTAGGCACTGGAACAGGCTACTCAGGGAGATGGTTGAGTCACCTTCCCTGGAGAGGTTTAAGGGACAGGTGGACGAGGTGCTGAGGGCCATGGTTTAGTGTTTGATAGGAATGGTTGGACTTGATGATCCGATGAGTCTCTTCCAACCTGGTGATTCTATGATTCTATGAAGAAACAACGCCCCTGCCAGCTGGCTCTGGTGCTACCCCCTGTACTCTGAGCATTCCTCTCTCTTGCTTCACCTTCACTACCTTTGGACTGTGGAGGCCAGTGAGACTGAGTTATAGGAAGCAGACACTTAGGGATCCCCACACCACTAGCAGCCGGAATACACAGGCATGTTTGTGTGTGCACAGAGACAGGCTGGAGGCTTCTTGGTGATGCTCATGTAGGTCCTCTGTGGTGGCAGGTGCACACACTAACAGGCAGATACTCAGGATAAGGACAGAGAGCCCAGCAAGGACCTCCTGTTGAACAGGATGGGAAATTCTGTGTGCATTTCCTGAAAACCCATATTTTTTCATCTCGTGCTCCATCCCTGGGCATGAAGCAAGGATTACAGGGGAGAGTGGGGTGTGTGGGGAGGAGGTTTCTTTTGAGAAAACATCTGGACAATGTGAATCCATTTCTGGTAAGATACTCCAAGTAGTACAGTACCAGAAAGAATAACACATCAGAGTCTGAAGCAGTAGGAAGGGAAGGCAGTCTCTGCATCTTGGCACATCCTTCTGCCAAACTGGCAACATCTTCCCCTTGTTGAGAGATCCATAGAGGGAAGTTTCTGTTTTCTGCCTACTGTGGCCATTGCTGAAGTTCTCAGCACCCATCCTTCTTTAACACAAAACCAAATTCTGCCTCTTCACCCTTTCAGAAGCCTAAACATCTCAACCTCAGCTGCCTGCTGCTTGGTGCCCACTTGCTCTTGGGAACTCTGCGTACCAGAGGAGCAGGACCCTGGCACGGTTGTCACACTCCCCTACCCGAGCTGTAGCTGCAGCACTTACGTTCGCTGCTAAACTCTGGCTCAGGGTTTTGCATCCAGCTTCCAAAAGCTTGTGACTCCACCAAGAGTATTTAAACACCATTAACTGATGCTAACATCAACGCAATTTTATGAAGAAAAACAACAACAAAAAAAAAAGTGAGGAGATCTAGGGATACATACACAAAATGGAAGCTCTGCTTTATTTACACAATACTAGTTTTTGTGAGTTTCTGTAAGGGAATGCAGACAGATTTCAGTCTCTTCCAATGCCTGCTTCTGCCTGCTGAGCTGTAAATCCCACTGGCTTTAACAGCACAGTCCTTGGCCAAGCAAGGACCACATATGCCCAGGGAGATGTAGGACTAGCTGACACACCAGAACGGTGCAGAGCCACACAGCGAGAACTTCGGATTGTTAGTCAGACTTCCAGTTGCTGCTCTCGGTTCACTACTGCCGCTGGCAAGTCAGGCTGGGCTGTGTTTTGTATTCCTCAGAACCACAGCACACTGTTGTTTTCTACCATGGAAGCCAGTTAAATAATCTGACATCGAGCTGATAACCTATGTAGCAGCGAAACTTGATTGAGAGGCACAGGACCATAGAGCAAACAGGCTGCAGGACTTATTCCTTCCAAACAGCACAGCAAAAATCTTTTGGTTTGCTATTAAGTCTTCCATAACCATGTTTTTAGCAATACTACAAATTGCAGTTAAGTGGTTTTTGCTTGTGTCTGTGACACTAATCTCAGTCTTTGTCCCGCTCCAGTTAATAGGCTGCATTATTGGCAGACAAGGCAGTAAGATAAATGAAATCAGGCAGATGTCAGGAGCGCAGATCAAGATTGCTAATGCCACAGAAGGCTCCGCAGAACGACAAGTTACAATCACAGGATCCCCTGCAAACATCAGCTTAGCACAGTACCTCATTAATGCAAGGTAAGTTTGCTTTGTAAGTGATTATGCTTCTGCAAGATTGCTCTGTCTGCTCTCCAGCAAATGTCTGTCCTGGATAGATCCAGAAAGTTTCTTTGCAGTGTCCATTTTGCACAGTGTTATTTGATTCCTAATGATTTGTAAATTCCGTATCATTAGAACCTGTGTTTGCGGTTGGTTTATATGGAAGGCAGATTAATCTGGTGCAATTCCAGGTACATGTGGAATGACAAAAGCTCAAAAATGCTCACATTGGTATCTGCCTAAAATATAGGCAGAGAAGTTAAATGACAATTACAGGTTCTTTACAAGAAAATACTCTTCACAGACCCATTTTGCTATCCTAAATGGCCAATATAGTGAAACAGATTGCCACATAGATTTAATTTACTGACTGGAAATTGCCACTCAGAGCTGATATTAAACTGACATTTGGTTGCTAAAGGGGTATGGGATTTATTTTTTCAGAGACAGCATCACAAATTTGTAAAAAGCATTCCCTAATGAGACAGGGCGAGACTATCTGCTTCTCCACTTCTCGGTGCCAGAATTAATGAAAGTGCTGGCTGTTTAGCTAAGCCATTGCGACAGCTTAAGTCTATATCAGTTTTTATATGATTATTCAGAAAAATATTAAAATGGATACCGCCTTTATTTGCAATTATCTTGGGAATACAGCGCAATGGATGTAGTGTTGTCTCATAGATCTGCTTGTACATTCTGGACCAAGGCAACATATTGTGGGGAGGGGGAGTATCTATGTATTTTATTGCTCTTTTTTTTTCCTCTTTTCTTTTTTCCCCCACCTAAAACACTGCGATAAAAATCAAGCTTTGTGTTTAACTATGTTTGCTGTTGAGGTAGTAGAAAAGTATGTGATTTATACTGGGAGGTGGGGGCTGTAGTCATAGCAGGGCTACAGTCTCCTATGGTCCAGCCTCCTCTCCTGCCCAGTTCTAAGTGCACCACTGCGAGTCACTGTAAACGGTTTAATGGAGGGAAACAAACTGCAGCTCGGTGTTAACGCAAGCAAAAATAATACTTTTTGTAATTCAGTTTGGAAGTAGTTTCCCAGGGAAAGATATATTGAGGGGTGGCATGGTGAAGCCTAAGATAAGCCATTATCCAGAATCCTAAAGCAGCCTACAGCTCTTTTGTTTTATAGTCTTTGTAGCAAATATAAGTCACTTCCATAAGCCCTGTAATCAAATAAAAATGTGTTCCCTCCTTTAACCCTTAAGGATATGTTCTTCTCTTGGTGTTCAGGGATTCCCCACACATCGAGACGAGAATAGACCCCTTCATTTTTAGTTGCACAAACACCATATGGCATGCATCTGGATCTCAGAAGATAACACTTTAAGATCTTCAAGACAGCTAAAGCATGCAAATAAAATAATGCACTTATTAATGGAGTTGCAGTGAGCTGCTCACCAGAGAAAGAAACTCTAGTGAACAAACCTCTGTTTGACTCACTTTAGAAAAGCCTGTGAACTCTCACGCTTCTGTTTATTACTGTTTAATAGTTCTTTTGATGGAATGGGATATATATATATATATATGAGGTCTTTTAATATGCTTTTGCAAAGAAGAAAACTTCTCAGCAGTCATATACTATGGATACTCTATCTATACCCTGTGAAACCAGAAACAAAGTATTTTCTTCCTGTTGAATTTCTAGATAGAAGTCATTTGTTATCATCATCTACAATAAACCATCATATATTCTTATGTACCATGTGTTGGAACTGTATTTAGATGAAGTGACACTTGTAAATGAAGACTCTTTAAATAATATGTAATAAATTAAGCTCTAAGGAAACACAGGACATTAAGGCCGCTTTTTTCATTTTTAAAAATGGCACTGTTCCAGATTTCTGTTTTTCCAAGAGAAATTCCTCTTCAGTTGGGTGCCACCACAGCAGCAATGTGAGTTTGTAGGTGTTCAAGGCTAAACTGGACGGGGCTTTGAGCTGCCTGGTCCAGTGAAGGTGCCTCTGCCCACGGCAAGAGGTTGGGACTGATGATCTTTAAGGTCCTTTCCAACCCAAACCATTCTATGATTCTAAGAACTGAGAAGCTTTCAGGCAAGTGGAAGCTCTGCTCTAGCTGGGGTTTAGGTGCTCAGGCAGGTTTTTGAGAGGCAGATCTTGGCTGCCGCTCCCTGTACACACTAGGAGCCAGTTTTAGTGTTTGTCAGTCCTAAACCTGCACAAGTACTTCTGTCTCTTTTAAAGATGTTGGCATGAAATAAAGAGTGTTGGGGAAGAGCTGAGTACATTACCCAAGATATAGTCTGGTATGCCAAAATAATAATAACAATAGTAAATAAAAGCCATATAAGCATTCAGGGTAAGGTGGACTTTTTTTTTTCTTCTTCTCACCCTGCACGATCTGTCATTCTTACAGTTTTGATTTCCAGAGCCAGTATTTTGGCATAAATCAGTGTCTTACAGCAGCATAGCTGTAAGAAAAAGTATCTATCCAATCCACTGTATTCCTGAAACAATCTGTGGGTGTCTTTAAACTATCCTCCAATGAAGGTTGCCATCTATAGAATAACTTATCAAGTTGTTTTAAGACTTCTATTGCAATTGGTGTTGAATATGTACATAGTATACACTAAATTATAGCCATGTAAGTGCATCGATACTTCAAGACAGAGATTTAAATATTTCTAAAGTATTGATTTGATTCTGTATTGATTACCTGAGCGCTGACCTCTGTACAAGTAGAATGTGTCCCAGCTTGTTTGCAGTAGAAGTGTCTTATTCCTGTAAAATCTTTTGTCTCTTAACTGGTCTCCACTGTAGTAACCCGATTGTCATTATCCAATGCCATAGTCTAGCTTTTATTAAGAATGAACGGCAGTTTAGTTTCCCTGTGTAATATTTGACTTTGGATTATAAATGAATTGTAGCCAGCAGCATTTTCTCCTTGTTGAAGTTCCCTGAAGGTATTTTTCACTGCCATTTTGACGAAAGGTTAATTCAGAGACCTAACAGGGCCACCAAAACTACACTCGATCTCTATTCCTTTCACCAGTTCCAGGTAATGCATAAATATTCATAAAATGTAGTACTTCCAAGGGGCTGTGTAAAATTGGCACCATGAAATTCTATATGCAGGCTGCCTCTTCCGCTTTCACATTCAATATTGTTGCATCTGCCACTGGTTTGGGAAACAGCCACTGTCACAGGACAGCTGATAGTTAACCTAAGGTATTTTTACCTTATTTATTACCACCAGTAATAAACGTGAAGCAGGGCAAATCAGACCTTTAATTGTACCTTTGCAAGTGCACCACAGAAACAGACTTTGAGTGGCTGCTACCAACACCAGCATTTAGCCTGTGGGATCTATTATCCCTGCTGGTGGGGGGAAAAGCTCAGGCTCAAATACCCCCATATCAGCATAGATTTTGTGTTTTCTTACGTACAAGGTAGGCAGATTTGGAGTCACTGAAACACCGAGTCCTACATTATCTTTCTAGATGCCTCTTTCCCAGCATAATACTGACTTACAAACACAAAAAAAATCCAACTGTATTAAACTGAGTTTTTCAGAACCTCCTAAGGGATCACCTCGTACCCCAAGTCAAAGGTGTTCACTGGAGTTGGAGCCACTGATTTAGTATTGTTGATGTAAAAATCCCACTGTGTGAGTAGATTGCAAGTAGCATGGCTAACAGCACGAAGATGCTCTTGTGCCTGCAAACAAAAATTCCACTGCAAGGGTTAGAAAAATTCTGAGCTGCTGCTTATCCCGGGGACCAGATAAACACCATGGGGTAGGGAAACCAAAGCTTTGCCTCCAAAGAACAGGCCTGCTTTTCACACACTTACCCTGCTTCCCTCCCAGCCCCTCATGCACCTTCCAACTCCCCAGCAAAAGCAAAAGTTAATACTTAAGAGCCCTCTTTGTTTCCTTGGAAAGAGAAGAGCTCGGATCTTAAGTGTTTCCTTCTCTCCTCCACATTCCTCTCCCCACCTCAGACCGGCTTCAGGTGTCCTTTAAACTCAGCAGCAGCCACAATTTGGGAAGCTCTAGCCCAACATCCCAATCTCCTTCTAAAGCATTAGCTGATTGCTTCCATCCTTGCTCTTGCACAAAGCCTTCTGGCCATTGCCCTTCTCTGGCCAGGAATAGACCAGGGGCCGTTGTTCTCAAAACTGTAAGTAAGTTTAAGGCTTCTCCAAGCCCTGAGTAACATGACCATGCTCTCTTCCCAACCTGTAGCCCTGGCTACAGCTGCTCTCAAAGCCTGCACACTCAGCCACTAGCACCAACAGGGACCAGCACAAACCGTGTGGTGGGAAGCTTTCCCAGGCCTGATAGGATTTCATAAGCGTCAGATCCTCTGCCAGGCAGATTCTCTGCATGGTTGGCAGGTCTGTCGCTGATGCTCCACTCCAGGAGGGAAAAGCTGCTGCAGCTCCTCAGCTAACCTCTGGAGAAAGTCCAGGAGCCTTACAAGTTCATAATGACTGAAAAAAACATCCCAAACTTGGAATTAATACACATATAACCATAGCTAGCAAAGATTTTCTAAGCTCTAGTCCTAAACTTATGCAAGGCTGCCGTAACTCCCAGCTGGTCACAGGCAAAATGTTTCCTAAAATTAGTATTTTGGTTGTTTCACAACCCAAAACCCAGTGCACAAGCTGCAACAAACAGTGAATGGAGGACTTATTGAGGTAAACATCTTGTTATCTGAAAAAAAAAAGTGTCCTTGGAATTATTGTATTTTGATGTTTAATCATGTACAGAAAAGCCTAAATACATGGGGCAAACTCATCTTGCCTGCTGATGGCTGGAGTTAAAGTGAAGGTGATTTGGTACCTACATCCTCCAGAAAGCCCATGACTGCCTTGGGCTAAGAGGTTGGGTCAATCTGAACTTGTTTGTGCTGGCGGGGTCTGTCTGACGATGTGTATGTTGTATATATGTAGTACCTCGTCTGTCAGCTGTTAAGCTCTTTTATGTTCACTGTAACCACTGCCACAAGCTCAGATACCACTGCTGTGGAAGCTGGGATGTTTTTCAGCCTTCCTTTTTTACTAATTTCCTTTAATTAGATTGCATAAATATTTTGCTGTGGTTCTAGAAAAAAAAACCCAACAAAGTGTCTGGGGAACACACTGGCTAATCAGGCTTGTTTTATATGAAAAATGCACATTGACCTCACAGTGAATTAAATGAAAAACTAACTTTCTGGAAAAAAAACAAACAAAAACTAAAACCAAAACCCAAACAAACCAAAACTTTATGCCTTAGATGGCAGCAGCAACTCATTGCTCATTCTCCTCTCATCCTGGCAAAATGACAAAGGGTACTGTTTATATCACAAAATTGACAAATTGAAAAAATTATGAAAACCCCCCGCGTCCCCCTTTCAAAAATACTGTTAATTTTGAAAAGCAAAATTCACCATATCAGTGCTGGGGAGTAAACTTCATAGTTATTTTAAGTTTTCTTTTAAGTTTCGTTTTTTTCCATCTTTTTGCCATTACCTGCATTCCTTGGATTTCTTTTTTCATCTATAAAATGAACTAGCAGACCCCTACCCCTCCCAACCTCTTTTTTTATTATTTTTTTTTGGAAAGAACCTTAGATTCTCAGTAATGTTTTCACCATCAAATCATGAAAAACCCTTTTGTTATTTCTCTTCTTTAACACATAACATGTTCCTCCTTTGACCCTCATTCTCCCTTTTTTTCTCTCTCTCCCCCCTACCCCTCCCTCTCGTCTGTCCCCCTCGACCACCGATCTAATCCTGCCCTTTTGTGGTTGCTGTCCCTCTGTCCGTCCCTCCCTTCCTCCTCCTCCTCCTCCTGGCCCCACCACCCTGGCTGGACCTTCCCAACCTGTTTGTTCCTCTTCCTCTCTTCGTTTGCAGCTTAGAGATGGCTAAAGTCAGCACCCAGACCGCTTCCGTCACGACCCCTGTTGACCTCAACATGAACCTCTCTCAGTCTGCCACCCCTACCTCCACCCCCACCTCCATGGCCGTGCTGGCGGCCGCCTCCGCCGTTACCGTCAGTACCCCCCCTCCCCTACCAACTCTGCCAACCACCCACTATGCCGTTCCTGTCTCCAGTCTGCTTGGCATGAAAACTGTCCCACTCCTGGCACTAAATGCCGCGGCCGCCGCGGGGGCCACGGGGAGTTTGTCCGCTTACACTGCCAAAATTCCTTCGACGAGCGGGGTTAAGAAATCTGACCGCCAGAAGTTTGCTCCATATTGAAGGGATGAGACGCAAAGCAAGCTTTGCCAGCTCTACCAAGTGTCTGTGGTAGATCCTAGTTATCAAGGAAACAATACGGCATCTTTTTATTTTCTGTTAAATTGCTAGTGTTAACTGTTGCCAATTCGAGTCGACTTCCGCTCTCCATAACGACTAACACCCGGGCACCACCTACCAACTAGTTCCAACAGCAGGTGGGCACCAGCACTGGGACTCGCTTTCCCCCAGCAGAGTTGCCCCCATCTAGGAAAATAAACATAAATAAGGCACAATTTTGTCAGCCAGGTCTTGCTCCAGCACTACTGCCTCGCATATAAATACACTCACATCCATTTGAAGGGACCCCTCCAGCTGCAGAACAATATTTTTTATGCCAAATTGGCAACTCTAATGATTTTTCTGTTGCTGGAGACTGCGAACCTGGCAGTTCTGGTGATTGTTAGCACCCCTGAAATCCCACATGAAGAGCTGGCCCCTCATTCATAGCCTGGAGATTCCCATCTTCCCTGTTGCAACACCTGCCTGCAAGCAGGAGATGGGGACAGAAAGTACCAGACCGCAGGCACTTCTGGTTACAACTAATGAAGCTTTCTGGTCTGAAAAAAACAGCCAAATGAAAATGACTGGATGACAACAAGAGAAAAAATATCAGGCACCTGTGCCTCTCCACTTTAATCTTTTAAATGGTGCAAGAATTTTATTCTGGTTTGGAAAAACTCTGATTTCAACAACTCTGCTTGAGACAGAGAGAGAGAGAGCAGGTTTCTTCCTTTTGCACACAGATGTTTTACTCCTCTATACTGACAAAATCCTTACGTCTCCAAGTACTTAACAGCAGGTACAAATCAGACACACAGTCACTATACCGGTATCCTCTCCCACATATATTTTGTTCAGACAAAATTACCATTTTTGTTAGGTTTCTGTACCAAATACAGCCCTGTTTAACTCACCACTAGTCATGCAATTGGGTTGTATTGTAATTACGCATAAAACCTAGTGCTTAGCAAAGGACGTTCAAAGGTTTTGCTGCCTGGTCAGATAACATCCCTTTAACAAGAACTCAATGATGTTCAGATTAACTAAAACCAGGTACCTAACTGCTGCCAAACCAAACAGAGCTGGGGGATGTAACTGGCTGGTTGCCAGCTGTTGGAACTAGTTTTTAACTGCATTTCCCGTTTGTCCATCCACCTTCTTTTTATTTTCTGTTGCATAACTCAGTAATGCAATATTGTTTTCCTCACAGCTTCCAAATCCAGAACCCCGTTAGCCCACCATGTCCATCCACCTTGCACTCCTTGGACACAAAGCTTTAACAATTGAACTGTATTCAGTGCATTTTAATATAAACTAAAAACAGAATGCAAATGCAATACTTTTTAAAACATGGTATTTCAAAGTGTGTTATTATTATTGTATAGGGCTAAGTACGATCTCAGTATTTTGTGTCATTTCTGTATTCTGTGGGCTTTTCCTCACCTTAGTACCTTTGCACTAAGCTTTGTCACTGTAACCCTTTGTAGAACTGCCATTGTTACAGTTTGCACTTATCCAAGTAGGGGGTTTGGTTGGTTTTGTTGTTTGTGGGGCTTTTTTGTTTGTTTGTTTTGGGCTTTTTTTTTTTTTTTTTTTTTTTAATGTGGGTGTTTGTTTTTTTTTTTTTTTTTTGGGGGTTTTTTTTTTTTTTTTTTTTGGTTGTTTGTATATAGCGAAGGAAAGACTGGAAACAATGTCAAGGTACCTCAGCTATTTAACAGCTCTAGAGAACTGCTGTAAAATTGTTCTGGACTACTGTAACTCTTTCAATAACTGACATTTTAAAAACAAACAAAAAAAACAACAAAGCACCAACCTCTGTGTGAGAAAACTTGCCTGCATTGAAATGCTGTTCTATGCTGGTTGTACTCAAGTGTTATTTTTTTAATAGTGAGAAGATTTTTTTTCTTTTTTTGCCTTTTTTTTTTCTCCTTTTCTTTTCCTCGTTTCTGTTCCTACATTTTAGGCTGTCTTCAGAAGTTACTGGCCTGGGGGCTCTGTAATGTATCTCATCATGCCCTAGTGCATTAGCCACCAGACAGGACTTTTCCAAAGCCCCATGAGACAAAGCTTTCTATGGACTAACCTACAGAGGAGTTTCTGCCATTTCTAACTTTCTTATTATTCAGACACATCAAAAGAAAATACTTTCTTTACTCTTTAAGCAACTGTGCTTCCTAACTCTTGTGTTGCTTTCATTACTGTTCCAGTTTTAACACTGTTGTGGCTCATAACTTAAAGCAAAGTTATTTTTGGGGGTTAATCTTCATTGATGTTCATGCTTTGGCTAATCTGTATGAAAGCATGGGCCATTAGTGTTCTAAACCACTGTATTCAGCTAGAGACTCAACAGTAAATTAAATAAGACGTTTTTATAAATAAATTTTTTTCCTGATTTAAAAAAAAAAAAAAGAGACGTGGTAGCTTTGTGCATACAACTGTTGTGTTGTTTAAACTTTGTTCTTTGTAACCAAGTTGCTAATTTGTCATTTGAGAAACACTATTTTATGGATTGTCAAACTAAGATCATAGACAAATTGCTTGTTTTCATTAATGATTAAAGGTTTCATATTATCACGCTTAAGGTCCCAGTGCTCATTGGGAAGAGAGTGTTACAACTGTGCAATGCTGGCAACGTTAGAAAGTACATGAGACCATTATCAGGGATGATGAGTCTTGTCATGACTAGATGGAGCCAGATCATGTAATTAGTGGAGTAAGCATTTACTTCTGTTTAAAAAATAAGATATAGCACAGTTGCTCTTGGAGAACTTCTCACACTGCATAGAAAGGACAGAATTTGTATCTGTTATTTGACACTGGTTTGTATCAGTCTCTGGTTGGGGGTTGGAACTAGATGGTGGGGGTTGGAACTATATGATTCTTTAAGGTCCCTTCCAACCCAAACTATTCTATGATTCTGGTGGTTTCCCACGCTGATTTTAAGATCAGGTACTGGGGAAAGAAAAACAAGAACAAACTTAGGCGCTGAGTACATTATTGCGAAGTCACTTCATATTTTCCCATTCCTAGCCGCACTGCTCTGTGAGGAAGCTTCTAGACAGTACCTTTTGCCCTGCCAGGAAACCAGCCCAGCAGCTGCAAGGGAGCGTGACAACTTGCATTAAAAAGAGAGACTGGAGAGCTGGTCCAGAGAGATGCCTCCTCCTGCCCTGCCGCTCTGCTTGAGCCATTCAGCTCCTCCTTTGAATCTGTAGTCGCAGCTTCCAATTCTCTCTTTACTTGAAAGAAAGGGGCTGGTCCAAAGTTGTTGCTGCATTCAGGGCTTCGGGCTGCCCTCTGGCCACCTCTCCTCTTAGGGAACTGGTAATTAATATTTACTGCTTTATGCACATAAGAAAACAGAGGGTTTGGCAGTGCAAGTAAGTAGCATCCTTAATGACGTGAGACTATTGCTGCAACCTGCACCTCTGCTCTGCTAAGGTCTGTATTTGTGTTTAGCCTGGGGTCCTGGCTCCCCTTACTACCCTGGCTGAGTGCTTGTGGGGCACATCACTAGTATTTTCCACAGACAGGGTACAGAAAGCTCCTATGTGTCTGTGTCTTGAAACTGAGCCTGGAGCTACGGTATGGCCAAGATGTGCATACAGCTTTTTCAATACAGATGCAGCCACAGAGCAACTCAGAATCACAAAATTGTTCAGGTTGGAAAAGAACTTTAAGATCAGGCTGCCAAGGATGATTACAGAATGCCTCACTGCATCCCAGCATCTAGGAAACCTTCTCAAATGTTGAATTAGCTATTCCAGCACTTAGGTTGGAAGAACCATAGGCTGTAGTACTATACATTATTTAAAATATATTTAACTTAAAATGTATTTAACTTCTTATTCTTGAAAGGAGAGCTGAAGCTGCTTTCAACAGATATCTACGTACTCCTCATTTCCTAAACACGTACTGTTCATTTCCTCAACAGGGAAAGCTATTTCTCTGGCTAGTGCAAATGAGGAGGGAAAAAAGGAGAACATCACTGCAGCTCAGCACTAAGTAGGTCAAGGCTTTGCCCTCCCAGTAGGGCTGCCAGGCAAAGGGCAGCAGCAGCTCTGTCAAGTATAGCATTTTTCACATAAATAATTCTGATGTGCCTTGCAGAATTGGCTAGAAAAGACCAAGAGTTAAGCAAACAAGTGCAGGGGCATGTTTGTGTGGGGAGCGAGGAAAACATCAACAAAGAAAAAGAAATCTTTTGAGAGGGCTTTTGCAAAAAAAAAAANGAAAAAAAAAAAAAAAAATGCAGTCAGAAATGTGATATAGTCGAGTCTAACTGAGGACCCATTTTAATTATTTCAGTTGCAAAAGATTTCTGAATAGCAAGAAAAAGCTCCTGGATATTTTTTAATATACAAAACAGGTAAATAAAACATGAGAAGATACATTCAGAGGGAGCAGGGGAAAAGTGAAAACATTATCCAGGATAGAAAACCAAAGCACTTGTGCCCAAAGGTAGATAAGAGGAAGCAGGCACCCAATATGAAAAGGCCACTGCCCATACAATTGAGAGTTTCCAAATGAAAGACAGTACAAGTTCTGCAGCTTTAACATCATCATATCATTATCAGAGCTCTGGCAAATATCTCAAATGAATTCCAGCAGCTCTGCTGTGCTTCTCAAGTTGGGGGGGGGGGGGGGGGGGAGAAAAAAAAAAAAAAAAAAAGAATTGGTGG
>WAAB01020434.1:8527-35960 GCA_013389865.1 Piaya cayana | reverse complement strand
GGAGGGGGGAAAGGAAAAAAAGGAAGTATGAATGCTGGCTGGAACAGTCAACCAGAAGGAAAACAAACAAGGTCAGAGGTATTCAGCCACATAACCTAGTCCAGAGCTAATACGCAGGGTGTTTTCTGCTCTCAGACATAGCCAGAGAGCACCTCTAAGCCCCAAAGTGCATATTTGTGCCAGTCAAGGCTCCTAGGAAGCTAATAGCATAAATCTCACTGATGCCATGAACAAAGGCACCTGGTAAGTGCCTCAGCCTCACAGGGCTGCATGGGCATGGTCCTGAGGTTTCACAGGACAGTCTCAAAGCATGAGCCAAACCTTCTCGGTCCAGACTAGGCAGAAATGGAAGTCACTGGTTTTTTTTTTCATTTGTAAATACACAACAGCATGTAAACAAACACTAGCTAGGGAGTCAAATCCAATTTCTTCCATAGCCTCAATCTCAGCTGAACATATTTCAGCACTACTTACATACTTGGAACAAGACCTTCTTCTCAGGTGAGCGTCATGATTATCGAACAAGGAAGTCACACGCGCTCACTAATTCAATCCTTTTACAGTGGCAAAGCTTCCACAGGGAAGACTGAAATTGTTAGGCTGCTCAGCTAGACCACAGGAACTGTCTGTTCAGAGGACAGCATAGTGAAGTGGAGAAAAGAAGATTAAACGAAAGCAGATAGTGAAAAACTGCTTCACCATAGAAAATTTCAGTCTCTTGGCATGAGCCTTGCATCTAGGGATACAAGCACCTACTGCCTCTCTTGCCACTGAAATGCACTTACTTTTTGGTTTCAGGAAGGGATGCAGTAAGGCTGATTAAATCTGTTTCTGCATCTATGCATGTTGTCTGCCACTCTACAGACTGTATGTCTCAAGATAGTAACTGAAGATAAGTGTTAGACTCATCTGATGTTACCTAACAAAAGGGATTTTTTTGAAACATTATATAATCACATTGTGGTTTGTAATGACAGCTACAGCATGATTCCTATCGGCTGAATGTTTGATTTCCTAAAGCAAGCTTTTCTGATTGTAAGAAAAAAGAATGTATTTAAGTGCTGAAAATTTTTGAGTAACAACTTTCCTCATCAAAGCTGTTTCTAGCTCAGTGTTTTTAAGAAGATAAAATGCAGAGAATTTAATTACAGTGGCGTGTAATGAGCAAAATTTGTCTCTCCTTAAATTGAAGGCAGCAGGCCTGACCAAAGCTAAGGTTAATATTCATTTTAACGAGTATTTGTAATTTTGAAGCAAATTGTAAAACTACACACTTCACTGGAGAACTGACAAACAATTATGTTAGCAAATGAGAATACAGTTTTGTCTGTTGTTGTTAGTTTGGTTTGGTTGGTTTTGCACAATCACTTTTGGGCTCCTCTGTACCAAATACAGCCCTTTTTTCCACATCTACTTCTAAATCACAAGAGCAGAGATTTATTTCTTCCATGGCAGGAGAGAAGTCAACACAGATTACTGTTTGTGATTGACTGCGTTTGCCAGAGAACAGCTAACTACCAACAACTACTAGTTGCAGCTGTAGTTGGCTGCTCCCTGCAGAGCTGCTCCTCGGAACTCCAGTTTAAACCCACACGTGCCCACACACATTTTGGCCCTGGAAGTCACTAGTTTCAAAACCTCTGAGCTGGGGAATCACAACTATTTTTTTGAAATTGCATAGTTTTTAAATTTGGGCAACACCTCTCATTATTATATCAACACATAAGGATTACAAAAGCTGTCTTCCCCCTTAATCCTGATTCCTCCGTTTTTGGAAGTCCTGGAGATCAGAGAATTGAAGTATTCTTTTCAATTCTACTGTGCTAGAGATTAAAGCTTCATTTTCAGTAGTGACTATGGACAGTGCTAGTTACTAGGACTACTTTCATCCTTATTATTTAAAAAACGAATTCAAGAAAGTTAAGAACTTAAAAATTAAGGAATTGCATATATTTAATAACAATTATTTGCTCTGGTGGTTCATCAGAAGTTCATAAATTTTTGTCTAAAACTGAGGACAGATTTAAAATATAAATTAATTACGCCTACATTTGTCTAAGACACAGGAGATCATTTACTTTGATAAGTCAGCTTGACTGTGCAGTCGGGTTGGAATAATTCCCTCTTGTCCCTTACAGCCATGTTACACTGCTAAAAAGAGAGATAACTTCTTGCCTTCTTGACACAACAGAATACGTACATCAGTGCTCACGTAGGATACAGATAGCAAAGTCACTTCTTCACAAAGCTCTCCAAAAGCTTTGTTTCAAATTGCAAAGAAACGCACAGTTGTACACAACAGGGTGTATAAAACTTGTATACAGCTCTCTATGTGGATCTATGAGATTCCTCCAAGGGAGAAAGCATCAACTCTTAAACAGGCAACAACCAAGAGGAACCAGTGCTGCCAGTTACTTCCCCAGCAATACATAACCCAGTGGCGGGTCCATCATCATTACTGTTTCAACAGCAGTTATCGCTCTATTCATTATCCTTGCATGAGTGATCTGGTGTTTATTCCTGCCATCTATTCCTAATAATTAAAACAATGGGCTGCACTGGTTTGGACTGGAATGTACAAGCTGCCTCCACTGTGACTAACCTCACTGCCTTCAGCTTCTTACCACTAGGTATCTCTGAAGAGAAGGGACACTGAACTAAACCAGCTGAACAGTTTTAATGCTTAGATTCTTGCAGACTCATGTACAAAATTAAAGTTACAGATGTATGTACAAAAGGGAAGTGTAAGTTATAAACTCAGAGCTTAACATTTTAGTCCATGACGCTCAGTGTGACTTGATTTTAGTCACATTTTCCTCTCTGACATTAAGTCAAATGCAGGGAGTGGTTCTGAAGTTCTGTGTTGACAAGCCAGTACACTTTGTTGAGTGAGGTCAGTGAAAAG
Source organism: Piaya cayana (assembly GCA_013389865.1). Lineage (NCBI taxonomy): Eukaryota > Metazoa > Chordata > Aves > Cuculiformes > Coccyzidae > Piaya > Piaya cayana. The sequence goes on along the minus strand of WAAB01020434.1, from coordinate 33,055 downwards.
CAAAGCAGAACAGTCAGAAGCTTAGCTTAGCTCTTCTCAAGAGTGAAACTGGGAAAGTGTCTTTGGTTTTGTTTTGAAAACAACTGCCCATCTGTTCACATTGTATCACCTTCTCAGCTGAAAGTTCCCTTTGTAGCGATAAATAGATCTAGAGATCTTTCACTTCCATGACAGGCACCATGTATATTGATATTCAAATGTTTTATGCTATAGAAAATTTTATTTCAGTTTTGGCCTAACTCAGTTTTCTCCAACTTGCCAAAACATTCAGTATTTGTTTCAATACTCTCTGAATGTTTCTATATTCTGGATTTCAATACTTCCTGAATGTTGCTGTCTCAACAACAGCACCAATTCATCCAAGACTGCAGTATCACATCAAATATTTTAGCAGCAACAGCTTCTTACGCTTATGGTCATTATATCAACCAAAAAACAACAGCTCTAAGCCAGCATATGTGAGCAGGAATAAATAGACACACCAGACTGCTAAGGACCATGGCTTGAATTCTGACAGCTTTATAAAAATATACAGAATGGGCTCCCACCATACCATATCTTTCTTACAAAACACACAAAACAAATATCTAGCTTTAGTTTTCCTCTTTATTGCTTAGTTAATAAGCATCTTTGAGGCAAGTAATGCTCTCATAAGAGCAAAGTTTGTTTTCTCCCTCTAGTATCTCACCAACTGGTTTTAGAATGTGAATCTTTTAAGAAAAGGAAAATGTTAAGCTATTCCTTCACAACTGTATTTTTCGATAAAAATCGAACTACGTGTCTCCTCTTTTTTCAAAAGTCCTCAGCAAATTTGAAATATTTTAAGATTTGCAAAAGTAAAAATATATGTTTCGTCTTTTTTAAAAAAGAGAGAACTTACCAAAGCTCAAGGTAGTTCTGCCTTCCATGTCCCAGTCTTCAATTTGTTGGTTCTTCATTTTTACTTCATCTGTGTTTTTCAGAACAGAAATCAGTTTTAGACGCTCTCTGTTAGTAAGATAGCATCTTAAGAAAGCTTCCAGTATTTGCAACTGGATAAATGATTTTAAATTCTTTTACCTCATCAGTTTGCAGTGCAGCACCTTCCTCTCTGGCATTTTGTCACTCTTTTAGTTATGCAGATATGTACCCATTCTGGTTTCATCCCTCTGGTTCAAGAAATGTGAGGGATGCTATACTACAGCTGCACTAAAGCAAAACAAGATGCTATCAGGAAAAATATTTGGCACTGCCTATGGTGCATCACAGAGTACACGCTGTGGAGAAGCTGTAGCTCACCATTTCAGAGCTTGGTCCTTACATTCACAGAGAAATTTTAACAGATCCTGAAAAAAAATGTACATATTTTATTGGGAGCTGGGGCAATGGACAGAAAAGCACTTACAAAGGTTAAGAGAATATAAATGCATAATATTTTCCTTTCCCTAGCCCCCTATTCTGGGAAAACTCCAGACACTACTACTTTTGCAGGTCCTTTACTTCTATACACAACAAGACAAGTCTCAAAATGACCAGATATAGTTAATGCTCCCAAAACCTCAGATTCTTCACTTACTTATTAATCCCCTTAAAATACCTCTTGTAAGAAACCAATAATTTTAATAGGAAATATGCACTCAATATTGTAAAACATTTGCAATATACAGTTTTTACAGCAAGTAATATACCACTGTAGATCTAAAAAGTTGGGTCTTTTTAATGCACTTGGCTTTTTACCATTTCACAATCCTCTTTAAATAAATATTTAACACAAGTGTCTCACTTCTAACAATGGAAGTAACATCACATATCGAGAGAATATCAGTGGTGTTGCAGAAATGCTACAATAAAGCCCCTTTCACCCGCCAGTCCTGAGACAGCAAATCCTGCAATTCTTCTTCATCTTCGCTACCAACAGCCTCATCCTCTTTCTCTTGAGTTGCTCTTAATCTCATGGCTTCTTTTAACTTCTCTTTCATCAGATCCTGACGGTTACGCAAAAGCTCAACACGGCGATAACATTCACTGTTGAAAAGTAAACCAACAATTAGTACTTGTGGTCTTTCCATATTAATTGGATTTTCCACAGGGCTGAATTTTGGTTCTATAACTTTGGATAAAAAAAAGCTCCGTGTCTTCCCACCAATTAAAAAAAAAAGTTTTCAATGTGCTAGTGCACCTTCTCTGTGTTAATGAAGTAGAAGCAGACCAGAGGGGAGATGCAGTCAGTTCTCTAGCAAGGAAATCTATTCCCAATGTCTAACAACAGCAGTGCTACCACAAAGCATTTTCAAAAAAACCCAAAGAACCGATATCCACTTCCACACAAGAAGAGATGCCATTTATGTTTTTCTTAAATGGCAGAAAGATATCAACTGGCTCTCAATTTTGATAACTTCGTGGTTGCATCTCTGTAAAAAGCAGCACAAGTGTTCAGAACCTTCATCTGTTTTCTGTGTGCTATAACAGAACATTTTAAGTAAACACAATCCTTGAGTTTCAGTTTCCCATCTACTAAAAATGTTCTGTCCTTGTAATATGTTTTATAGTTATTATTCTAGCCATTTTAACAGCGTACATTGCTGAAAATACCAAGTAGTATCAGCCTGATTTAAATACATCTTTGCTTCTTTCATTCTTATTTGCTAGGGAGAGTCAACAAAGAAAACTTATTATCTGGATCCTGTTCCCCTTTGCACATCTACAATACGATCACTTACAGGCAGTCACAGCTAAAGATTTGATGGAAAACAGGAATGCCACTGGAATTAATTTGATCTTGAATTTAATTTGAAACAGTCTGCATTTATAAATGCACCCAGAAGACAAAGCTACAAAAACAGTCTTTAAAAATCTAACTGGAAATTTTGGGAAAAATAATTATGGTAACAAACTTGAAATTCTCTACAAATTTCTGAATCTGGTTCTACGTACTATATGCATCCTAAGTGACTGATAAAAGGAACACTCAAGAACAGCCAAGTTTAGCTCAAGCCAAAATTACGTGAATATTGTTAAAAGGAACTGCTGTAGTACTAAAGCTCAGTTCAAACCCAACACTATTATTATCATCATTTGCCAATTATCTGTACAATGCAAATTTGGTCAGATGGGTTAAGTCTTGCTTTAATTTTTAGTGTTTTCTTGCTGTTGCAAGGTTCATTAAAATCTGAATTCATCTTTTTCTTTTCAATCACTATCACTGCCGTAATCACTGTTTAACCAGTGTGTTAAGCTACACGATAATGGTAACAATCTTCCACTAAGCTGTATTTCAGGTTACTCAGAGTTTCAACTAATGCTGATCCAACCACTACACCTACCATTTCAACAAAACAAAACAAAATCCCATTTCATGTAATCAAGTGCATCATTCAACAAAACCTTTAAGTATACTTTTATGAGAAACCAAGAGAGTTAGTCACAGAAGAGGGCATTTTCAGTACAGCAACCAGATGGTCAGAATACAAATCTCTACTGAAATTCTACTTGCAGTGCAGACTATCAGGTCTTGGTTTTTAAAATGTTCACATAAATTCTACCTCAACTAGAATTCACAGAGAAATACAAATTAAGTCATTTGATGGGGGTAAGGGGACACTTCGCTCAAAAAATTTGCTTTCTACTGCTTTATTTTGCTCATGCCTGCTTGCTGTATTTTCAGTGATTCTAGTGCATTCTCTCCTAGGAAATAATTACACAACTTTGCACCAAAAATCATGTTTTCATTAGGTACCCTTCCGCAAGTTGAGGGAGTCTGTCTTTCTCCTTTAAATATTTAGGTGATTAACGAAAGTTAGCATTGCAGAAAATTAGAATTAAAATTGCTATCACTGTAGTCAAATAGCAGTTCATTACTGCTGGAGAACAGAAAGTTTGAGGAAAAATTGATCTACTTACATCTGCTCGTCAATTTCTCCAATCTGACGATCTAGTCGTCCCTCCTCATCCTCTTCCGCCACTATTGCTTCTGAAATCTAAACCAGAAAAGTGATAAGAGAATTCACTTTCATCCTGAATCCCACTGTTGTTCCTCTCTGATGTCTGTCTTCCCTTCTTCCTCTCTACCTCAAGTCAATGCCAATCTCCTATATGTATACTCCCACCTCCACAAATGACACTGAAGGCAAACACAGAAAAAGACTTGTGATTTGGTTTAATTTTAAATGGGAACTTTTATTTCTTAAAAATATAAATTTAAAGTAGTTTGTCTGCTTTGGGGTTAACTTTTGGAATTTCTCACTACTATTTCAAACTAAGCATAAACAAACTACGTACATCCAAAGTCTGAGGCTGAAATAGGAGCTATATCCCAATGCTTGGGACTTCATTGCACAAGCTTATTGAAATTATTGGTTAAATATTCACACTAGATCCCGAAGTGTTTCTAACCTGTTATTTTTTTCAGCATATACTTTCTCAAATCTGAATGTCTGGGAGATGCTATGCAATCAATGGTCCACGCATAACTGAGAAGATACCTTCTAAGCTGAAGAATTATCTGAATGGCTAAAGCTAGCAAAATGTATCCACCACTGCTTCTGTATGAACATTTCGCTCTGTTTATAGTGCTGACCACTTTAAAATGAGCAATGACAAATTCTTTTGCATCGCTTCCTTCACAGTTGACAATTATTCACAATTAAAATTTAAAAACCAGGAAATACTCTAAGGGAAGACTGAGACCACCAGGCGTCTTTAGTGACAGTTTAATATTGTACAAAAGGGCAGATAAAAAACTGTTCCAGGAAGATTTTCCATGTGATGCTAAACAGTAAAAAAAATGGAAGTACAGAAAAATTGTGGCTGACTTACGTTTCTCACACACTAAATCTTTTGTCACTTCCCCAAATGTTGGGGTTCCTTTCCAGTACATTTAAACTAACCATAAAACCCACGTTACCTACGCTTCATAGATACTTTTTGAAAAAGACGAATGGGTGGTGTTTTCTTCTGTTTTTTTCCAAGGTTAAAGTATGGATATATCTCATCTGAAGAAGAGCTCATGACTGTGTCCTGTTTGGATACAGGACACTGATGGGAGGTATATGCTACCTTATTTAAATACAATTCAACAAATGTAATTAGATACATGTCGATGACTGGATCCTGATCAAGTTTTTTCAACTTAATTCTTCTTAAGTGGAAAATATAAGGAACCCTTTGCTCATTTATAAAGTGCATTTAACCACACACTGCATTGCAACAAACAGCTGACAAATGCAGATGTCAGTCATTCTGCAGAGCTGCATGAAACTGTTGTTTTCCTTATTGTGTATAGTATTTAGAATCAATAAAAATAGATTCCATTACTTACTGTGTTGACCTGTCGCATTGCCTTTTGAAATTCATCCCATTCTTTGTCCATCTGATCCTTTGGAGCATCAACTTTTCGCACCTAAGGAATGTGAAAAACCAGACTTATTAACAATTTACATCTAGTGACTCTCTGGGGCACTGTAAACACGTGGAGGAATAGGACAAATTATGCTGTGTTCTCAGAAAAGTCTGGTCGACATACTTAAAGTAACACTTGAAGTTATGTGTATGAATAAGAGAGTGCAGCGGCACAATGGTTCGGGAAGAAAAATCTGACTCTACTCCTGGCTTAAAACAAGGTCCTAGACTATCATTCAAGAATAACTGACTAAGAATGGATGGCGCAGAATGTTTGGATTTAAAAAGTGACTAAGTGTTAATTTGATGATCTGTAATTTTACTATGTCAGGTGATAACTTCTAAATTCTTCTGTGAGCTGCCTGTTCAACAGTATATAGCGGCTATCCTCGCAAGCCAAAAAGCAGTGAATTATTTGCCTTTGGCATAACATAAAATATTAAATTATCCAGTCACTAGTCTGACTGGTGTTAGGTAGTCTGACTGTATTTCAAATCTAGTCTAGCTTTGTTGGCTAAAAAAAGAAATAGTACAGTTACATACCAAAAGCTTTTTCTTCTGAGGCAGACAGCATTAATTACTAAGAGAAGTCATCAGTAGCTGTAAGAATGCATTTAAGATCTACAACTAAGGCAATCAAAACCAGATTGTGCTTTTAATACTAGTGAACAAACAAGATAATCTACCTGTGTAACCAAGATTTCCACAATTCAAGACTGAAAGATGTGGCATATAATATGTTAGATGACAGATTATGCCTAGCTCTGGACTGGGTCAAAATTATATAGCTAGGAGAACTAAGCAGTTTGAATAGAATAATCCACGACACCATCTTTTTGCGTTAGTTTTATTTTTCCTTTGTTTGTTTCTCTCTTTTGGTAACACATCAGTCATCATCACGGTAAAAGACTACAGTTTGATACATTTTGTTCCTGAATGATTATACCAAATCCAGTACTATGAATTAAGTTTATAGAATAAATTAGAAGCTTCCAAGCAAATTACATACTCGGAAGTAATAGTTGTCATTTCATTTTTTTTTCTGTTCTGTGATTATTTCTATCATATGTGTATGTACTGTGTTATTACGCATTGTGGTTGTCTTTTGTAATTCATAATTATTTGTATTTCTTAAAATAAATTTAAACACTAAAGATACTATTTTTTTCTTTGAAATATTTCTCTCATCCAGAATTCATATGCTTTATCAAGTCCTGATGTAACAAGCAAACATTTTCCAAGCCCACAATCTCCCTTACAAATGATCACTGTTAATACTGAAAATAATCATTTGGTGTATGTCTCCAACAAAGAATCACTGCAGCCATCTCAATACAGGCAGCGTCACAAACACCCTCCTTCCCCTACTTATTAACTAAACTTAGAAAGTGCTCATTGAAAAGAGCACCTGCAGGCAATTCAAGGAAGAGCTTACTGGAACATGTATTCACTTGTAAATTTTATCAGCTGAGGTGATAACCAGAACAAAGGTCACTAACCAGAGCCCTCACAGATTTAGACAGGCGTTCCTGCTTTATACAGTTTCACCAGGAGTTGAGAAGCTGAAGTATCAGAAAAATTTCACATTCCAATTAGTCATATGCAAAATAATGATTAAAAAAAAAAATGTGGAGCTTTTTCAGCTACATATTTCAATTTCAAAATGTCATTATTCAAAACTATTCACATATGCCAACACATGGCCATGAGAGGTGTCAAAAGAAACTTGGCGGAGCAAAGAGACACCTAAGCTTGGGAATGGAACAGTGGGATTAACTGAACATAGAGCAGCATTATTTGGAAGGTCTTCAAGTCAGAAGTCACTGTTAGACCTCACAACCCAATTTAAATACAGCAGCTGTCATCTGAAGGCTGAACAATAGGGAGATACACTCAAGGAAAATTTAAAAAAAAAAAAAAAAAAGACTTTGAGCCTACAACACTATTTCAATCAAGAAAACAGAAAAGCCATCAAATCTATGGAAAATTTAACAAAAGAAAAAGCTTGTATTTCAATTATCAGTGTTTATTTTGGTCATCATTTTGTACCGTGCAAGGTGAAGGAAGTACAAATTATTTTTGATCAAAATTGCAGGACTTTTTCTTGTGGGTTTGTTTGAGAAACGCGTTGAATGCCCACATTTCTTTTCCAAGCATCAAAAAAGAAATAGTGGTAAAAGACAACAGGGCTGTAAATGAAGTTTGCTGTTGCGGAACACCAGTACTTAGAGGTTACAGTGTATGTCAATCTACATTCCCTTAGGATGAAAACAGCTGTACTGTCAGTCATACAGTAACTCTTTAAGACTTTTCAACAGAATCTCTCAAAGGACATGAAAGGACTATTTTTATATCCTCAATTCAGAAGCAGAATTGGATGTACAAGTTAGGTTAAATGCTTTTCTTGGGGTAACTCAAAGAAATAAAATAACAGGTGGATTGTCCAAATCGCAGTTCTGTATTTTAACCAACAAATAACATTTCTTTGGTTTCTTTAAGAGCCACAAGGAGCCACAATCAAAAAATACATCCTGATAAGATGATTTACAAGCTCTTCCAGCCCGCCTCTGTCCCTTTTCATGCCTTCTAATTAATACAGAATTAAACAGTTCAATCATTTTCTTATATTCTGGTATGATTAATTACCCTTCCCTACTCAGGAAATCATTAAAACTGGCAAGAAATAAATCCAGCAGCATAAGGACAGCAGATCACTTACTTTTGCATCCACTTCAGGATCATCAAAGAAGCCTTCTGGCAAAGCTTCAGCAGTGTTTTCTTTCCTGAAATGTTTGATTATTATTATCTCAAGTTAACACTTTACAACCTGCTTTATTGTAGAGTTAGAAGTAGCCAAGGTCTTTCATAAAAGGACCTAGAAATACAGTGAAGTTTTTTTATTCCCCAAGTTTTACCTACAACCAACAAACTTGTTTCTTCGATTTGGTCTTACCTAACTTACAAAGAAGTTCACTGTCAAAACAAGAGCTTAGGCTTTTTAAACTTTTATTTCTAGTGTGCTGAGCCCTCAAACATTTAAACACCATGGCCTCTATTTTTGAAAGCCTAAACCACTGCCAAAAAAAAGCCTAAGCAAGCTGAACTATTACTACAGAACAAGTGGTTTTCTTTAAACAGTTAAATGAAGCCATTGACACCAAGCTTCAAAATCATCCAGTGTCAAAATGTGCAGACAGATGCACATAAGAGATGTTCCATCTCTTATCATGCCCTTAGGGTGCAAAATACATGCCTGAAATCATGCTAGATGCTGATGTATATATAAAGCATTCTGAATACAAGTTAATAACAAGACAGACTCTTAAGTAATGACAGTCTGTATTTCCTGGAAGGAAAATGTTTATTTACTGTTCCCAAAAGTATCGATACATAATCCAACTGCTTACCTTTCCACTACCTTCTCTTGTACCTCTGGTTTCTGTATGGATCCTGAATGGGAAACTAAAGGAGCAGCTGCAGGTTTGCTGTCAAAGAAGTCTACAAGAAAGGACAGAAGCCTATGAATAAAAAAGAACAATGTTCAAACTTCTTCATAAAATTCTTCCTAGTTGGGAATTTCAATTAATAACTTACTGAACCAAGGGAAGAACAGCCAGGTATTATTTCAATTGATAGCCTCTAACAATTAGAACATACAAATCAATAAGCATGCTGAGAAAATACCACTCAGTAATGAGCTAGCAAAGTCTCCTTTCTCTAATTCCAATATTACACACCCTAACCAGCTAATAGCAATAATTAGAAAAATAAACAAAGCTCCTTCTATCATCAGTGAAAACACAGCTTCTCCTTACTAAATCACTTCTTATTTCAGTCACCATTACCTGCAGGCAGAGAATTAGTTGCTACTTCTTGAGTTGGAGGTGGAATTTCAGTTTTATTCGTAACAGAAGATTTGTTTGATTGATCTTGTTCCTCCTCTTCATCATCATCATCATCATCATAATTTCCTGACAATAAACTGGGACCTGGACCCTTTGAGAGTTGTTCGTTTGCACTAGCTCGCTCTTTTTCATCAAAAAAGTCCGCTGGTAGCCTAGTAAAGAACACACAACATAACTATTTCAAACTTCACAAAAATCAGAAGTAGTCTAGTATCCGAAGCCTATCCAGTCCGTGAGCAACATGATCTTTTAGACGTTTTACAATACACTAAACTGTGCAGCTACCAATGTAACCACTGTCTGTGGGAAGCACACATTTGTTGCTTTCACTTGAAGTTGCCCAGAAATTCTTGGGTCAATTCTGAAAACACAATTCAGTTCCATTTTTGTATTTGAATATTCACAATCAGAAACATTAATAAAGACATCCCATAAGAAAGTGCATTTGGAGAAACGGTAGCTTAGGAAATTCTGGTTTTGTGTTCAGAGTTATTTGCATCAGTATACCTTCTGTGAACATACTAAATACAAAATTCATATCTCAGCAGTCACACTTATATCACATAAACCTCGATAATCTTCAGGTATAACACAACTACTTATTTTGGCCACCTACTGCTACTCAGAACTGCAGCTTAGAAGAATCACAAGCTCAGCAATGAGGAAGAACTAGATTTCCTTACAGCAGCTGCAGGCCTCCAAGCCAAACAACACTTTTCCAAGGTTATACGTTAAAATAATCATATTAATAAATATTAATCGATTTAATACTGAACAAACCTTTCAACTGTTAATTTTGCACATATACATGCAAATTCTCTATAAGGTACGTGTCAAGATAGGTAGAGTCAAGATAACAGCACAAGGTATCTATGCAAGGTAACAATAATTTATCCTGTGAAAAAGGTACAGGAGACATGCAGGCTTTGTGCGTCACCTGCCAACCCCACAAAGATGTCCAAATACTGTCAGAAATCTTTGGTGGCAGTAAGGTGCTTAACTCGATCCCTTGAAGTCAAATGCACTCCTTTATTTGTTGGAGTTTAACTGCAAGATACGCATTTATATGGATTTTAAGTGACAAAAACATCTTAATAAAGATCTGTAGATGAAATATATCAGTAGTTTTTGCAAATAAGTAGCATTTAAATGTATGTGTAAATATACATTTTACATTTGTCTTAATTTCAGACTACTGCCTTTTCTGCAGTATGCTGATATTAGAGTGCACATCACAATCTAGTCATTTTCAAACTGCATAATACCACCACATACTAATCCTTAAAAGGCTGACAGTAAGACAATTCCTGTTTTGTCAGGGACTCTAGACTTAACACCATGATTTTATCACCTGCACTGAGGAAGGTGTTGCCACATTTAGAAATACACACTCATATTAGAAAATAAGCAGAAGCAGGGATCTGCTGATTCTCTGAATCTTTACCCCTGGCTAAGGGAGGAGAGACAAGGAAGAACAGGGTGGGAATACAGCAGTTGGTACAGTTACAAAAAACTAATATGTAATAACATCTACTTACCCAGACGTAGACGCGTGTGGCTTTTCATCTGTACCTGTGCAACAGCCAAGAGTCAATCAATCCATGCTTTGAAAAGAAATATCCCTCAAACAGACTCCTACCACAGCAGTAAGCTCACAAACGCACACTTTCGTGCATTTCACGTATTTGCACATTCAATAGCACCAAGGGGAAAAAAACCCCTATCTTTCTTTTATTTCATGCCTGGTTTGAGGTAAATTAGCAGCTTGATCCCACTGAAAAGGGCTAAAACCACTTCAGGGTAAGTGCTTCTCCTGTTTAACTTACAGTGTTTGTGGTTCTGTTTGGACCGAGCCCACAGCTCCATGACCTAATTTAACCAACAACCCAGAATAAAACTAGATAAACTACCAAAAGCAGTTTTTTCCTAATCAGTGAACTTGCATAGAAAGACAGACTTTTCTCTCCCCATCATTGCATCAGTCTTGTGTATTCACACTCACTTCCACAGGAAAACAAAAAGAACCCCAAATCCTCCCCCACCACCTCCCAAAAATAGGCTAGATTCTGACAAGTGCTTGATAAGTACTTTTTCTCCTTACCTTTTACTCTCTTTAACTCTGCATTTTCTGTGTCAACAGCTTGTCTCTTGAGAGGATGAGATGATGTGCTAGCAGCTGAACCAGTTGCTGTCTGCTTTGTGCCTTTTAATTCTGCAACTCTCTGTAAAGAAGTACAAAATTCAGGAAGCTTTTCTAGCAGGAACTTCTGGAGTGCAGCTTTTAGAGCAGTTTATTCCAGTGAGCTACTATTTTTTAGAACAACATTACTGAAATAGACATCATGGATACCAAATCAAGACCAATGCTTCTGTCAGCATCCTGAATGATGCGACACTGGAGCAAAAGAATCAACCCTTACACACGAGAGCCTTCAAGAATGAGAAAGGAAATGCTGAGATGAGTGATGTTTACAGCAGTAGAACCAGTAAAACACTGGTGGAAAGAGCAGGAAGGCTAGACTCATCCTAGGATCCTGGAATATTAACTGCTTTAAAATTAAAACACAGCCGTAGTATTAAAGATATGTTACTGTGCCTTGCCACAACGAACTACTTGGAATGCAGGCCATGAACTAGGAACCCCTCAGTCCTTTTTATTTTTCCCTCGCTACATGCAAAAACAACAAAATTTTTTATGTATCAGCAATCACTAAGCAGCATCAGAATTTGAAAGGATAAAAATATGCAATTTAAGGTTGCATCCGAGTTACAAGCTCTGTGAAATTGTTTAAAAAGTTATTTACCTTTACTGTGAAACTATAAACAAAAAAAACCCTAAACACATTTTCTTAGTGTCCTGTAAGCTGTCCCTTAATAAAATACAGACAGGAAAGAGATTCCAAGGAGGGTTTCCCAGCCCAAGCTGCAGACAAGTGACAGCTAAAAGTAGTCGCTAAGGTTGGAGCAGCTCCAGTTTAACTACGCCCCTTGAAATGCATGGACCAACTCTCCCAAGTGCTTGGCCTTCCAATAGTTACACGGGTTTTAAGAAAACATGACAAGACAGAACAAGCAGGCTTGTTTTAACACTACTCTCTCCTGGCAGATGCTCATGCGTTACCCACCACCTTACACCTCCATAAGCATAGAATCACAGAGGTTGGAAAAGGACTCTGAGATCACCCAGTCCAACCATCAGCCCAACATCGCTGTGCCTACTAAATCATCTCCCAAAGCACCACATCTACATGCTATCTGAACACTCCCAGGGACGGGGACTCCACCACTTCCCCAGGCACCCTACTCCAGTTTTACCTAATATCCAATCTAAAACTTGCCTGGTGCAACTTCAAGGCCATTTCCTCTTTACCTGGGAGAAGAGACCACTCAGGCAATGTAACCTCCCCTCTCTCTCCTACTTCTCATCCAGACCCTGGGCACTCCTGAACAAAAACCCATCCAGCCCAGCCAACACCAAATTAGAGTCCATGTCCAGTGCACTTCATGCCCAGGCTCGTCAACACAAAACAAGTCTAATCTTGAAAGCTAGTCTTCTATGAAAGTCTTCTTGAAATCTACTCTTCTATGAAAAAAAAAGTGCCCTCAAGCAGCAACCAATGCTCCTTCTAATTTAAGCCATTGTTCAGCTTGCCTTATTCACAAGTCATTAAGCTAGCTGGGGTATCTCTGAGCTAACTACCCTGCTGTCACTTCTGTCAGCCTACAGCAGTCTGTGAAGTCTCAGCAAATTAAAACGAAGTATGTAGTTGCGGAGCTATCTTGACACCTTCCCATGGCAATGCAGCAGAGGGTGGGGAGCAGGGTTTATGAAGCAGAGCTCTGTGAAGTTCAAGGTGGTGGAAAAAAGTAAAGCAAGTCTTAGAGCGCAAAGAATCATAAAACAGTCTGGGTCAGAAGGAACCTGAAAAATCATCCAGTACCAAACCCCCTGCTGTGGGCAGGGACACCTCCCGCTAGGTCAGGCTGCCCAAGGCCCCATCCAGCCTGGCCTTGAACTCCTCCAGGGATGGGGCAGTCACAGCTTCCCCAAGCAACCTGTGCCAGGGCCTCATCACCCTCATCATGAAGAATGTCTTCCTACTGGCTAATCTAAATCTTCCCCCTTCCAATTTAAAGGCATTGCTCCTAGTCTTATCACACCACGCCCTTGTAAACAATCCCTCCCCAGCTTTCCTGTAGCCCCTTCAGGTACTAGAAGGTCGCTATAAAGTCTCCTCTGAGCCTTCTCTTCTCCAGGCTGAACAACCCCAACTCTCTCAGCCTGTCCTCGTACAGGAGCTGCTCCAGGCCTCGGATCCTTGTAGCCCTCCTCTGGACCCGTTCCAACAGCTCCATATCCTCACGCTGAGGACTCCAGACCTGGGCGCAGTACTCCAGGCGGGGTTCCCCCTCTTCCCCGTCTCCGCCGCGCAATCCGAAGTTAAAAACCTGAAGCGAAACCCGCGGCCGCTCGCCTTCCCACAGCGCTTCCACAGACATGCCCGGGGTCCCATTAAGGTCCCGGGGGATCGCTCACCTCGCGGTGCTGCTTGCCCAGGACGTGTGTCTGCCACAGCAGCTCGCTCTTCACGGCCGCGTTGCACAGCGAGCAGCTCAGGTGCCCCAGGCTGTTGTATGTACCCGCCGCGTTAAGGGAAAGCGCTGCAACCTAGGACCCCGACCCACAGCCAGCCAGCCTCCCTCCCTCCCTCCCATCCCCGCCCCCCCGTCCCCCGCGCCGAGGATATTTGGCGAAAGGCGAGTCGATCCGCTTCTTCCCCGCGTTCTGCCGCTGCTTCTCCCGCATGAGGCGCCGCAGCTCCTCCTGCCGCACCTGCTTCCGCCCCGCGCCCAGCGCCGCCATCTTGCGAACCGGCGCGGGGCACGGCGGGAAGTGGTGGGAGCGAGGGCTCGGGGGGGCGGGACATGAAGATGGCAGCGTTAAAGTGGGCGTGGTTCGCCAGGAAAGGGGCGGGGTTTGTGAATGGGCGGGTTCCGATGACGGGGCGTGGTTTGGGGGCGGGAAAACTAGCCCCGCCCTCTGCCCTAAAGGCTAAGGGACAGGCGAGGAGGCAGGGCCGGGGCTATTGCGTAGGGGCGGGGTAAGGGGAAATTCAGGGGCCTCTGGCCCCAAGAAGTACTCCAAAAAGGTGTTCTAATGAATTGATAAAAAAGGAGAAACACCCAGTACCTCCTATACACACAAGTTGCCCAAAGACATTGTAGATGCCCCAACCCTGGAAGTGTTCAAGGCCAGGCTGGATGAGGTTTTGAACATCCTGGTCCAGTGGGAGGTGTCCCTGCCCATGGCAAGGAGTTTGGAACAGGAGGATCTTTAAGGTCTCTTCCAACGTATATCATTCCATGGTTCTGGTACACTCAGATCCAGAAGCCCTCAGTGTACAATANCACAAGTTGCCCAAAGACATTGTAGATGCCCCAACCCTAGAAGTGTTCAAGGCCAGGCTGGATGAGGTTTTGAGAGTCCTGATTCAGTGGGAGGTGTCCCTGCCCATGGCAAGGAGTTTGGAACTGGAGGATCTTTAAGGTCTCTTCCAATGCAAATCATTCCATGATTCTGTGATACACTCAGATCCAGAAACCCTCAGGGTACAATACAGCTGTGAAGCTGTTGATTGGCTCAAGGAGTGTTGACCTACTCAGTGGCAGGGAGGCTCTCCAGAGACATCTGGACAGGCTGGATTGATGAGCCGAGGCCAGTTGTACAAGGTTCAAAAGGGCTGAGTGCTGGATCCTGAATCTGGGGCAAAGCAATCCCATGGAACACCACAGGCTTGGGGAAGAGTGGCTGGAAAGCTGCCTGTTGGAAACGGTTTTGGTTGACACCTGACTGAATACAAGTCAGCAGTGTGCCCAGGTGGCCAAGAAAGCCAATGGCATCCTGGCCTGTATCACAAATAGCATGGCCAGCAGGAGTAGAAAAGTGATCATGCCCCTGTACTTGGCCACACCTTGAATACCGTGTTCAGTTTTGGGCCCCTCACTACAAGACAGACATTGAGGCTCTGGAGCATGTCCAGAGAAGGGCAATGGAGTCCGTGAAAGGGAGAGAAGTCTTAGGAGGAGCAGCTGAGGAAACTGGGGTCATTTAGACTGGAGAAAAGGGGGCTGAGGGGAGACCTTATCACTGTCCACAACTACCTGAAAGGAGGCTGGTCTCTTCTCCCAAGTAACAACTGATAGGACAAGAGGAAATAGCCTCAAATTGCAGCAGGGGAGGATTAGATTGGCAATCAGGAAAAAAATTCTTTACCAATGAAATGGTGATGCATTGGAATAAGCTTCCCAGGGAAGTGTTGGAGCCTCCATGCCTGGATGTGTTAAAAAAGCTGTAGACATGGCACTTTGGGACACGGTTTGGTAGGCACGGTGGTGTTGGACTGACAGATATGCTTGATGATCTTAGAAGTCTTTTCCAGTCTCTCCGATTCTATGATTCCAAGTGAAGAGTGCTTTTGAGAAAACAGCTTTCCTTTAAGCTTCATCCTGTTGCCCATCACTGCAACATTCCAGCTTCCAGATCCTCCAGCAGGCCTGGAACAGCAGCTGCTATTTACAGCACACACTGTAACATGGTGTAATGTAGGAGCATGCATTCTCCCTGCTAAAACAAAGCCCATCTATGGCACATCGTAACAGCACCATGACCAAGGACAGCAGAGAATTTCCATATTTTATTTTTACCTTTTCATTTATGATAGTACAAATGAATAAGTTAACTAAAAAAAAGTCTACCCCCAGTTCCACAGTGTCAAGTACTCCACTCGAAACCACGAGCAACCATTAAAAGTCAAAAGCACGTTACTCCAGGTTTATCACGACATTTCCTTCAGGAGGACTTGGTCACAGAGGACACCACTAAAGCAGCCTATTTTATGCTGTTGCAGAGAGCAAGACATCCCACAACTCCAGACTCTGCAGCTCCCTGAATGCTGGGTTTGGTCCATCTCACACCAGCCTCTAGGAGCTGGGGAGGAAAACGGGGCAAGGAAGTGTGTAATTTGATTTCTATTTTTATAAAAGACAAACTCTGTGGCAAGACATTTTGCCTAGATGGCAAATCCCAGTTGTGTTAACACAGCCAGAGCTGGAGGAAGACAATGGGATAAGTGCAACTAAGAAACAAGGGAGTCACTTCTCAATTGACAGGATCGGGGCAGATGGCTGGAGTGAGGAAACTATTCAGCAGCAAAATAGGCAACATAGGATGCTTAGACTACAGAATCAGGGAAACACAGCTTAAGCTTTATTGAGATCCATGTTTACCTTTACAAATTTTTATAAGTATTTAAAATCTCCTCTTCCTTCCCCTTCCTCCCACAACTGTAGTCTGCTGCACTTCTCAAAAGCGCCTAAGTTTGCTTTTACTGAAATGTAAGGCTACTATGAAAAAACCAGTAGGGCTCCTCTTTCAAAACCAAGTATAAAAGTCAATCCTTAGGTAACTCTAAGTACAACTGTTTTCCAAAATAAATCAATTCAGGTTTTCTTATTTGGAAGCCAAAAGAATTTACACTGCAAAGGTTTGTCTTCATTCACTTATACTTTTGACCTAGAAATCAAACACACTGATACCAGGAGTTACCACTGTAATTTAACTCCAGCTCAGGACACCCATCCCTTGCTGAATCCAGATATGCTAGTGGGGAAGGTTCATCCCCACTTTCTTTGCCTCAAAGTACCAGGTTATCAAAAGACCTTGTATGGAACAACTTGAAGTTGATCAACCTGGCTTTGAGACTAGCTGAAGTTGTACTCACAAAAGTGCATCTCAAGAAGCAGCAGTTTTTGGGAAGCAGTGCTTGGAAGACGATGTTTGCCTACAGCCATAGTGTTCTCGCCCAAGAGAGGAAAAATAAAACGGAGCCGCAGAAACAGACACAGCCCTTGCCAGGACTACAGCTCCCAGTTCTCCTCATGAGCACCAGAGGGCAATTTGCTTGTTACACATTCACCTGTGAAAGTTCAACACATTAAAAGACTTATACTTGAGAGAGTAAGGATCCTTCCTATCAGAGGAAAGTGGACAATTTTGCATACTCTGAATTAGGCAACTGTGTTGCTGGTGGTTTAAGAGTCAGCTGAATGTGGCCCAGGAGCAGCACCAAGCTAGGTAGGTCTTCACAAAAAATGGCTACAACCAACTCCTCCTGACCTTAAAGTGCTGGGAAAATCCAGCACTGACCAAACCAGTAACTTAGGAAAAAAATATCCACAGTCCTACCAAACACATTGTTACCCTGGAAGTGTTCAAGGCCAGGTTGGATGGGGCCTTGAGCAGCCTGATCTAGTGGGATGTGTCCCTGCCCATGGAAGGGGGGTTGGAACTAGATGATCTTTAAGGTCCCTTCCAACTCAAACCATTCTATGACTCTACGATTCTATGACAGACAAGCTTCCTAGGAGCCCAAACCTTAAAATCCTCCACAGATGCTGAGAAGAGAGTTACATCCTTGAAGAAACTGGTTAACAGTAAAAAATAGAGCAACTCCAACATTGGTATGGTCAAAAGGCATTTTCAGAATAAAACACAGGACTATCACTGCATTTGTCCAATGGTGTTTTTCAATAAAGAAATGCTCCTCCAACTACAAAGATCAAAGACAATGCTTTAATGATAACAATACTTTAGGTATTATTTAAGGTTTATAACCTATTAGAATTTAAAACCTTTTTACACACTTTTCCTACATTTATCTTGAAAGGACAGCTGATCTTAAAATAGTCACATATGGATAAAGTCTCACTACCTACAGGCCATTTCTAAAAATTCTCAGTCTGACTCATTTGAGATTAAAAAGAATTTTTTTCCTCCATGGAAAAAGGTTCCTTAACAGTCACTTCTTCACCAGCCACTGCGTATATGACTGACCTACCAACCAGAAGCATCAGTGAAAAAGCAGCTCCCACTATAGTTAAATTAGCCAGGGGCTCTGACCAACAGCTCTGGCTGCGCCTGCTGACAGTTATCGTACTATCTCCTGCAAAAGCTTATTTTTCACCTAACAGAGAAAGGTAAGCGTGGCACATATCTGACTGCAACAACCAGTCATAACCCTCAGATGCATGGCACTGCTAAAATAAAGCTGTGTCACTTTGTAATAGATTATAAAAATTCACTGATTACCTTAACAGACTAGAAATAATCACTACATTTTTTCCATTAAATATAGCATCATTAATTTAGTGAAATCAGAAAAAAGTATAAAAAAGTCCTTTCAAAACAGCTCCTTAGTTATACCTTGCTTTAACCAAACCCTTGGTATATGAGCAGCATGAACAATCGAATTTCATTTCCCACCATAACTCAAGAGGGAACACAAATAAAAATAAGAATAATCTATAAAATCCACAGTACATCAGTATTCTATGTAAAAAACATACGTCAGTATCAAGGAGCTCAGTAACAACTTAAAGCACCACTCAAAATTAAGTACCATACATGTTACAGTACATTCCATTTATTATGACACTTTAAGGCTAAAATAGGTACGACTCCCTTATAGTCAAGCTTTCTTATATTTATAAATGCATACAAACATTAAGTAGATACAAATGGGTAGGGTTTTCTTTATTGCTCTGAACCGTCTAACTCGAATGTTCAATTCTCCCAGATGTTGTCTCAGTTTGCCTTTTTCAATCAAGATTAAGTCCTACAACTGCCACTTATGGCACTTGTATGACTACAGACCTTCTTTGATTTGAGCTCTAAATAAATTCAAAGATACATCAGGCAAAACTGCCTGTCACTGCAAACCTTATAACTTAGTAAACTAAACATTCATCCATAAGATACATAACAATTCACCACAAAGATTATTTCTGCCATTCTTCAGGAAGGATTTTCTTTTCAAAGAAGTCTAACCAAGCAGCAAACAAGACAACTAGCAAGAAATGATTGACTGGTACCAGTCTAACAGACTGGGCTTTGGAAAAAAAAAAAAAAGCTGAATACGTGCTCCAAAACAAAGAGCAAACTTGTCTTCTTGCTCATAGAGCAATTATGTTTCCTAATTACGTAGGGCAATGCCTCATTCTGCCAGAGCCAAATTCTTTGACTGTAGCTTGTCCATTTCTTGACCGATATTTCCTTCAATGGTGTCACACTGGGCAAGAAAAGCCTGAAAAGAGGAAACAAATGTGACTGGAGATGCACTTATAGCAATAGTAGATGCTTCTTAAGAACAGAAACTGCAGTTCCCATTATTAATATGAAGAAGCCAACTCAACAACTACCTTCCAGTTCTGTTTGATAATAATTAATCACAATTTTGTTTATCCAGAATCCAACAAGAAACATGACATCTGATAAGGCAATAACGCAGCTACCCATCCTTGCCATCCTACTGCTGAAAAACTTCAAGTTGATCCAAAGTTCATAAACAACTTGAGCCCTCATCTTTATCAGCAAGTAGCTGGTGTGCCTCAAAAGACCAAAGGCTTCTTTCCGAAAAAGCGAACTCCACAGCACCTGAAACTTTCTCAGGATCTACCCACGAGTTCTTACAAGTATAGCAACCTACAAACAATGATTAAGAGCCAGCAGCCATTGGTTATTGTGTTTATGCTGTACACAGAACAACATGCCAGCACCTTAAGACAATAAATTCTTTTAGGCCAATTCCAATGTATGTCTGAGTATATCATTATTTCTGAGCAGACTCTCCCACAATCTATTCACTCAATTTTGCTACATCTGCATTAGGCTTTAGCAGTCAAACCAGATATTTAATGCTATTTACTTTAAAATTACATTAATAAACTTCCTTCCCTCTAAAGCAGTAAACTGTTGTGCCAGGTAATTGTCTCTCAACCACCAGGTTTGAATCTTCTGTCTTCAACCAGTTCCTTGCACTGGCATCTACACAATTCTGTAAGGACTTGAGAGATGAATCATAGAGTAGTTTGGGCTGGAAGGGACCTTAAAGATCTTCTAGTTCTGCCCCCATGGCCTCGAACACCTACAGAGATGGGGCACCCACAACTTCCCTGAGTCACCTGTTCTCATGCCTCACCATCAAGGCGGTAACAACTGCAGTAGCTGTATGCAACTGTTTTATGTAAGTCTCCTCACTCTGGAAGACATTTGATTGCCAGCAAGAGAAAGCAGTTAATAGCTCCCCCTTGTTTTCATCGATACTTAAGGGTGATAAAGCATAACATGCCATCATCGTCTTGCTTGAGATCAACAAATTGTTGTTGACTGCTCTGGTCTGAAACATCTTAGATTCTTCTGCAGTCCTCAAAGGTTTCATAACCTACAGCTGCATAACATTGCACCTATAAAAGCTTATCAGGAATTTTGATCTCTGCTCAACAGCCTGTTTAATGTATTAACAGTAGTTCTTACACAAAACCTCACTTATTTCTGCAATAAATTCATCCAAGAGAAGAGCTCTAGGAGCTTGCTGTGAGATTTACCACCATACCTCTATTACAAAGTTCTGCTGCTTTGGTTAGGCACATTGACTCAAGAGCATCTTCAGAGCCCTATATAACATACCTACACCAGCACCCATCTCCATGTCTATTTGCCTTATCCAAACTTACATCCATAACTGAGTACAAAGTGCTTTGTCCTTAAAAGCTGTAACAAAACCATTTCTACTACAAAGTACTTCTTGGTAGGGCTTCCTTTAAAATAGACAGATATTTTTTAAAAAATTGGAAAATACTAATGGAAAATATTTAATAAGGATACAGTAGAAGACAAAACCTTTCGGCTCCATATATGAATGCAAGGTACTTTCACAAACAATGTTCAGGAGTCTAATCTATGACTGAAGCTCGCATAATACAAATAAAACCAGTAATATGAGTAGCATTACCATTCATTTATGGAAGTCTTGACTTCGAGGGGAAGAAGGACAAATTCCAGTATTTATTTACAAACATTCAGTTCAAGGTCACTAAGGAAACAATCCCTAGGAATTTATAAGCATCGCACAATGGCAAAAGCAATTGCAAACCCCACCTCCCAGCACAGCTACTCTTCCGTACAGATTTTACTTCAGAGCCTTGGTCTCCATAGAAAGTTGGTGCACTGCAGTAGAAGCTACATTTTCCAAAGAACACTTCTGGCAGGAGTTACAGTTGACTCAATCCTTGTGCCCACACCTCATTCATTACTAAAGCCCACCGAGAGGTATGAGGAATGATCCCATTCTGTTTACAAGTTATTGAAATTACTTTACATCACCAGGCAGCCATAAAGCGAACCACTAAAGTAAATTACAAAACCTTCTCCAAAACCAGCATGAACTATGAGAATCTGTATTTTTGTATGCTGTTTTATAAAGCTATTAATTACCTCTCAAAAGGAGGTCATAAGAAATACCAGCATCACTGAAGAAAATCTAAGCTCTAAGCAGCTCTCGTTTTCCCAAATGTGTGCAGCATTAATGAAGAACAAACAAAAAAAACTCACCTGAACCCTTTTCACCAACCCCTTCTTTTTCAGTTTGCAGTCACTGAAATTCTCTGGTAGATTCTGCAGTAAAATAAACAAAGAAGTCATGCAGCTTATTGTTGAAATTAACAGAGTAAACTTAACAGCAGAAACCCAATGTATTGAAGAACCCTCTAAACAGGCATCCTGAAAATGCCACGCCTGCTCCCTGAGGAAGATTATACAAGAAAGAATTTAAAAGAAAAAGCCATAAATCCCAAAAGTCAGGGACATGGCCTGCTTATTGCAAAGAACTGCGCGAGTGTACCACGTGTCTTTCAGTAATGTACAGCAACAGGCCACCTACACTGCTTTTGTCTGCTGTGGTTTATGTTAAATATTCTGCTGAGCTTCCACTTCAGTTTTTTTCAGAGGCTACAAGATGAATTAATTTCTTACGAATCCATTACCTCAATCGCTCACCATCACTGGAACATATCATCAGTAATGCAGGCACTGCCAGTCTGCTTAAGCTGTACAACTGACCTTTGCAAGCATGCGAGACAAGAGATGTGAAATCTTACATGCTGACAGCTTTTAATTTACTTCAAATTGCATCATTTTCTGCACTCCTACCACCCAACATGTTCATGTATGTCATGTTAACAAATGTTACAGGCTTTGTCCTTTTAGAGCTATATCAGACTGGGGTGTTGGTTGCGCAGGTTTATGATATTATTCTGAAACATGTAAAAAGCCTGTACAGATTATTAACATTATATAATTTTTACACAAACTTTCTTTGAAACATCATGCTCTCACTGTTGAAGATGCATAAAGATCTTGGAATTTCTCACTGTGTTACCTTTTATTTTCCAACCTAACTCCATATCAATAACAGAGGTTTCCTTATACTATTCTTGTTTCAGATTTGTTTCAGCTAAAATGCAAGTCCTACTGGATGTTTTAGATACATAATCTTTTATAACAATCAAAGGGAAAAAATGGAAAAAAAAAGGACTCTCTTAGTGTCTAGCCAAACATATATGATCTTAAATATAAGGAGTCTTGCACCTAATCTAATACAGGAGTTGAAAATACACAGTAATCCACACGAGAAAAACAGCCCAGCATGGGAAGTGAAACTACAGGCATCACTGAGATCCCAGGAAGTTTGGGGATTCCATTGCTCCAGTACTTGTGCAGTAATTAGCACATTGTAAGTGATATCACTCAACAAAATAATCATCACCAGGCTTCGCCTACTTTCCCAGAACTATGGGTGAGGAGAAAATGGGCAGGCTGGGACACATTCTTACATTTCCAAGGGCAATCAGAAGAGATTTCAAGGCCTTGGGATGGTTGGTAAGGGAATCTGGAGCCCAGGCAATTCTTTCCTTTATCCTTCAAGTTGCACCCATTAATAATGACTCTGTTACTAGTGTTACTGTCACTCCTTTAGACTTGAAGGGGGAGAGGGACAATATCAGGCTTCCTGTGACAACCTGTGGGAAATCACACCAAGGTTAGAGGCACAAGGTGCTAGCAAGGGCCCTGGGTATGCTGGAGCACACCTGACGTCTTACAGAGATGAGCAGGGGCTCCTGAGACAAGAGGAGCCAATAGGGAAACACTAGTGAAATATCTCAAAGGAATTAATGTGTGTTCGTCCAAGGTGACACAGGCGACAGCCCAGCTGAAGTGCCTCTGCACCAACGCACACAGCACGGGCAGCAAGAAGAGTTGGAAGCCACAACACTGTGAGAAAACTGTCACCTAGCTGCCATTCCAGAAACTTGGTGGGATGAATCCCATGACTACAACGCAGCTGTCACTGACTACAGGCTGTTCAGAAGAGACAGGCATGGAAGGAGGGGTGGAGAGGTCACCCTCTACATCAAGAAATGGATAGATTGGGAAGAGCTGTCTCTGAAGAGCAGCCACAATCAAGTTGAAATCTTATCAGTAAGAATTAGAGACTGAGGTAACAAAGGGAACCTTGTGTACGATGTTTATGTACATACATACATACATACATATATGATATTTACTATGTTATTACTTTTTCAACAGTGGTCTGCCTAAACCAGAAGCTCCTTTTTTACTAGATGGCATATGTCCATTTTCCAAAGCACAACTTTTTTAATTGTTCATTTAGGAAGCTACTTTGCTCTTTATGAAGTGTATTTTCTAGTAATGTGTATTGCAATAAGTGCTCGCTGTAGCGTGTTAAACCTGCATTTCTCCTCCCAAAAAGCAGGACGCTGTAAAAAGGTTGCATTACATGCTTTTCTTTCAGAAACTGAATGCTCCAAAGACATTACAAAATAATTGAGAAATTAGTTTAAAGCTATGGGTGAATTCTCTTCAAACATCAGATCAGTTCACAAATAAAAAAAAAAGACGGGTAATTATAGTTGTCAGAGGGGGAAATATTTTAAAAGAAGTATTATAGAATCATAGAATGGTTTCAGTTGGAAGGGACCTTAAAGATCTTTTAACTCCAACTGTCCATGCAGGGATACATCCCACTACAAGTTATGAAGTTATTAAGAAGTTACATGAACTAAAGGATCTTGGACATAGGACCCTGTAACCCCATGAGAAAACACTCCTACTTTTCCCTTGGTTTTCAACAACGCGATTCACTTTTTAAGATGAATAAAAAATGGTAAGAAACATCTAACATAAAGAGAGTATTGGATGCATTCTATTTTTACTATATATATGCAACAGTCTGAAAAAGCAAAGATTGGTTAGGCCTAATTGTCAACGGCTGATTCTCACAAAAAAAAATCAAGATGTTATCTCACTGTCATAGAAATTTTTCTATGCCTT
>WAAB01020433.1:6094-29239 GCA_013389865.1 Piaya cayana | reverse complement strand
AGTAGCTAAGGACAGAGAAATTGTACATGTAGAAAGTCAGTAAATTAATTACATTTTACCTAAGGAGAAAAGTATGCAGCCAGCCATACCCAGTTTAGAACCAGTCACTTGCTGGGGATTTCTAGAGGCAAGAGCAGAGGCAGAGCAATCTCTCAGCAGAGACAGAAAACACTGAAGTTACTCCACGAAGCCTCTGAGCCAAAATTATTTTAGTCTCATGCCTGGATTAGCTCCATAGGCCTGGCACCATTCCCTTATGGACAGAAAGACTGTGCAGTGAAAGGAGTAACAAATCCTTCCATCCTACACTTCTTTCCAATCTCCAACCTGCACTTCTCCCAGTGTTTTCTGAGAGGGCTCAGCAATGCCCCACCAGGAGCGATCCCTGCTTGGATCCCCTGCCCGTTCCTGCTGGAACCGCACTGGATTCAATGCCAAAAAGCAGTTGACAAGATAGAAAAATCTTTTTTTCAATTCACTCTTTTGCTGTTCCTCTACAGAGGTATTTTTGCTGGCTCTTAGTATTTCCTTTGATCCTCTTCCTTTCTGTCTGTTGTGGGTTCGGGTTTTAAATTTCCCTGTTACCTCCAATGAGGCCTGATGTGTCAGTAGCATTCTGCTACGGAAGAAATATTATCAGGGTTTTACATATGAAAAAGGAATATTTAGCACTTTTAATAAAACTGAATTTATGTGATTAAGTACTCCTTCTAGTTAGGCTGAATACAGGGAAATAGTTGACATATGAATCTAAATAGAACTTCTTTTTTTTTCATTTTTGGCTTACAATGCATCTTTATGAACATTTGATATTTATAAGGCTCTGACTTCACATGCTTTTGTAGGCATATTTGTGAGGACTGGAACATAAGTTTAGCCTTGAACATGAAAAAAATAGACTCGAGATCCACTGAAATATTCATTAACTGCATGCCTGTTCCACAGTTTTTGTTGCCTCTTGAACCAATTCAAATGAACTTCAAATAAGCTCTGACTACAATTTGCAGAAGTGCCCAGCGCTGGCTTGGTTCTGCTCCCTTTGAAGCCAGTGATAAAGCTTACAAGGACTTTCGTGAAAATAAAAGAGTGCCAGATACTTAAAATGACTCATTGTGTCTTGACAGCCAAGAAATGCTATGTTAAGGTTTCAAAAAACGCAGCATTTTCTCCCCTGACACAGTCATCTCAGCAGCGTGAGAGGACCACCCGCATCTTCAGCAATGTGAGAGGACCACGAGCAATGCAGGCTAAGGGAGAGATAAGATCAGCTGGGAGAAAAGAGCAGGGGGACAAGAAGGGTGACGAAAGAAGTAATGGAAAGAAATAACAGGAGCAGAAAGAACTATCAACTTCAAGGTTATCGGAGAACAAGAAAGGACGAAGGAATGAGGGAGGAGCAGAGAGTGAAGATATCAGCTAGAGGGGACAGAGAAAGATGAAGTGAAAGGAAAGCAGAAAAAAAAATTAAAAGTGGCAAGAACAGACAACGAAGAAGGGAAAGGATATGGAAAACGGAGCGGTAGAATATGGAAGAGAAACACTGCAGAGGAATATGAATGGAAAGCAAACATGGGGCAGAAGCAAATGGAGGTCCTTGCTCCTCTGTAGGAAAAAGAATAACTGATTGAAAATAGGAAGAAAGAGGCATTAAGAAAGAAAATGAATGGAGTAAATTAAAGACTGAAGAAGTATGTAGACGTGCAGCTTCATTGAAAGGATCTAAGAGAAAATAAATCCATCCTTACAAACCAAGGTTTTCATTGGAAATTCACAGATAGTTTATCATAGAATAGAATCATAGAACAACCAGGTTGGAAGAGACCCATGGAATCAAGTNCTCAGCCTCCTCTTCTCCAGGCTAAACACCCTCAGCTCTCTCAGCCGTTGTGCAGGTAGAGGGCTTTTGTCTAGGCATCTGAAGAAATTATCAAAACCTCAAAATTCAGAAGTTAAATGCTTTTGTGAATAAGCAGACAATAAAAGACAATGGAGTGAAAATGCAAGAGCATCCGTGTTCCTACTGGAATTAGACAACTTTTCTTCTGTGCCTTCATGAGGAAAAGGATCGGCAGCTCTCCCTCTTCACATACTTAATTAGGGCTTGACAATCCATCAAAATGCCTGGGACTGAAAATAAGATTTAGAGATTTACACATCCATATTACCTTCACCGAGCTGGCTAGAACAGCAGTGACTGGGGGGGGCATCGCTCTGGCTGCTCAAGAAGGTAAAGGCAAAATGAGGTGCTGGTTTCTGTCCAGTTCCTGCTAAATAGGTGTTTTCATAAAAATTACCACAACCCTTACTGGAACTGACACGCCTGTGGCCAGACAATCTCCGCCGAGGACCACACAGCTCTATTTACGATCCCTCTTCTCACCCTGGAGTGCTCCCTGCAGGTTAGTGGTGAGTGACATAGGAAGGAACTTAAGGAAAACTTGCTCTCACTTTTGGCCTCTTAAATAATTTAAAAGGGAACTTTTTTTTTTCCTTTTATAAAGGGCTGCAAACCTGTTGCTTTTTGACAAGCGCTCAAGTTCATAGCGACATAGACATTCAATAACCCCACGGTACCTTGTGGAAAAGTCAATTTCTTAATTTCACAAGGCTTTTCATCCCTTCCCTTTCTTGCCCGCTCCCATTTTTTCATCCTTCCTCGCAAATTCGGTTCAGGGAACTGCAAAGACAACTTCACAGGTTGTGCCTTTGTAACCTTTTGTTTCTGGACTACCTGACCTGGAAAAAAAAACCAAACCAAAACCACAATATTTTGTTTATGAATCTGCAAGTAGTTTCAGAAGACATATGACTTTATAGCTGCAAACAGAGCAATGAATAAGAATCTCTACTTCTAGCCCATTTTCCTCTTCTGTATAAAGTCATTTAGCCTCTCAATGTCCCAGTTTTTCTCTGCCAAATTCTTCCCCTTTTCAAAGCAGCATTGCGAGATTTTATCCATTAATGTTTGTAAAATACTTTCAGGCTCTTCACACGAAACATAGAAATGGAAAGTATTATTCCATCTTCCTTCCAGCCTCCCAACCTATGAATTCCATTCCTGGTGATTCAGCCAAATAAAATAGAATCTCGAATACGTGGAAACTACCAGACAATAAAAAATAGTACATTCTGCTGTGAAAAAAAGTCCCACGGGAAACAATTATATTTCTCCAGCCTTTCTGAACCTACAACAGGCAATCACACCTCCGCTATAAAGATTGACAGCATGATCAACATAAAACTATGGGAAAGATAGAGTTTTCTATTAAATCCCAGTTCCTCTGGAGTGTGGAGCATCCTGAAGAACCCTTGTGAATTTTTTCCCAACTTACTGGTTTACTCTTCCGTTCAATTCAATATTATTTTTCTTCTGAGTTGCTAGCTGCATCTGCTTTAAGTATTTAATTAGTAATTTATCGATCTGATAGACCTACATTATTTACATGTGTGTTCCTGTACTTACTCAAGGGAATATTGACTCCACAATGTGGCAGGTATTAAGCGCAATAAACTAAGCCATAAAAGGAATATCAGTGTTTAGAGCTGGAACACCAACAAGTCATGAAAGCTGTTTTTTTAGCAACCCAGTGCAATTGAATCCCAGAATAATTCAGTGGATTCTAGACAAGATTGTGATGTCTCATGGCATGGGCAGTGTGAGAATTAACGGCATCATTTTGGTTGCGTGGGAGAAGATTTCCTCGGCACAAAAATAAAATGTTATAGCTTGCTAGAGTTGGAATTAGTAATGCTCTTCACCTTTATTAGTGACTGTCATTATTTCTTTATTTTTAGTGTCTGCTGAGTCCTGTTATTAGAATCACAGAATCATAGAACAGTTTGAGTTGGAAGGGACCTTAAAGATCATCCAGTTCCAACCCCCCTGCCATGGGCAGGGACACCTCCCACTGGATGAGGCTGCTTGAGGTCCATCCAACCTGGCCTTGAACCCCTCCAGGGATGGGGCAGCCACAGCTTCCATGGGCAACCTGGGCCGGNTGATAGTTAAAAAAAAAGTACACAGATAACATACGAACCTCTTAATTCCTGTGAAAACTGCATCCTAACATGCCCTTTCCATTGTGAAAAAAAAGAAGCTGTAGTAATAAGGGCAGTGGACCTGAAAATATGCAGAGGGAAAGGACTCAGTGCAGGCCATAAAAGGGCTCAAGGGTGATTGAAGGGCCAAGAGAAACTCTCCTTGATTATTAAATTAAACATTATCACCCTACTTAGTGAAATATGCAACCCTTTCTTACAATGACCTGACTTTTCCTGCGGTTTGCTGAATCTGGGCTTGCACCGTTCTAGAGCCAAGGCTTCTGTTCAAACTTATACATGTAAACGAATCAAACCTTAAGGACAAGATTGGACTGAGATGGAAACAGAATTCACTGCACTGCTGAATCTTGACTGAATGATTCTGAGACAGAAAGAGAGAGAGAGGGAGCTTGAGTCCAAGCCTGAGCCCAAGCCTGAACCCAGCTCTGAGCTGTGGTCCGGCTGTGTGCACTTCAAGAGCTTCTAGGAGTGCTGCCTCCTCTCTTTGTTGTACTAGGATTTTTAGAGATAATTTATGTTTAATATAAACTTTAATGTAAGTCAACCTAAACTATCCTCAGTAAACTATGTGTATAGTACAAAACTATGTTAGTTCTGTCTTTTCACCTTTGTGTAGCATCCTCTTTGTCTCATGCTCGTTGAGCTATAAATCTAAATATGTAAGCTACCTATAAGATTATCCAGCTCATGTAGACCTAGATAAAAGCCTAGGAATACAGGTTTAAATGTGGTTCTTATTTGTTTTCTGCTCTGCTGATGTGAGCTGTTTTTTTTTTTTTCTACTGAACTGAGCTTGCAGCAAGACATTTAACCATTGGCATTTGGAAAAACACTCCTAGAGCCAATTTAGACATCGCATGCATTTCTACCCCAGTCCCAGGAACTTCCCTAAGCTCCTTCAAGTTGCTGAAAGTCTTTTTTAATCCCTGCACACCTTCACTCCTTTCCCCAGAGAAGAATTGGTAGTGGGGCTTAGGTGTATTTATCTCAGTTTGGCTCTCACCTTATTTTTTCATTCCTACTATTGAATCTAAGCCAAATGCTGAATCCAGCTGCCACAGCTGTTGCTATTCTGCTGCCTGCCCTGCTTTCTGCTTATGCTTATATTCCCCAAAAAAAGCTTCTCTGTGATGTTCCGTGAAAGGAAGGAGACATCAAGGCGGTGCTAATTGCACTCCCCTTCACTGACAAGCTCTTTCTTTACTGGATGCCCTGAATTTGTGGTAAAGAGCTAGTGTTATTTGTTCCGAACTTCACTCTTTGCAGGGTAAGTTCCTTTTATCACCTCACCCTTTACAGCACTGAAGTATTTCCTTTGCTGCAATATGTAGAGTCTACAAATATGTTTCTGATCCCACCAAATTACATTCATTTTAAGTGAAGAAACCATATATCTTTTTCCACTTACTCCAATATTCATTTTCAATGGGTTTCACATCACTTGCCTCCTAAGAGCACCTGTAGGTACATTTTTATAGCACACGTTGCATGTGATTGGTTAAGTCAAATATGTGAAAGGAGGTTGTAGAGAGGAAGGAGCTGGGCTCTTCTCCCAAGTGACAGGGGACAGGACAAGAGGGAATGGCCTCAAGCTCCACCAGGGGAGATTTAGCCTAGAGATTAGGAAAAGGTTTTCACAGAAAGGGTGATTGGGCATTGGAACAGGCTGCCAAGGGAGGTGGTTGATTCACCTTCCCTGGAGGTGTTTAAGGCACGAGTAGACGAGGTGCTGAGGGACATGGTTTAGTGTTTGATAGGAATGGTTGGACTCGATGATCCAATGGGTCTCTTCCAACCTGATGATTCTATGATTCTATGTAGAGGTAGCAGTTGGTAGTAAAGATGTAGGGTATATACAAACCCTGCGTATGATCTGATATTCTGAAAATACCAACAGTTCCAGTGGTACAAGGATGTGTAGCTGTCTCTCTACCTAATCTGCTTAGGATAGCAAGTAAATATTGTGATAATGTTGTAGCTGAAACAGACTGCTGCATATCTGCATGCTATATGTCACTCCGTGTAGAATAGAAACATCAGTAAATAGAAATGTTCTAGGATTTTAATATGTTCTCATTAACTGCACTAAAGATTCCCTCTGTTACGCTTAGGTCAATATAAGCTTAGAAGATCTGAGAGCAAATGTTTTGCCAAAATCAAAATCTGAAAGGTCTTTCTAAAACCCTTGTTCTCTTCTGGTTTAATCGAAAGTATGATTTTAAACTGATGTGAACTTTACAGAGTCCTTTGTGATGATTCTTGGTTCAGTTTACAGCAGGATGATTTCTTCTTCAGCTTCAATTGCTTAAGATTTTTTTTAAAGACACAGAAATAAGTTATTTTTTAAATTAACCAAATGGTTGAGGTGCAACGGTCTGATTTTAGGACTGATTCTAGCGCATCTTCCAAATCCTCTTTGTTAAGACACTCTTAATCATTCCTGTCTGTAACAGAAGTCTTGGAAAAGTTGAGAAAAAACATTTTTCAGTTTTGAGAATAGGATTGAAAATTTTGTAGAGGAAAAGGGTGGCTTCAGTTAGCATGGACTCATAAAGAAGGAATCCTTGTAGTAGCTCAGGCAGACTGCAGAGGAACCAGAAGGAATCCTTGTAGTAGCTCAGGCAGACTGCAGAGGAACCAGTCCCATGGCTCCTTGATCTTTATGCATTTCAATGCCACAGACATTTAAAGCCAAAGTTTAGTCAATTGCTTTAATTACTTCTCATTCCCCTTTCTTTTGATCCAACATATTTAGATGCTTCATTCAGGCTTCAGTGTTGCCACTGGTCTTGATGGAAGAAGGAAAGAAGCATTATAGATNGAGGTGGTTGATTCGCCTTCCCTGGGGGTGTTTAAGGCACGGGTAGATGGGGTCCTGAGGGACATGGTGTAAGGCTTGGTGGGAATGGTTGGACTCGATGATCCGATGGGTTTCTTCCAACCCGGTGATTCTGTGATTCTGCGAAGATACCTAGCATTAAAAAACCCCATATAGAATGAAAGAGTTCCTCTCCGCAGATCACAAAACATCTGTCAAATCCCATAAATAAACTGAGAACATCTAAATATTTAGATAGGAAAGATTTACAATTAAGACCCTTTCTATAAAATGCCTTAACTATTTATGTTTTAACTTAAAGAAACAGCTAAAATTTCTGCTAACCGTGTGCAACCACGGCAAAGAACGAATGGTAAGGGCAATCCAGACTGAGCTATGACTTCTTCACCATATTTGTGCTTCATCTGTGTCAGAAGAAGCTGCAAAAATTAGAGGTTTTATCTTTCTACAAGCAGAAAGATTAATGTGATGTCAACTTGTAAGTTGGTCTTCGAGATATTAAGAATCACGGTAATCCCTATACCTTCTAGTGAAGGCCACGGTGTTGTACTTGGTCCTTTGCAAAGATGTAAAGCAAGACAAAAGGAGAATTGTCTTCAGGGATATTGTTTAAACTTCTTATCCAAGAAGTTTATTGTATAGAAAAGGAACCAATGATGTAGTGAACCCTAGAGGCTTTACCAGCTCACATCCTGGAACTCCTACCATATTTTAATGTCTCCTAATGAGTAATTGAACTGGTCCTGATAAAGAACGTTTGAAAACTCTGTTTAAGAAATTCCAGTTTAATTTATCTCTTTCAAGGTTACATTAATCATGTTTGAAATTTGGCCCTTCTACTCTCCTCAGAAGTAGGTAATGCCTGTTAGCTTTAAAGAGACAAAAATTCAGCTTACTGGAAGGTGACAGCCCCATTGCACTGAGTTCTGTGTTGCTTAATTCCTGATTTTAAGAAACTTTCAAGTCTCCACAGAAACCTTCGAAAGACAAAAGTTTACTGGTAGGATCAGCTTTGAAGAAAGCACACATGTAACTAAAGGGTGAAAGCCAAAATCTGTATGAACTCTGAACTGGATTCAAATAGTGAAAGAATTCGATGTTACAGAAATCTGATGTTTCAGGATGCAAGATCTGAATTTGTGCGCGTGCTTTTTTGAATCTGAGTGCTTTCCTCAAATGAAGTTTTAAAGCGTGGCTGCAATTCAAAACTCAGTCTCTAGAAAAGTGACTGGAATTCGTGTAGCATTCATCCGTCCAGTAAAATTAATATAAATTAATTCTTCCTTTGTCTTTTCTGTGATGTAGAGTAGCAATTTGAATACCAACTCATGATTTTACTTAGCATTATAATTTCGCTTATTCTATGGTGATCACAGTCAGCTTTGCAATGTAGAAAAAAACCCAAAACACCTATTTTTTTTTTTCTTTGATGGCTGTAATGTCGTTCGGCTATTAGGAATCCCACTGATGGCTGTATCAGTGACTTCTCTGTCTGGAGGTGTAGGTTGGTGTTCGGGCGGGTTACCACTTATCTGCAAGAGGCCAGAATTACGGTGCCATCTACACATTCCCTTTTTTCCTTAGGTATTTCCTTTGCTTCATGGAGAGGTGGAGGGATCTCTCTGTGGTGTGACCTCCTGATGCTGTGTGGTGGGATTACAATAGCTTTGATGGAAAAACAAAATGATTTGCTGTAGCGTAAGCCATTACACAATGGGAATATCCCATTGGCTGGCAGCTCCACTCATTCCTGGTGCTGGTGGGGATGTCAGGTTGCTGCTGGAAATCTCCACTGATCTGCTGATAGTAGAGATATCCAGAAAGCATTTGTGCAGGCAGGTGAGGAGTAGCAGACAAAACCATTTTATGAATACAAACCCCATGTTTGCCCCCTGTGCGAAATTAATTAAGCTCAAGTTTAGCAATGACTAGAGGTCCCCAGGGCTGGCACCTCTGGGAACAAGGACTGAGCCACTTCATGTTTCTTTTGATGGGCAGCTGTATCTTTCCTGACAGTAACACCGCTCCCTGTCTCTTTTATTGCTCTTCTAGGTGTCCCACCCCTGGGTGTGATGGCTCTGGGCATATTACTGGAAATTATGCTTCACATCGAAGGTACGTAAGTAGAAGCTTTTGTTCTTTAAATCAAACAAATGAAGGGCTAGAAGAGACCTCAACAAACTACTCTTCCCTCTCTGAGTGCTGAAGCAGGTTCCAGTGCTGGACGTAGACATTTCTTAGTCTAACTCATTCTCTTCATCACCAATTAATAACATTTCTCAGTCTTGCTGTGGCTCACTACCCAAACAGGTAGGAAGATTTTTGCTAATGTCTAGCAAAAGCTTTGTAGAAATCTATTCCAATCTTTCTACCTTCTCTGTCAGTCCAGGGAATCAATTCAATGTTCATAAGTTTCTGCTGCTTTACATTCTGAATGACTTAATTCTTCTCCTCACAATCCAACTTTTCCTCGACTCAAATCGAATTCCTGCAGTTTTGCCCCCAACATTAAATTTCCTGATTGTTCATATCAATCTCTTAAAGACTCCCTCTGTATTTCTTGAAATGTAAAATTGGACCCAGTTCTTTACCTCCTTTCCCAGATGAAGTGTTAGCAGCTTCTATCAGAGGGGAAAAGAACATGTTCCATCTAATCTGCACCAATCTTGTTAGCGCATTTCAGTCTAAAGCTTGGCTTGTTTTTTAATTGCAACACATTGTACACAACTATCTCAATCCAGAATAATGGAAAGCGAAATGCATGGATGAAAGCTGCCACCTCAGCTGCCTAAACCATAACCATGATCCTTACCAAGGGCTAAACGAAGCAAGAAATCTTCACCTTTGCTAATTAGGGTATCATTGGCAACCCCAAAATGAATTATGGTGGTACCAGTACAAAAGTAATATTACAAATGCTGTGTGATTAGCAATTGTCCTGTGACTATTTGAGAACTATAAAATCATAAAGAAGAGCTGCACCGTAGTTCGTAAAAAGCTATTTCACTGTTAAATCAAAGAATAGTAGTGTAGCCCATTTCTCTTTTATTAGTAAATGCTTTTTACTCTTGTGTGTAGTAAAAGTGTTGATTCTAGATATTTCCTTGCTTTGCCAAGTCCTTGTAGGTTTGCAATTGGCTCTGACTAGTCAATACACAAATTCCCATTTAAAATGTGTTCCCAGTAAAAGTAACAAACAGCTTAAAGTCAAAACACAAATAACTTAAAGATTGGGAATGTACCACACCTTTACATGCTGTAAAAATGAAACACCACAGTAACAATTCCTGTAATGCACAGTTAAACACCAAAGGTTCAAATACATTTATAAAAGAGAAGATGTAAACATTTTAAAAAGCACTTACATGATTTAGGGGATTAAATCACACTTTCAAAGGGATTTGAGGTCAAATTTATAACGGCATTTAGCTGTATGCGGATTTATCATCTCACACCTCTACTAATAATGTGCCTGCTGTAGTCACGCACCAACTTTGCTACTTCAGGAAGTTGTTTATGTGTTTGTCCATATATTCTGGTTAAGCAGAAACAGGCAGGACAGTGCAGATGTCACAAACAGAAGAAATCTAAAAGCTGGCAAGGTTAGCAGGGAAGAATCACTGCATGTCAGCTCATTTTTAAACCCTTTCTCTGGCTATTGTCTCCTGGCCACTCTAGGACCAGGTCACGAACTAGATGGTGTTAACTACTTTTGCCTGTGAGTTCTTATATTTTTAAATTTCTGCAGGTGAGTGCTGGACCAAGTTTTCATTTGATTCTGCAGCATACTCAGTACAGATAGCAATATTTAAAAAAAAAGTAATTCTGCAAAACTGAGCGACTTGGAATCTATCCAGTCCATCGGGGTTCAACACATTCAACCTTTTGAAATGCCATTGTGTCTATATTGACCACATAACTCCTGGGAATATGTCTTCATTTCTCTTCCCAAGGGCCTCCAGCAGCCGCAGGTCCTTGGCTGCCTGCAGCACAAGGACACTGATGGAGTAATATCTTCTCTGCTTGCAACCGCCAATGTCCCCAGGAGACCTGTCACATTTACACAGAGTTGGCCCTACGCTGTTCGGGTCGTGGGATCCTTCAGGGCCATTCTCTGACAGAGTGAGGTTGGCAAAAGGCATGGGTTTTTTAAAAGGGCAGCAAACCAGTAACTCAAATGTGGAACTGTCAAGTACGAAAGACCCCACAGCACGTTCACAGTTAAGCTTTCTAATTCCCACATTGAAAATTAGCATTTAGCAGGCATCTGAGTTAGCATTTCTGTTTGTATTTCATAGAATCATAGAACGATTTGTGTTGGAAGGGACCTTTAAAGGTCATGTAGTCCATTCTTCCTGCAGTGACATCTTTGGTTTGGTCAGGTGCTCAGAGCCCTGTCCAACCTGACTTTGAATGTTTCCACGCATGGGTCATCTACCTCCTCTTCAGGCAACCAATCCCATGGTTTCACCACCCTCACAGTAAAAATTTTCCTCCTTATCTCTGATCTAAATCTGCCCTCTTTCAGATTAAACTCATTATCCTCCATCTTATCACTACATGCCCTTGTAAGAATCATAGAATTATAGAATCATAGAACAACCAGGTTGGAAGAGACCCACCGGATCATCGAGTCCAACCCTTCCTATCAAAGAAGTCCCTCTCCAGCTTTCTTGCAGGTCCCGTTTAGGTACTAGAAGGTCACTATAGTGTCCCAGGAGCCTCCTCTTCTTCAGGATGAACAACCCCATCTCTCTCAACCTTTTGTTCTAGGAGAGGTGTTCCGTCCCTCTGATCATTTTTGTGGCTCTCCCCTGGATCCATTCCAAGAAGTTGATATAAGAAATACTCTAGTGGAAAAAATATTCCATTAGTGACTATTGTTCTCTTTTTCTCATGCCATCATTTCAGTTTCAGAAGTGAAGGGCGACAAACCCAGGGAGGTGGTTGATTTGCCTTCCCTGGAGGTGTTTAAGGCACGAGTAGATGAGGTCCTGAGAGACATGGGTTAGTGTTCGATAGGAATGGTTGGACTCGATGATCCGATGGGTCTCTTCCAACCCTGTGATTCTGTGAAACTTCTCTCCTAAATGGCCTCCAAGATGTCTCAGTATCATTTGTACTTAAAATGNATCTATTCAACGTATGCAAGAAGTTAAATCATCACACATCGGTGTTTAATTTCCCTTGTTGTCTTTTATCTTCATACGTAAGGAATTACACTGATATAAAACCAAAGTCGAACATTTACTTTGTAATACTTTTTGGTTATACAAAAAAAATATAAAGCAAAGTTTCATCCTTGACATGTGTTTTCGTGGTGAATCTGCTGTCACAAGGAAAATGAATTAACCATAACCTCAGCAGATGTCTGTTGGTGATGTCTGTTTAGAGGACGTGAAAGGATCTTAGAATTCCGTAATAAATCATAGTGGCAGAGTAGAAAGATCCATTGCAAAATGATGCACCAAAATACCAATAAGTAGGTGATAATTTAATTGATGTAATATGAAGGAAGCATTAAATCATTAGTCAAAGCGCAAATTCTTCACTCAGATTTCGTTATGAAAATGTCATCATCTGCAAACATATCCATCTGTACTCCTACTAAAAAAGTATGGCTTTCTGAGGCATTGTTATTAACTATTCAGTTTTCAGATGCAGATGTGATTATTCTCAGAGAGTGAGAATGACTAGGATTACAGATAAAATAGGGATACGTGCAAGTCCCTTCCTCTTCTTTTCACTCCTGGAAGTCCAGGTAGTATGGGGGGCAATGAGCCAACCTGCTTCTGAACTGCCCCCTTGCCCCTCTTATTCTAAATCCCCCAGGCTCTGTTCTTCCTGTTTCTGTGTTCTTACAAATTAGAGTATTATTTTCAAACCATAGTTTTAGGTGCATGGGCTTTCTGAGGTTTAGTTTGTATGCAGGAAACTACGGGACTTTGGTTTGCACTATGAGGGTTGGAAAAAAAACAGAACCTTGCTTTAAAAATAAAGTGATCACCTGCACGTAAACTAGAAAATGAAAAGGGATGAGAGCACAGATCCAACCATCAGAGTACAAATGTCTACACTACAAAATTGGTAGTTTNGAAACTACGGGACTTTGGTTTGCACTATGAGAGTTGGAAAAAACAGAACCTTGCTTTAAAAAGGAAAGTGATGGGCTACACGTAAACTTGAAAATGAAATGGGATGAGAGCATAGATCCAACCAACAGAGTACAAATGCCTACACTACAGAATTGGTAGTTTGTCATAGAATCATAGAATGGTTTGGGTTGGCAGGGACCTTAAAGCCCATCCAGTTCCAACTACCCTGCCATGGGCAGGGACACCTCCCATTTGATCAGGGGCTCCAAGCCCCATCCAACCTGACCTTGAACCCCTCCAGGGATGGGGCAGCCACAGCTCCCCTGGGCAACCTGGGCCAGGGCCTCATCACCCTCATTGTAAAGACACCTTGTATTTGCCTGTTTTTCATTTATCAACACAGAATTCTGTTCGTGCTTGCATCACTCTTTTCTCTGCTGCCTCCTCCGAGTCCTCACTGGCCTTGACAAGACAAAAAAATGTTGCTACTACAGTTCTGTCTCTTCCTCTTGAAGACAGGACCACCTGTACAGCACTGAAGTGCCTTTTTTTTTCATTGTTTTTAATGCTGAAACCAAAAATGCAATTTTTTTTTAGTTTCTTTCTCTGCAGAAATTTTTCTTGGGTAACACTACTTTGTCTCTCATCCCAATACATTAGAGATGGTGTTCTACTGATGGACTTATTTAATATTGATATGTTAAGATGGAAATAGCATTTAAATAGAGGAAAAGCATGATTTTGTCGTCAACATGTTTGTGTCCTTGGATAGCAGCTACTTAAGAAAATCTTTAAATAACCATTCGAGTCCTTGTCAAGACTGCTAAATGGTTTCAATAATGAATTCTTCATATGCAAAGGAAAAGCTGAGCTTATAAAATCTTGCAATAGATTTATCTTTTTCCATCTTGCATAGTTAAAAACAACATGCTCAGTGTCTAGTTGTTTAAGTCATGAGTAGACAAGGTCCTGAGGGACATGGTTTAGTGTTTGGTGGGAATGGTTGGACTCGATGATCCAATGGGTCTCTTCCAACCCGGTGATTCTGTGATTCTGTGATTGCTTAGCCTGACATGTAGCTTTGTCTCTACCAAATCTTTTTGTCTGAGTGAGTTTTGAGCGCTTACACCCTTTCTTGGGAAGGTATCGCATGGCTCTGAGCTCCGATATCTTTTCATCCAACTATTCTATAGGATTCTTACAGGACAATTGAGAAGGTTTGATAGTGTTTCCAATGTGTTCCCTTGAGAAATCTTTTGTCCTACCAAGATATCCTGGTTTTTGAGCTTATTCTTTCTTCTCTTTCAGACATACAGAGGATGTAATGTCTCTCAGCCCTGAAATACTGCCTTCTATTCTTTTTAAAGCTGTCTCTGCTTCTGCTGCTGAGTCAGCTGGAGGGATTATTAGGCGGAGAGTTTAAGAGCTGCTTTCTCTGCCTCCTTGAGGACAGGGCTGCCTGTGCGTGTGGTCTGCACAGTGTCTGCAGTCTGTCCAGCATCATATTGATACACGGATTCCCCCTCGTGGTTGAATACTGCAGCTCTCGTTATTTAAACCACTCGAGTTCTGATTTTGAAAGCTGGATGGCATTAAACTACTCTGCCAGCTTCTCACACACAAAATGTGTTGCTTGTAAACTGTACCCAGGAACAAGAAATTGCATTTTGAAATGTTTTTTTTTTTTTCGCTCAGTCTTTCAGGCTGTCCGCGAGCAAAGAAAAGTGGAATCAGGATAGCACAAAGCAAGGAAGACAAAGAAGACCAAGAGCCAATTAGGTGAGAACAAACATCGTCAAAGGGCCTTCGTGTGTTTTACAGGTCATGTGTATCTTCAGCTTTTTATTAACACATAATATTATTGCACGATAGTTATCCAAGAGCAGATGGCCCCACTGATTTCTATGGGTGAACTGGAAATCACGGATCTCTGCTGGTTGGATAGAATCTTCTACAATTTAGACACAGTTTTACATATGTTTTTTCACATAAAATTAAAAATATATGTAGATCTTTATGTCCTTAAAAACTGCTGAATGTGTTTGCATGCCCTAGGCAAAGGTACACGCTAAATAAAGTAGTTATGTTAATTTAGAAGTGAGTATTTATATTGGATTGTTGAACAACCCTGACTGTTCCTGCAGTCTGCAAGAGGAACAAATGCCTATCAAGAGGTACAAATGCCTGTCGAGAGGTCTTGGCTTCTCTTGCAATGTGTTCTGATACCTGTGGCTGCTGAACTCAGCAGGTTTAGTGACTGCTTAGACCATTCAGGGCTGGATCCTTAGTGAAGAGTTACAGCATTATTTTAGTGCAGGACAAACATCACATTAATTTGCCTTGTTTTGACATGTGTTACTTAGCAGCACGCTTCATTTCTTTAAACATTTCACTTTGAGCATTCCTATATGTTCCATCTTACCTGGGTTATTTGGCTTTCAGAAGTTTACAGAACAAATGTATGGGGGAATTCTCAATTAAGAAAAAAAATTGGATGAATACAAAACTGCCTTTGTTGATCTGTCTAGACTGAAGCACATAGTTTATCACCTCTCCTGTTCAGAGAGTGGTTAAAGGTGCTCAGCGTTTCTGATGAGGTGCTATGATCACTTTATACCTCACTGTTTACACCTAACACATTCACGACTTCAGACAAGGCTTCTTTAGATACCTTACACATAAATAAACTACGCCAGGGATTATACTAAGGAGGATTTTATGCTTATAGAGTTTTTATGGGCCATTTTCCTGCTGAGTGGAGCTCAGTAGCCAACATCTCAATTCCAGTGTGATATTTATTGTAATGAACACCTCCAATTCAGTCTTTTTGTTGCAATTGCACGATGTCAACAGCTGTGACTTTGTCTACTGACTAGCCTCCTTACAGTTTATCAAACGACTTCTTTGGTTTTTTTACATATTAGTAAAGTTCTGCTTGTAATTTTACCCACTACAGGGTATCTTGACTTTTTTCTTAAGACCACAGGGCATGGTTGTTCTTTTCTTTTCATGTCGGGTTTATTTTGACTCTGTTGTAGAGGCTGCCAGGTATATGATGGCAAGACAATAAAGTTTATCTCATCTATCTGCTATCCAGATGTCCAGTTCCTGGTTGTGATGGTCAGGGTCATATAACTGGAAAATATGCATCGCATCGCAGTGCGTCAGGGTGTCCTCTAGCTGCCAAAAGGCAAAAGGATGGGTACCTAAATGGCTCACAGTTCTCTTGGAAGTCAGTGAAGACGGAAGGAATGTCATGTCCAACCCCAGGATGTGATGGCTCAGGACATGTCAGTGGTAGTTTTCTAACTCATCGTAGGTGAGTAACTATGGCCTATGCCTTTCAATTATGCTTATTATTTAAACTAGATGAGCAAGATTTGAAGTGTAGCTTTTTTTGTGGTGGCATTTCTCAGTTCCCTCTGAATTTCATTACTACTTTGAAAAATGATGTTCCTACACTTATTTGTGGATGACTGGAAATCAAGAAACATGATTTTTTTTTTTGATGCAAGTCCTTGCAGGTAGAAACCTGAATCTGAATCTGAATCTGTAACACACAGAAAAATCAAGGGAAAAAAGTGCTTGAACTATAAAATTTCTACTGCTTTGTTGCCTGACTCTGCACAAATTATCTCAGGATGGGCTTTGTGATACACGTCTGAATTGTCCTAATTCTCAAAGATGTCGAACACCTTCTTGGCTCCTCAACGTCAGAGCATGGGACCGAAGAATTTCAGGAGCAAGTTCCACAAAAAGAAAGTACTTTTATTCATTTGGTAATGAAAACGTTCACTCAAAACCATAAACGTAGAATAAGGCAGATTATTTAAAACTAATGGAATACAAATCTTTGACAAAAGAAATACAAAGCCTGATTTTCGTGAACTTAGCAAAATTAACAGAATTTTGAAAAAAACATTTTTTATTGCTTGTAAGAGATTAAGGAAGAGAACGTGGCCAGTCTCTTGGAGATAAGTCTTGCTGCCATTTTAGAGAATAGCTTACGAAGAAGCACGGGTGTACTTGGAGCTTTGGATGGGAATCTCAGCTTCAACATGACTATAATGCCAGAGCAAATTTCTTATATAATCCCTAATATAAAACTCTATTTAAGTCAAGTCAATGTGCATAATTTGTCACCCTCCTCTAGGCAGACCTCAGCTGAACTTCTGTACCTTTTACTTAACTAGACCAATCCCATCTCGCTCCGCAGTCTGTTCTAGATAGAGAGGTGAAAAGTGTGCTGCTTCTTTCTCTTGCCTGTAATTATTTCTTTAGATTCTTTCTTTGAAAATCCATTAGATCATAACCCAAATGCCTTACCCTTACCTCAACCTGTCCATACTTTGAGCAAATAATTCCTATTTATTGATTAAATTCTTATTTATTGATTAAATTTGGACCATTCTTCTACTCAGTATTTGTATGGTATCTACCACGAAGGCAGTTTGGTTCAATCCTGAGGTGCTACCAAAGTGGTGAAACATATTGCACATCCTGCAGCTTCCCTAGTTTTTAGGGAGTGGCAGATGTAAAAAGACTCAGTCTTCTGTGCAGTTGTCCACATGTGGATTTAAGTTCCAGACTTTCAGTAAAATACCAGTATTAATGTTCACATTGCAGTTTATCTTTCTTTATAATGCTGCGGCATTTATCTAACTCATAGAGATTTGTCAATAAAATTTTAAAATTATTTTACCTCAGGTTCAGAGTTACAATATATTTACTGAGGGGTCACTTTCAAGGAGTATTTACATAGTATTCATGTTTTTGAGGAGAAAATTCTTACAACAAGAATAACTAACTTGAAAAGGAATGGACTGATATGGACTTAACTGTTCTCCAAAAGTAAGGGGCAGACAGTACTTGGAATTATTTTTATTTTTTCCTAGATAGGAATGTTTTAATGAAAAAAAAAGAACTTTTATTTTGAGAAACCCAAAGTCGACACTCAACCACATAGCAGCCATGTGCTTTTTTGAGTACTACTAACCACAGGATCATAGATCCTCCAGTTCCAAACTCCTTCCCATGGGAAGGGACACCTACTACTAGATCAGGTCACTCAAAGTTTCATCCAACCATCCAGGGATGGAGCGTCCATAACTCCTGTGGGCAACCTGTTCCAGTACCTCACTACTCACAGTGAAAAATTTCTTCCTAATATCTCATCTATATCTACCCTTATTATATTAAGTAGAAACTGAGGCATGTAAAAGGCTCACCTTACAAGACCAGTTTGGGGGCAGAAAGGTCCCTTGTTAGAGATGATGAATCATAGAATCATAGAATCACAGAATCACCAGGTTGGAAGAGACCCACTGGATCATCGAATCCAACCATTCCTATCAAACACTAAACCACGTCCCTCAGCACCTCATCCACCCACACCTTAAACACCTCCAGGGAAGGTGAATCAACCTCCTCCCTGGGCAGCCTGTTCCAATGCCCAATGACCCTTTCCGTGAAAAACTTCCTCCTAATCTCTAGCCTAAACGTCCCCTGGTGCAGCTTGAGGCCATTCCCTCTCGTCCTGTCCCCTGTCACCTTGGAGAAGAGGCCAGCTCCCTCCTCTCCACAACCTCCTTTTAGGTAGCTGTAGAGAGTTGTAGAGAGTTGAAAGTTGCTTACAAAACCTGTCTGGAGTAAACTGATCATACTTAATTGTCTTAATGTAACAAAGTGCTAATACTTTGAGTTGTTGTGAGAAAGTTACCAATTTCTTGAAGCTTCCATAAACTATGACAACACTAATAACAAGCTGTATTATTGTAAAATATGATAAATTCTTGTACAAATCTTAAGACATTTTCATAAATGCTTAGTTCATTTGCTCATACAAAGTAAAGCACTTGGAGCCATTTTAGATGCCATAGGTTAGTTTATGCTTCCCCCCCAGCCACTGGTCAGAAAGGTAGGTCCAGTGTCATATTTATCAGCCTTAATGACGTATCTTCTCGAATGGCATTTCATACCTGGATATGGACAATTAATCAAGTTCTGCACATAGAACTGAACTTCAGAACAATCCATGTACCTTTAAGAGTCTGCTTATAAGTGAACAAGATGCACTCATTGGACTTTCAGTGACTGAAATCTATGGATCATGGACAGTTGTTAACTTCACTCAGTAATGTATACACCTACCATTGGTCAGAATTGTAACCTAAATCATAGAATGGTTTGGGTTGGAAGGGATCTCAGAGATCATCCAATTCCAACCCTGCCATGGGCAGGGACACCTCCCACTGGATCAGGTGCCCAAGCCCCATCCNTCCCCGGGCAACCTGGGCCAGTGTCTCGTTACTGTCATTGTGAAGAAATTCCTCCTAATGTTTAGTCTGAATCTTCCCCTTTCCAATTTAAAGCCTTTCCCCTTGTTTTATCTCTGCATGCCCTTCTAAAGTCCCTCCCCAGCTTTCTTGTAGCCCCTTCAGGTACTAGAAGATCACAATAATTTGTCCTTGGAGCCTTCCCTTCTCCAGCCTGAACAAGCTCAAGTTCCTCAGACTATCTTCGTAGCAGATGTGCTCCATTCCTCTGATCATCTTTGTAGTCCTCCTCTTAACCTGTTCCAACAGTTTCATATCCTTCTTATGTTGAATATTCCTGAACTGGCCTCTTCTCCCTAGTGACAGGGAACAGGACAAAAGGCAATGGCCTCAAGCTCCACCAGGGGAGGTTCAGGCTCA
The DNA here is from genome assembly GCA_013389865.1 of Piaya cayana. Classification (NCBI taxonomy): domain Eukaryota; kingdom Metazoa; phylum Chordata; class Aves; order Cuculiformes; family Coccyzidae; genus Piaya; species Piaya cayana. The sequence goes on along the minus strand of WAAB01020433.1, from coordinate 9,548 downwards.
ACATAAGGAAAAAATTCTTCACAGAAAGTGTCATTAGGCAATGGAACAGGCTGCCCAGGAAGGTGGTGGGCTTGCCTTCCCTGGAGGTGTTTAAGGGATGGGTGGACGAGGTGCTGAGGGACATGGTTTAGTGTTTGATAGGAATGGTTGGACTCAATGATCCGGTGGGTCTCTTCCAACCTGGTTGTTCTATGATTCTGTGATTCTATGAAAATACTTCAGGTAGGGAGTCACTATGTGCATCAACGGGGAGTGGGATTTCCCTGACTACAAATACACACTTCTTGTCATTCAAAGTGTTCACAGGGTGTACAAGATGACCGGACTGAGTTGGCAATAATGAATGAAGATTTATGAGACACTCCCATGCTTTGATTATGACAGCTGAGTGATGAACACACTTTGCAAGGGGCTGGAAGGGTATTAGCCTCGTTAAATGAATGGGCCCTAGAGCTCCATGGTAGCTTTGACATAGAGTTCCCATGTAGCGATTTAAACCTCGGTATCCTAATCTGGACTTCAGTCCCACCTAAATTACAGACTGTTTCCTTACCTAACCACAAAATACCTGTAGTGTATTAATTTAATAAGCTGGGGTCTCATCTTCTACTCTAACTACATCTCACTGTAGAGCTATGGCTGTAAATCTCAATCACAACCTTCTGAAAAGCAGCAATGCTCTGGAAGCTTCTCAGTGAGACCAGGCTTACGTGCAGCCCTTTGCAGGTATAACTGTGCTCAGCACGTGTGAGCAGAAAGCAGGGCCATGACCATGAACTGAGACAAGTACAAGCTCCTAGGAAAGCAGTAGTTAGAATCACAGAATCATAGAATCACCAGGTTGGGAAAGACCCACCGGATCATCGAGTCCAACCATTCCTATCAAACACTAAACCATGTCCCTCAGCACCTCATCCACCTGCACATTAAACAGCTCCAGGGAAGTCGAGTCAACCACTTCCCTGGGCAGCCTATTCCAAAGCCCAGTGACCTTCTCTGTGATTTTTTTTTTCCTTATGTCGAGCCTGACCTCCCNACACAGGATTCAAGGAGCGGTCTCACCAGTGCCGAATACAGAGGGAGAAGAACCTCCCTGGACCTGTTGGCCATGTTGTTTCTGATATAAGTCTTCATTGTTGCCAGTACAGCTTGGTTCTCCCCTGATAGGTCACCTTTCCTCCCCAGTACAAATATCTTTCTAACAGCAGACTTCTCTAAGCATCTATACAAATTGTATGTGTTCTGTCCTTAATGTGTTGTTAGAGAGGTTCTGTTCTGTCATTCATAAACAGCTGTTAATGTGCTGTTATCTGAGCAGCTGTAAAACTCTGAAAGCTGGAATAGCAGATTGGCTTGTGAAAATGATGCCAACTGTCAGTTTAATTAAGAATACATGTGTACAGAGAGAGAAGGTTCTGAGGCAAAGATCTCCTTGAGCTGCTGTTGCACCTTGTAGACGTGGTGTAATGCCACTGATATCACTGAACACTCAGCATGATCCACAAGTGCTGGTAAATCCATACTTAGTTCTAGAATCATAGAATAGTTTGGGATGGAAGGGGCTTCAATCATTATCTAGTTCCAACCCCCCTGCCAAGGGCAGGGACAAAACCTACTCCAACCAGTATCATGTAGGTTGGAATTTAAATAAATCCATATTTGTGCGTACATGCTTCTGAAGTAGAAAATCATAAAAATCACAAGTTTCAGTCAGTTTTGAATCCTACCCTATGAACAAAGGCACCAAAACCTGGTTTCTGTTTGTTTCACGTTAGCCATGTCTCTCTGCAGAAATTTATATGAATAGTTTTATTTTATCAAGGAGTTTTGCATTAGGGAAGAATGGCAACAGAACGTTATCAGAAGGTACTTGAAGCGTAGGATTAAGAGTGCTGCACTTCAAAAAGGAGCCTGTGCTAGCAGGAGAGGCCAGTGTGAAATTAGGTGAACTATCAGTAATATAAAAAATGAATTGAAGGGCATGTAAGCATGGAGTCAGTAGATAGGTAAATGAAATAGGTAATAATGAAATGTAAATTGGTTATTATACTGTAGTTTTCCATTTTGGTTCTTGAACAGGCCCTTATTTCCTCATGTTTGACTTAAGAAGATTTTTCTGAATGGCATCATTTCTGAATTTTCTGAACGGCATCATACAACGATCAGTTGGGGACTTTCTCAGAATATCCTTGGATTTAGCAATCCTGCTCCTCAGCACAGAAGGGGAAATGTTCTTGTGCTGTCTTCAGTGGAAATTACACTCACAAATGCCTTTTAAGATTTAAAACAATGTTCTCCTCCCATCTCCTGCTCACTTTCATTTAAATCAGCGTTAACTAATTTCAGATACATTTATGTAGCTTTTAAATTCCCTTTACTTCAGAAAATTGCTGATTTAACTCCAGTAAGGAGGTCAGCCCCAACTCTCTCGGCCTGTCTTCATAGCAGAGGTGCTCCAGCCCTTGGATCATCTTTGTAGACCTCCTAAGGACCTGTTCCAACGGTTCCATCTCCTTCTTAATTTGGGGATTGCAGAACTGGACCCAGGATTCCAGGTCTGGTCTCACAACAGCAGAATAGAAGGGGAATATCCCCTCCCTTGCCCTGCTGGCCACGCTACTTTTGATGCAGCCCAGGACTTGGTTGGCCTTCTGAATTCACTGAGTTGTTTGAGATACTAAATGCCAGGGACTCCTTTCAATACATGGAGCAATTAAATTGCTCAGAATTTAGAAGGAGGCAATCTGGCAGATTGAGAAACTTATGTGAAATAAAAGCTGTATTTTTTTTAAAAAAGTTCTCTGATATTTACAAATAAATGCAGAAAGGAACTTGGAAACTTTATTAAATAACTGAAAATATAATGTAAAGCTGTATAAGATCTGAGATTCTCTCTATATAGATATCTATATAGAATCATAGAATCACCAGGTTGGAAGAGACACACCGGATCATCGAGTCCAACCATTCATATGATTGTCACAACCTAGCCTGGACATTCCAGGGGTCACCCTGAGCCTCTTTGTAAAATTTACAGATTCAGTACCCACTGGGCAAAACAATCATAGAATCATAGAATCACCAGGTTGGAAGAGACCCACTGGATCATTGAGTCCAACCATTCCTATCAATCACTAAACCATGTCCCTCAGCACCTCATCCACCCACACCTTAAATCCCTCCAGGGAAGGCGAGTCAACCCCCTCTCTGGGCAGCCCATTCTGGTGCCTAATGACACCTTCTGTGAAGAATTTTTTCCTTATGTCCAGCCTGAACCTCCCCTGGTGGAGCTTGAGGCCATTCACTCTTGTCCTGTCCCCTGTCCCTTGGGAGAAGAGCCCAGCTCCCTCCTCTCCACAACCTCCTTTCAGGTAGTTGTAGAGAGCAATGAGGTCTCCCCTCAGCCTCCTTTTCTCCAGCCTAAACACCCCCAGCTCTCTCAGCCGTTCCTCAT
>WAAB01020431.1:26125-37534 GCA_013389865.1 Piaya cayana | reverse complement strand
TCTATCACTCACATTGAGTTGGCAGTGTGATTTCCTCGCCTGTCATACCAGTCTCTACTTTGGTTGCAGAGTAATTCCTAAATAATTACTTTCTCTGTATCTTCTAGGTCGTACTGTTGATTCCTCAGCAACAAGTTGGATTTGTGTTAGTATGGCATGTAAACCCCTCTAGCCCGCCTTGTATTCAAGCCAGTATACCAAAAGACCTTAAGAGGGCACCCTCATTTTAATGGTGTTTTGCTGCTGAATTGTGCATCAGGAGTGCTGACTGGACTTGATATGCAACTGTGCCATATGATGGGGTAGATGGGAAGACAGTAATTGCTATTGCAGTTCAGTTGTATTTGGGTTGCATTTCTGAATTACATTGGTTGATATCCACTTTTCTGGTTTGTTTATGTTGGAAGGTATTTTCAACACAAAGGTGGAAAGATGTTCCTTTCCTTTTCCAAACATTCCCAACTACATTGTGGACTGGCATACCTTTTCTGCTCAGGGCACCTTGTCAATAGGACAGTTGCTATACATGGGTTAATGACACTATATCAACAAATGTTTTCTTTTCCTAGTGATCTGATAGTCCACCCAAAATGCCAAGAAATCTTTTCTTAGTCCTCAAAAGGTCCTTTAATAGCTGTCACTTTCATGGGGATTTCTATGAAGACTGATGATTCTAAATCTTTTTTTTTCCAGCTTTACAAGTGTATAACAAGACCTACATGTGCATGTTATCAATCTTATCCATTCTTAATAAAGTCCTCTGTGGGGCAGGTGTCCTTCCTAAAATGTTGATTTCAATTCAATATTAAATTCTGAGATAGGGCTAGTATTTGGATGCAGATTGGACATTCCTCATGTTCAAAATCTTGTGGTATATTTTCTGGATATACCAGAGAATTTTGATAGGAATGGTTGGACTCAATGATCCAGTGGGTCTCTTCTAACCTGGTTGTTCTATGTTTCTATGATTCTATGAGGAACTGTTACCTCAGTATTTTACTTTCTTCTGTGAACAAAAACTATAACAAGTGATCTCTTCTAGATTTTCATCTTAACACATGTTTCTTTTTGCTAAGGTGGAAGGAGAATAGATACACTTATTGAAAAATAGGTTTGTGTCACCTCACATATTCTTCCTTATTCTGAGTATCTCATAGTACAAGCCCGCATCTGTGAGGCTCATTATGCCCCTGTCTTACCTGCCAGTGTCAGTGGTAGGTGACCTCTACCTGTGTTTCCTGTTGGCTGCATAAATATACTGGTGATTGTACCTTAGTTTCATCCTGTGTGTGCCAGTATAAGTGTTGGTGCATATCAAGTACTTACTGCACATCCCTGAGTTCTAGGTCTTTAAGTGTGAAATTCTTCTCCTTTTTACTTTTTTCTCAGGAACAACAGATAAGTGCTAAAGGGAGTCATTGCAGATTTTTAAATATTACCAGGTCTGGGGAACCTCCACTCTCGCATTCTACCTTAAAACTCTTCTCTTGCAGCTGGCAAATCAATTTCTTGTCTGACCTGTACAAAAACAAATTGCATCCATCAGTTCATTGTGGCCTATGCTTTGAGATAGCTGTTGACTAGTTCCCTTTTCTTCCTTTTGAGTACTGGTGTGTTTGTGTGCTGCAGTGATATATCCAAAGGTGTCTATGTTTTTCAGGGTCACCCTGCTGCTCCAGTACAAAGAGCAGCATGGATGGTAAGCATGATGCAAAGTGCTACAACTGACCAAAGACAGACCTTAGACAACATAGGCCCTTTCCCATTAGATACATTAATTACTAATCTTGCTTAAACTTTCAATTTTCACTTGTGAACTGTCTGTGCATTTGAAAAGAAGTCCTGGAAACTAAATAGGTTATAACAGCAGATAAATGAGTTTCACTAGTGAGCAAAACACAAAACACATTAGGGTCCTCCTCTTCTTCTGTTACTTCACTTTAAGACACTGTCTCAAGATGAGAGTAGCAACATGAATATGTATTTTTTCAATTTAGTTTGCACAAGAACATGTTACTTCATACTGTTTTGTGTCATAAGCAATAAAAGAATAAAGTTGGTGATAAAATCTAAACAATTAATAGGATTTTTTTCTTTTCCTCAGTTTGTGGGTATGGACAGTGAAAATATAAATTTAAGAGGTAACAGAAAAAATCTGAAATGCCTCTAGCTTACTAAGTAATGATACAGAAATTGCATCTGAAAAGAAGCTCAGCCACTATGCTTTCCAGCAGCTGCCTAAAATAGTTGGTCTCTGTGTACTTCTACAATAAAGAGCTGATGTAGCTTTTAGACTCCAGATAGAGTGATGTTTTGGAGGGTCTGCTGGAAGTTTAATTAATTAGGGCACATGATATCACATGTAGACAATGTGAACACTAAACACCACTCTTTAGCTTTCTTGTTTTACATAAGAGTTAATTCTTGACTGTCTGAAGTGTTTATAATTCATCTCTTGTAAATCTTCACCTGAGTTTTTTAGTATCATAAAATGAAATTCAGCGTTTTATTTCTAATCCACAACTTGATTACTGAGACACATTAGTGATCTCGTTATCAACTTTCACAGAGTAGGGCAAAAATATATGTGTCTGCTAACCCATCTTCACAAGTTCTCAAAAGGACTAAGAGATATTTCCTGTGACATCACTCTGCAGCTTCTCAGTTTGCAGACCAACCACCCTCTCACTTCATAAGGAGGGAAATAGTTCCTATAGCCTGTACAGAAACTGTCCAACAGAAATCCTCTGCAACATACCACACTTATTTTACCATTTCCCTAAAGGCTCACAAGGATTTGCATTAGCACGTACTGCATCCTGTGAGCTAGCAAGGTGTATTTCCAGCTAATTTGCATTGCAGGAAGATTAAATGGACTGGCAACCTGTAGACAGTTCTTCAGCAAAGACTTATTGAGTTCATTAAAGTCTTGGCTATATTTTCTTTGGGTAGGTCAGTCAGAGTCTGAGCTCTTCAGTGCTTATCTGGAGAGCAAGACCAACAGATTCAACACCTGGGTATCATAGCTCCAGTGCTTCTTTCTGTCTGATGACTACCTGAGGTCCCTGGAGAGGATGGTATGAATAAACAAAGTTTATTAGTTCTATAACACCATATATGATCTCTACTCGACTTCTGCCTGCCCCTGTTGTCTTCCTGTCACAAGGTGTCTGGCTACATCCACAGACCACAAAGATCAGACAGAGCTTCAGGCTGTCTCCTTCCATCACATGTTAGCTATGACTTGAAGAAGGATATGAAATTGGTGAACAAAGGGTTGCTTCTACTGTTATGAAGTTCCTCCATCTTAAAAGCAGTAGCAGTGTGCAACTACCATGCAAAAATGACCTGAAGTATAGATTCTCTATATGAAGGTTATTAGAGTTACAGCTAAACTCTTTCAGCCTGTGATATACAGGACTAGGGAGACTGAAATGCAGCTGAAGGGCAGCCTGAGAAGCCATCTGTGCTTGCAGATGCAAACTCTGGCTAACTGTGTAACGCTGATATGATTCTTTGCTTCTATGACATGAGTATATACAGTCATTGCTCCCACTATCAGCATATAACCAGCACAGGATGCAGAGATAAAGTGAATATCTACCATAACTGTATTTGCAGACTTTATTTTGTGGTGAGTATAATTAGGTTACTTTTGGTCTTTCTACTCTGCATGTCAGTTTCTGTAAGTAACATCATTATGAAACAAGAATTTTCTGGTAAAGTCAGCAAATATTGTGCCCACAAATAGATTTATGATGGCTAAAGCATTTTGCCTGAGAAAAGTTCTGATTGTGGTTTTCAAATTACTGTCAACAATGCAGAACTCTAAAGTCTTGGGGTTTTAGTCTACTGAGGAGATATCATGTGGCAGGAGTACTTTTTTGCTGGTTATATCAGTCAATAAATTTCTACTGCTGATAAGGTTGATATAGGTAATAGACAGAGGCTAAAGTAACTGAAGAGTAAAAGGGATGGAGCCTCACTGGCCTGTGCAAAAGTGAAGCAGATTTCTTTTTCTATGGTTTGTATATCCCTATGCAGTTTTATATTTGTAACAGTGTGTGTTGGATTAAAGTCTACTTTAATTCTCAGGTGTGCATAGATTTCCTAGGAATTTCTGAGGAGCTAACAGCAATGTTATCATTACAATATGAAAATGTTTGCATTGCCAACTTCTCAACAGGTTTAGAGACCGTACTGTCTGCTTGTGCTCCTTGTTACTAATGTGGATTCTCTTCACTCTTACCTGCAGCTGTTATATTGTTATATGCTGTGATGGATTTATGGTGTCTACATCATGACTGAAGTGTAACAGCTAAAAAGTGTTAGAAGCCTTTGCAGATACTGGTGACCTGCAACCTCGAACTCTACAATTTAGCAACTTTAAAAAAAAAATAAATGGAGAACAAAATAGCTAGTTGAAATAGCTTTAAAGTAATCAGAATAGCTGATACTACGACAGAGGCTTCCAAAGTGGTTGTGCAAAATATGTGTTTAACCTAGCTTTGCCACTCTACTCACTTAAATGTTCATTCTCTTGGCTATTTATTATTTGAAAAGTAGAGTATAAGTTTGTTCAGGGTGGAATCTACTATGATTTTTCTGAGTAATACTGAGGTGATAAGGAAGACTCAAACACTGATCTACCTTAAATGTATCAGATTCCATTTTGTTTCCAGTATTTTTCCTCACTCTTTCTTCATCTTGCCTGAAAATGCAATACAAAGATTTGTTTTTTAAAAATATTCCAGTATTACTGGATATTCCAGTATTACTGTATTGGTAATGGCCATATTTATTAACAAAATTGCCAGTAAGCATGGAAGAGTTAAGTACCCAATCTACTTCTTTAATTAACAATTCATAGCCCATTGTTTTCTGGATGATATTCCAGCTTGGTTTTTTTTTTTTTGCTTTACTTTATCAACAAATTCATATATAGAGTTTCATACTCTCTACATCATAAGAGGGTGAATAAAAACCCAAAAATTACCTACTAAAAAACTGTTGAAGACTTAAGTTTCCAAGTTTAAAGCCGGTAGATAGAAATTAGATGATGTCTGAGGAAGAAATAAAAGATCTTCTGTACCCCTATAAACACCTACTTGATAACTAAATAGGTAGACAGGCTATATTTTCAAGGGATGACTTGAATTTTGTAGGAGGATTATTTGAAAATGGTCTGTATTTTTTCTAGATGTGAAAATTGCTATTGATTTTTCAGCTACATGACTATGATATTGTCAAATTTCTTACTCTAGGGATGAAGTTGCACTAGTCCTATTCTACCCATAGTGGATTTTATTCACAGGCCTTTTGAATTCTCAGAGATGAGAGTTCTAGGTTTAGTAGCTGTATTTCCTGCAGAAGGTACCAGTATCCTTGCTAGTTAGCCAGGAAAGCAGAAGGCTGAGGTTCTCCAACAGGGTGGAACCAGAGTGAGAATATCTAGCACTGCAAACTCAAAACTGCTGCTGCTGTTTGATTTTTTTAAATTCTGCCATTGAGTATTTCTGCTGGTCTTTGGATTTTTCACAGCTGACACTTCCTTGGATATGTATCTACTGGTTTAGTTTATCCATCACTTGCCCTAAGTTACAGTGTGGGATTTATATCCATATATCCATAAAGTCTTAGTACAGAAGAATGAAACCATAAATACTGATAAAGATGATAAGAATAAAGTGAACGTGTGCTCTCTCAAAGCAATCAACCATCCTGTTAAAGACAGCAACTGACCTCTACAGCTATTTATTTTAGTTATGTTAGTGATGAGTGGTTATGATGTTCCTCCATCTCATGTCTGTCTATATTCCATGCATCCAGTCTTGAAGCCTGTCTTCAGTCCACCTCTACTAATGAGCACCACATTGCACACCCCACTGTTTCTCAAGAACCTTCTTGCGAAGTGATGGCAGAGACAGTAGGCACAAGATGGTTGCTAATGGGAAACAGAGTATATATGTAAATTAGCCCATATTGGTACTCCTAACCTCCTGTTCTGTTATCTTCTATCTCTGAATAACTCCAGGCTTTTGTTGCATTTGAAGACTGAGGGAAGTCTGTATTTTACACAGGCTTTATCAAATCCTTATTCATTTGTTCAGCGGAGGGGTTACACTATTGTTTTTGGAGTTCCTGGAATGAAAGAGAAGTACCTTGATTGCCAATGGCTGTAAGCCTACACTGAGAGAAATCAAGCTGCAGCAAACAGCAAGAAATGCAGCTAGCAGTACTATATTACTTTCTGCTCAATGCAAGTCCTTTTTTACACTACAAATGGCCTTTAGTGGCTATCATGGAGTAATCTGATAGGACTCACAATTTGCCTCTCCTCTCTCTTGTATATGTGGGAATACGCCACAGCTACCATAGAAAACTAGGTTTTCTTTGGAGTTCCCAACCTTGTACTGCTGTCCCTGTGTTATGCAGTGCACTGTAGGTAAGCAACATCTTGGAAAACAGCAAGCCTAAGTTTAGGCTCTTCTTCATCATGACAGGTGAATCCGTGTTTCATGACTAAGATGCAGCTGATCAAACAGCAGCAGAGCTATTTTTCCTTGTAGATTAAGGTTTCAGTTCAACAGATGCAGGAGTGTAAAATGAATGCAGTGCAGTGAAATCAGTGTAGAGGTGGCACGACAACTTGGATTTAACTCTGTCTGGGATAGCTTGCTTGCATGACAGAGATGGAGCAAGTCTTGTGCAAGACTTGCCAGGTTAGTCAAGATGATAGCATCAAAATGTCTGCAGCCTAGCACGAAAGTCCATGACTCAGCTAAGAGACAGCCTTGAGTGCTTAGAGCAACCTGAACCTGGCCAAAACAGATGGTGATTAAGGGTTTAGGAGGTCCACCAGCAGACCAGCATAAAGTAGGTAGACCTTGATAGAAACACCCTCTGTGAGCTCTTAAGGCCCCAGAGTATAGTGGTTACCTCCATGATGGATTGCTTTACTGAGCTAGTTCAGCCTTTCAAATCTGAACTGCTTTCCAGAAATAAAGAGAAAATACTGTAAACTCTTGCAGCAACTCTTGGGGTTTTTTTACTTTTAGTTTCTGGAGCAATCTCCTGTTAGGTACTTCTCTGTTGATCATCTTCTGAGTCAGTTTTATGTCAAGCTCTCCTCTGAATGCTTTCCCTGCCCTGAAGTTCTTCCTGCATTAGCAATCCTGCCACATTCATTGCATGACCCTCTTCCACCTTTCAATGGTCTATTCACAATTTCAGATGCTGTGTTCAATAGCCATTCATCTTCATTGAAATTTTCTAAGAATGTAGTATTTTTTCATCTGCTACAACACTTTTTCCTTGTTTATTTTCTTGCATTTGTGAGAGTTCTATGCAAGGAGTTTTGACAATGAATGAGCAATGTACCTTTCATACAAGCCAAGCTTGAATTTATACAGCTGCTTTTGCTGCCCTGGTGAAGGTAAGTGGTGTGTAACATACCTCAGTCTGTCTCTGCTCTGCTCTGCCAGGCTATCTGGATGGACACAGCACTGGTGACCACAGACTGGGCTTCCGTAGAAGCGTGAGGGTCTCTATAGAATAAATTGTCACTTGCAAACCTCACAAAATCCCCTAGAGATTGACATAATGGCTTCCTTACTCTGCAGTCCCTAAGCACCCTACTTAAAACAACCTGCTCATTAGGTGCTGGCTGCCATCCAAGTCTGGCTGGTTTGGATACCTGCAATAAGACCTGATATTGTTTATGGTCACCTGGCTGGTCTCAGTCTTCAGCAAATGAATGCTAGAATTAAAATAGTCCCTGTAGTAGTATGAAGTCCTGCAAGTGTCTGTCTCTGAGTGGACATTGGTAAGGTTCATAAATTTGTTCATTAGTGAAATACTCAAGTGTGAAATAAGTTTAAAGACTATATGTATTATTTATCCTGGCTGGGAATTGGAACAAGATCCCTAGACGAAGAGCAGGCCTAATCCCAATGTAAGACTGCGTGACTGAAAAGTGGCCAAACATATCTGAAATACAGACTATGATATGCTTTATTTCCTTGAACTACAACTATGCTATGAAATAGATATCAAAACCAAAGCAGGCTTGGCTCAGTTTTTCTAGTCATACTTATTCTGGAAAACAAACACATTTGTTTGAATTTCAGGAAAATATTCTTATTTTATTGTGTTTATTTAAAACCACAGAAAATTATGTATTCGTATTTAAATTAATGCACTTTCCAGCAGGGTGAAATAGATCAGAACGAAGACTGGTCTGGGTCATCCAAGCTTTGAATTTCTTTCATGGCTTCTTCATTAACCCCATCAAGGCTGACAGTTTCTCTAAGAAAAGATAAAACGACCGTTTTCTTAATCTTAGGTTCTGTCCTGTACACAAGTGGGTCAAGATGCAAGAAATTAAATTCTTTCCAGTTCCAAGTGTATCATGGCTTCCTATGACAAAGCATCTTAGTCAATGCCTGCTACTTATGACAAAAAGATTAACATTCTGAAACAATTTCCATAATAACAGAAAGTTATAAATGATTTCTAAGAATTATTCTTTTGAGAGAATTTATTTTCTAACTCTATATGTAATGGATGTAAATTAAGAGACTGCCATATTCAGCTACATGTATCTTGTATTTTATCATGGCTTTTTCTCTGCTTTAGCATATTTAAATTTAAAGTACTTTTAGTTTCTCATGAAACAGTTGTTTTGGCTGTCTGTGAGATTCTGCATATAAAACAAGCTTGGCTCAACTCTTAAAAATTAAGCAGTGGTCCATTATGGAAGCACAATGATTGGGGAAAACAGAAAAATATTGAAATTACTGAAAGAATTGTGCTGAGTTAAGTGTCAGAAGTAATTTTTTTTCCAAAAAGTCCCTCTTTTTTGATCCCTGTAATTGAAGAGTCTCTGGGAACAAAACCAGATGATCTTCACTTAGGACTATTATTCTTAGTCCATTTTGGAAAAAAAATATATTAAAAAAAGTAGATATTAATGAAATTATACTCTGAGAATTTCGCATCTTCCTTCTACATATAATTCCATTTCTTTTTAGAGTATTCTGAAGTATCTCCCTGTTGAAAAGAGAACAAGCACAGGACAGTTACATTTTTCTCTGAATACTAATGCTCCATAGCATCATTCATTCTCCCACTTTATTTTAGAGCAAAGTTTTATTAATATTAGATCAATATTTTGCATTATAAAATCATAAATTTTAATGTATAGATTTGCATATTACCAACAGCAATAAAAAATTTTACTCACCTATGACAGGAAGAAAAGAGAAAAATCCCACACTTAGTTTTTGAAGAAGCTGTCCTGACATGGCATACAAACTACAGGAAACAGTTAAAATGTGTTAGAAAGCTTATAATGAACCATAATGGTCATCATTTCATTTGTCATTGTGTTGTACTTTCACCAAATCATTTAGACCCTGAAGATGATAAAAAAATTATCATAGAGTCCAATCATAACACTGCCAAGTCCACCGCTAAACCCTGTCCCTAAATACCACACCAGGGATGGGGACTCAGCTACTTCCCTCGGTAGTCTGTTCCAGTACTTGACAATTCTTTCTGTGATTTTTTTCCCTAAAATCCAATCTAAACCTCCCTTGGCACAACCAGAGACCATTTCCTCTCATCCTGTCACTTGTCACCTGGGAGAAGGGAACAACATCCACCTTGTTACAACTTCTTTCCAGGTAACTGAAGAGAATCACAAGGTCTCCCTTGAGGCTCTTTTCCTCCTGACTAAACCATTGCAGTTCCCTCAGCCACTCCTCATAAGACTTGTTCTCTAGAACCTTCAGGTTTTCTTAGATGCTGTGAAACTTCAGAGCTGATGAAAAGAACATCTTTTTAACTGGATTGAAGTGAAGAAGAGACTGCCAGTATATTAACAGTTATGTTACTATTTAACACCTCTAGAAGGACTAATTCAGGGAGAAACAGAAGGTGGTAGAGGGTGGTTCTCCTTCCATGCCAAGGTGGAAAAAAAATCCAAACACTTCTGTTTTGCTAGAAGCATTTTAGGCTAGTTTAGCTTATGTATGTTGTACTTCCTTTTATGTTTTTGTGAAGTATTACAAGTTATGGAATTGAAAGTAGTGTGAGAATAAATCTTCATAGGCCTTTGCAAATGCTTTCATCTAAAAGTTTATCAAATAAAAAAAAAGCTATAATAGGACTAGTTCTGCTGCCTTGCATTTTGTATGTACAAAAATTCTCATCCTCCTTTATGATCATATTCTAAAAGAAGAGTTTATCACAAAAAATTGATGTAGTAAAATGAGATACTGGTTGATGAAGTCATGAACATGTATATATAGGGGTGAAGTTATGCATGTACATAAAGTTTATAAATGCTAATGCAGGGATTATTTATGCTTATGTATCTCCAGGCTTTGCTTTTGCACTCTAAAGGAGAAGACACTTTCTTACCCCAAATGTTAATGAAACAGTAAAAATTTACCACACACCACACCCCCTTTACCTTGGCCTTGCATAGATTATGACTACTTCAAATTTTCATAGTGTTACTTGTGGACATTACACTAGACCAATTTAATTCTTGAAAGACTGAAGAATAGTCTTCAGGAACAGTGTATCCATGTTGTAAGCAATTTATATGCAGCCAGCACTCTCTTAGTGAATTACTGGCACCAGCTGTAGCTAAGCAGAATCTGGCTGTCCTGAGCTGAAGCAGATTGGGCTTTGGTTTCCTTTATTTGAGTATTATTGATGTTTTCTTCTGCTTTCTGCTGCTGTTAGAAATGTAGTCTTTTATGTTAATTATGACACAGTGTATTTCCAGAGGGAGAACTTTGACTTCAGCCCAAAGCTAAGTGATTCAAAGTGGAAGAGTATTTATAATCATAGAATCACAGAATAGTTAGGGTTAGAAGTGACCTTAAAGATCAGAGGGGCTAAGACTCAACTAGAAATCAGGTTGGCCAAGTCTGTGAAAGATTACAAAAAATCCTTCTATAAATACATAAAAAATAAAAGGAGGACTAGGGAGACCATACAGTCCCTATTGGACACAGAAGGAACAACAGTGACAGGAGATGAGGAGAAGGCTGAGGTACTTAATGCCTTCTTTGCCTCAGTCTGTAGTTGTAAAGAAAGTTGTTCCCTCTGTGTACAAACCCTGGAGCTAGAGGAGCAATATGAAGCTCCCATGGTCCAAGAGGAGGTGGTCAGAGCCTTGCTTGCCCAGCCAGATACCCACAAGTCTATGGGGCCAGACGGGATTCACCCTAGGATATTGAAGGAGCTGGCAGATGTGCTGGCCAAACACCTTTCCATCATCTTCCAACAATCCTGGAGAAGTTCCACTGGACTGGAGGCTGGCTGATGTAGTGCCCATCTACAAGAAGGGTCACAGGGAGGATCCAGGGAACTACAGACCTGTCAGTCTGACCT
>WAAB01020431.1:4196-25838 GCA_013389865.1 Piaya cayana | reverse complement strand
TATGCAGAGCTACAGACTGGGTGAGGTCTGTTTGGAGAGCTGCCAGGAGGAGAGGGACCAGGGGGTGTTGGTCGACAGCCGACTGAACATGAGCCAGCAGTGTGCCCAGGTGGCCAAGAAGGCCAATGGCATCTTGGCTTGTATCAGAAACAGAGTGACCTCAGGTCCAGGGAGGTTATTCTCCCTCTCTACTTGGCATTGGTGAGACCACACCTCAAATGCTGGGCCCCAGTTCTGGGCCCCTCACCTCAAGAAGAATGTTGAGTCTCTGGAGCAAGTCCAGAGAAGAGCAACAAAGCTGGTGAAGGGGCTGGAGAACAGGCCTTATGAGGAGTGGCTTAGAGAGCTGGGGTTGTTTAGCCTGGAGAAGAGGAGGCTGAGAGAAGACCTTATTGCTCTCTATAACTACCTGAGGGGAGGTTTTAGAGAGGAGGGAGCTGGCCTCTTCTCCCAAGTGAGAGTGGACAGGACAAGAGGGAGTGGCCTCAAGCTCTGCCAGGGGAGATTTAGGCTAGAGATAAGGAGGAAATTTTTCACAGAAAGGTTCATTGTGCATTGGAACAGGCTGCCCGGGGAGGTGGTTGATTCACCTTCCCTGGAGGTCTTTAAGGCACGGGTAGACGAGGTCCTGAGGGACATGGTTTATTGTTTGATAGGAATGGTTGGACTCGATCCGGTGGGTCTCTTCCAACCTGGTGATTTCATGATTCTATGAATAAGGCAAACCGGTTCTAGGAAGAGTAAGAAGCTAATGTAGTAAATGGCAGCATTTACTGATGTTTGCTCTGTGTTGGAATTCCTAGTACTGCTGTAACGGCAAAAGCAACTTCCAGAGGAAGAACTCAGATTTAGACAAAGGATTTGTTGTTTAAAACACTTCCAAATTAAAAATTATCTTAAAGCTTGCTTGTTCACAGCACCCTCAGAAAGAAACACATCAGACACGTGACCAATGTGTAGAAGGATAGATCTATCATGCAGTATCAGGATATTTTCCTGATAATCAACCCTCTCTACTGCAGATTATGTATCACAAGGTTCAGTGTACCTTCAGCAGTGGTAGGCTGGCAAAGGAGTATTGCTTAGCCTTCTCTCAGACTTTTGTTTCTATGGTCATTACAGTCATTACATTGAAGACAATGGCTGATTTTCCCCTCCTTGAACTTTTACATTGATGCAAGATAGAACCTTTTTAATGAATGGTATTTGATTATATCTGGGTTTGTCTTTTGGTATAAGGACATTGGAATCAGGAGTAATTGATAAGATTGCCATAAGTGATACCTGGAGATTTTGACAGCCTCATTCTATATGAGCCTTTTCATAACCCTACATTTTATTAGAAGACCAGAGGTTTATAAAAACCTTGCATACTACCATGTTTTTTTAATATGCTCAGGACTTTCAAATTGCTTGTAAGTCTTCTTATATATATATATATCCATAGCATATTAAATGTCCTTTTTTTCTGCATTTATAATGAGCTAACAATGTAGAAGTCTGCAACAATAATACCTAGCAAGACTAAGAATAAAGTTGTTCTTTTAATTTTTGCTTCATTTTTTCATGTCCAAATTGTTATGTGAACAATTACAAATACTCATACAACAAAGTGTTTGTCCATGCAAATGATGCCAAACTTTGCAACTCTTTGAAAAACAATAGACAGCTGTTCAGCTTTAAGGTCATTGAGTTTCAAATGTGATCAAAAGATACTCATCACTTAACTCTGTTTTCAGTCATGTTGCTATATTGCTAAGTTCCTTCCTTCAGTAGTCTTAACTAATCTGCTACTGTAAGATAAGCCGTTCACAGAATTACATTTAGTGACTGGTAGCTATAAGTTATACAATTCTGCCTTACTGATCCCTGTGATTGATCTCCAGTGCCCCTATTAGAAAACAATATTTTAAGAAATATGATGACATGTGACACTCTTTATGACTTCTGCATAAAACTTGAAGATATTTATTCATACAGTGTGGTGTTCACCAGAAGCAAATGGGATGAATTTGTAGAACAAGCTTCAGCAAACATGTTCCTGCATGTTACTTTGCATAGGATAACTGAAAAATCAGAAGTTTCCAGACTGAGCTCCGGTGGGTCTCTTCCAACCTGGTGATTCTATGATTTTGTAAGTCACTTATTTCTTCAAGAAGGACAATTTCTTAAAGATACCACTTTATCATTAATTGATTTTAAGATTGATGCACATACTTAGAAACTTCCAAGAATGAGAAAATGTTAATGTCAAAAGATGTAAAGAGAGGGTTGCCAGTAAGGGAGAAATTTAAGACTAATGGAAACCCACTTTTTCAAGATAAACAACAGGAGAAATATACCATTTTTGTTCAAAGTTTCTTTTGCAGGTAGAGTTGCAAGTCACTTTTTGTGCTTTTTTATTTTCAGTTTTGAACTTGAGTGTTATGTTTTACTGTTTCATGCATGCTGTTATATCCTTCCTAGTTTAAATATTATTAGCCACTTCTAGCAAGACCTTGTAAGACTATGTTATCAATAAAAGTTGTATGTGATATCTGTATACGATAAGTTTTAGAAAGACCTGTGTTTCTACAACTCTGAAACAGAATTTGGGAGAAAAAAAAGGTCTTGTATAGATAAGAAGTGTTTGTTGTCCTGTTTTGAGGCAGAGTTTCACAGAGGAACAGGTCAGTTCCTCACCCCACTAGTTGACTCTCTGATGCAATTTTAGATCTCTGTGGTTTCTCTGTTTCTGTTGGGAGTTTGTAATAGGAAGTAAAATGAATAATTTCAATACAGCCATAATGATAAAGAAACATAGGGGGACAGGTATATTGCACTTGTACAGGCTGTTGCTTCAGTTAATGATCAAGAAATGTTTATGCAGTTTGGTTCTTTGTGAACTTTGTGCTGCCTTGGTCTTCTGATTCCCTCTGGTCAATTTTTATCCAAGACACCATCTGTTAAAAGTTTTACCTAGAGGGAACAGATTTCATCTGTCGTATCAGTAAGCAAAGAACAGATCCAAGTATTGCAAAGTACTGAGATGATTTTAAATCCACAGTTTATATTATAAGGCATGAATAACTGTCAGTAACCAGTGGCACAGAGACTGACAGGGGAAAAAAAAAGTTTGGTAGAATACCTACATGTTTTAAACATGTCTGGTTCTGTGATGCCAGTTGTTCAGGATGCAATTGACTATTTGCACTGGCTCAGTGTCTGTGGTGCCTTAACATCAGCAGGCCTTGCTACAGTATATGTCTTTGTCATTTATTTTCAAGAAGACATACAAAGCAGATTTGCAGTGTAGTTTGTGTCTGTGCCTCTTCCAAGGTACAAGGACATGAGC
The DNA here is from genome assembly GCA_013389865.1 of Piaya cayana. Classification (NCBI taxonomy): domain Eukaryota; kingdom Metazoa; phylum Chordata; class Aves; order Cuculiformes; family Coccyzidae; genus Piaya; species Piaya cayana. Next base: position 22,504 of record WAAB01020431.1, on the reverse strand, counting down.
CTTTGCTGCAGCAGAGACTTCAGGTGCACTCACGAACATAGTAAAAGAGAGCACAAGCCCAAGTCTTACTTCTTTTTCTCTGGCAGATGCTAGTATAAATGCAACAGCCAGGGATGCTTCTAGAACTATTATGGCTGCTAACTTCTGGAAATGGATTGCTGACTCTCACTAGAGGAAATAGTTGTGGTGAAGCACCCAGTCAATGGATACATTTGAAGTCTCAGGGTTAACAGGTTATATTTAAAGTTGACTTTGAGAAAAGATTATTTCTCAGGAAGAGGTGAATGAAAGCTTTTGTTCCTCTTGATCTTGTCTTGCTGGAAAGGCTGTGAATATGGTGCAAGTTGTTAAAGTTTTCCACCTCGCATGATTACTTGAGACTTTTAATTGTGTCCAGCATATAATTAATCAGAAGAAAGAGAAAGACCTAATGTTTTGATTTATAATATTCATGTAAGCAATTAAAAGGGCAAACTTAAGTGTGGCACAAGTGGTTAGATGATGTATCTTTATTTAAAAGTCACTAATGTGAAAACTTCTTGGAAATGTTTGTACAGCACTCAGAATTTAGACTCTGTCTCAGCAAACATAGAAGTATAGATACACATGTACATACATGGATGCACAGCTAGATATTCATAGTATGTAGGTAACAGAACAGTATTGAATGCAAGCTCTTTTTTCCCAATTTCTTAAACTGTAGAGTGCATAATGTACCAGAATTGTACAAAAGAAATAGAGCAGGGATCATGGCAAAGCTAAAGAAGAGATGATTCTTGTAAGAAAGAACTGAAACAAAGAGGTTTGTGTAAGACTGGTGTATGTATTATTCTCTAAAAATATTTTTTAAATAGTTCACTTTTAATGTCTATTTTAAATGGCAATCAGGGGCACAAAGGATGCTGAACCAGGCAGGATAGGCTGAACTGGGAAGTTATTTTTCTCTGGAAGAAAGAATCTAAGACACCAGATGCTGCAGAGCCTGCTGTGCATTGTTGGATTAAAACATGCTAGAAATAACTGAAAGCTGAGAAATTCTTTTTTTACAGTACTTCACAAATGTTTGCCAAAAGTATAGCTACTCAAATGCAGTTTGTGACCTCTAGCAACTCTTAGCAGTATCTGGGGAGCCTGATCACTTGTAAGCCATATGACCTACAACTACTGGACTTTCATACAGAGTCAGGAAGATTTCTTCACTGGTGATGTTAAGCAGTGAAGAGCTGTTTGGTTATCTGCATATTTCTGGAGTAGGTTGTAGTAGAATCAGAGAAAAAGAATGGTTTTGTTTTACTTGCATGCCATAGGGAAGCTAAAGAGTAGAAGTAATTATCTTTATTTGCTCAAACTATAAAGCAGTGCAGTGCAATGAAGCGCATTTCAGCAAATGAGGATACTTCTGGAAAACCAAGGAACTGTCTAAATTCTGTAGCTGCTGTTTCAAAACAGGAAGAGAGTCTCTGAAAGATCATAGAGTCATAGAATGATTTGGGTTGGAAGTGACCTTAAGGACCATCCAGTCCCATGGGCAGAGACACCTCCTGCTGAGAGGAGACCTCATTGCTCTCTACAACTATCTGAAAGGAGGTTGTGGAGAGGAGGGAGGTGGCCTCTTCTCCCAAGTGACAGGGGACAGGACAAGAGGGGGAATGGTCTCAAGTTCTGCCAGGGGAGATTTAGGCTAGACATCAGGAGGAAATTTTTTACAGAAAGGGTCATTGGGCATTGGAACAGGCTGCCTAGGAAGGTGGTTGATTCACCTTCCCTGGAGGTGTTTAAGGCACGGGTAGACGAGGTGCTGAGGGACATGGTTTACTGTTTGATAGGAATGGTTGGACTCAATGACCCAGTGGGTCTCTTCCAACCTGGTGATTCTATGATTCTACTAGACCAGACTGCTCAAGGCTCCTTCCATCCTGGCCTTGAACACTTCCAGGGAGGGAGCAACTACAATTTTTCTGGGCAAACTGTTGCAGTGCCTCACCACTCTCATAATGAAGAATTTCTCCCTAATGTCAAATCTAAATCTTCCCCCCTTTCAATTTAAAACCATTCCCCCTCATTCTATTACCACATGACCTTGTGAAATGTTCTTCCCAAGCTTTCTTGTTGGTCCCCTTCAGGTACAGGAAGGTCATTTTAAGGTCTCCCTGGAGCCTTCTCTTCTCCAGACTGAACAATGCAAACTCTACCAGCCTGTCCTCATAGCAGAGGTGCTCAATTCCTCTTATCATCTTTGTGGATTCTCCTCTGGACCCATTTCAACAGTTCCATATTCTTCTTATGTTGGAGATTCCAGAACTGGACATAACACTCCAGGTGGATTTTCACAAGAGTGCAGCAGAGGGGCAGAATCACCTTCCTTGACCTGCTGGCCATGTTTCTTTTGATGCAGCCCAGGATACAGTTGGTCTTCTGGGCTATCAGTGCACATTGTTGACTCACATCAAGTTCTCAACAATCAGCACACCCAAGACCTTCTCTGCAGGGCTGGTAGGGCTGCTCTCCATTATATCATCCTCATCCTGTAATAAGGTTGTGGATTGCTTCTACTCAGGTGTACAACCTTGCACTTGGCCTTACTGAACCTCACAAAATTCACACAGACCCACTTCTCCAGATTTTTCAGGTCCCTCTGAGTAACATCTTGTCCTTCTGGTGTGACAGCTACACCACTCAGCTTGGTGTCTGCAAACTTGCTGAGGGTGCACTCTATCTCACTGTCTATATCACTGATGAAAATATTAAACAGCACTGATCCCAGAACAGAACCCTGTGGGATCTCCATCTAGCCATGGAACTGTTGACCATTACTCTCTGGGTGTGACTGTCTAACCTATTCCTTATTCACTGAACAGTCAACCCATCATATCCAAATCACTCCAGTTTAGAGACAAGGACTCCTTGATGCTCCTTAGCCTACCTACTTCCTCCCATAGCTCTGCCATTAGGCTGAGTAGATAGCCCACCTGACTGTACCTCACTGTCGTGTTATAGCCCCACTCAGCCAAATCATGGCAGCTAAAACTGTGCAGCTAAAACCAGACAGACGAGGTAATCACTGGACATCGAGAGAGGCCCTCATGATCCCTCGATTATATACTGAGTATGACGTATATAGGATGGAATACCCTGTGGGTCACTTTAGGGTCATCTGACCTATTCATCCCTCCTCTCAGGTGAGGCCCATTTTCCTACAGCTTGATGATGGCCTTGGTTACTATAAGGATAAGTGTAAGCATTGGCCTTTTTGTATTATCACTTCAGAAGAAGAACATTGTCTCAAAAACATGCAGGTAGATTTCAAAGAATAAAGTTACTTACAGCAACTGACTTAAAGTCACAAAACTGACTCTCTCACAAAATACAACACACAGTCATCACCCTATGTTTCTAGTGCAAGGTGCTAGCACTCCCTGCAGCCAGAGACCTGAGTATTTTCCTGGGTGCTCAGTCTGGTGTTGACACATCCTTTCTGGCAGGTGTAGAGGATGCAGCCTCCCACTGGGTTGGTACCACGGCTGGGCTCCTTCATGCCAACTGAATTTACCTCTTGAGGTCAGAGACAGACTGCACCCTCTCTGTTCACCCTGTCGGCATGAACTGCCTTGCAAACTGCCTTGTCATGCTCCTCTGATGCACCATGCACTGTCTGCTCATCCTTTTCACCACATTCCTGGTCACTGGTGCTCCACAAGGGAGGCTGTTGTACTGCAGGGGGATTGGCTCTGTCACCCTTCAGTCTGACCCAAATGAGCCAGCACAATGTCAGAGCTCATGAGGAATTCAGCTTTCAGTCTTACTGGAAGTTGTTGGACTGGGGCACACACTCTCTCTCTCTCTCCATGGGCTTTTAATCTTTGTGGTTCTGGTTGCATTTTTGCAACTTTCAGGAAGGGTCCCTAAGCATGATTGTCCTCTCCAGAGCTTTCACTTTGGTGATTGTGCTGAAATGGCAGTTAGTCTAGGTTTTAAACTGCCACCTTCACCTTTCACTTCACCTCAATGAATGAACATGGTGACAGAGCTTGTCAGGAGCTCACATTGAGAACAAGGGGTTTGGAGGAAAAAAATTTATATGGAAGGTGGATTGGAAGCCTCCGGTTCAAAGAGAATTAAGTTACATAAACTTGATTTAACAGGATGAAGGAACAACTCAAACAGAGTACTGAAGGCAAGGAAATAGTTGTAACTAGGCATAGCTAGCCTGGGTTGACAATTGGCATAAATAATTAAAATTATTATTTATTTATAGCCAGCTGTTGAAGACCTAAATCTAAACTTTAACTTTAGAGAACCACAAAATTTCTTTGTTTGTGAACTTGATTGAGAACAGGTATTGGCTCACAAAAAAAAAAAGCCAGCTTCAGTGATAATCAATGACCTGATTTTTTTGGAACCTACTTTTCCACTCAGTTCTAATATTGTTACAGAGTATCTCTGCTCTGTGTTGACATACTGCCATTAGCACTGAGGCAGAGAAACAGATATGAGGTATCTTTGGTAAGGAAAAGAAATTGAGTCTGAATAACTGGCCTGTACAAAGAGGAAAAGAGAAGCAACACTTCCTCTCAGGAGAAATGGAGTCTCAGAATCTAATCTGCTATTAGATGAGATAAGGGAACTGGAGACCAACACTGATTAAATTAAAGGGTTTTAATCAGAAATTAACAGTAAAGAAAACTGTCCAGAGAGAAAACTACAACTAGTTAGGATGTGCTGTGCAGGGGATCACTCAGACTGCCTCAAAAGGAACAGGCAGAGAGTGACTCTGTAGTAGAATTTGAATCCCAAAAGGAACTGCCTTATTATGCATGGAAATCACTAGAGAAGAAAGATGTCACTGTATAATTTAACAGAAGTGCCTTTATTTATCATTTAACCCCAAAGTAGCACAGTGGAATAGTTAATTTAAATCAATAGGGGTATAAAATACAGTATTTTCTTAAAACTTTCAAGGACAGTGTAAAGTTGATGTGTGGTTTGAAGTCACTGGGTAAAAGGAAACCTTGAGAGAGTACCTTTAGAGCATCTGAAAATAAAAGATACACTTGACCTTCAAACTATCAGCAGACTCAGATCCTTAAGAAATACAGATTGAAAATCAGTTTAAATCAGTTTGACTGCTCTTCTGAACAGTCTAGACAAGTAGAAGACCTGAAGCATTAGTCAATATTTTATACAGGTTTATTGCATACATAGAGTGTGCTTTTAACATTAGAACTTACTTTTATATACTATATAAAACATATTTCTTTGTTCTGGCCTAGAAAAAGTGCAGGATCTTGATAACTTTGTTAGACGTAGTGTGTTGCATTTGTGCATTGCTGAAGATGGGTAATAACAACTGCTTTTATAAGCTGACAAGAAATATTTAATGTATTTTCTAACCATATTGAACAGACTTTTGAGTCCCATTACCTGAATCTTTATGTTATCTTTAGACAGCCATTTCCAGTGTTATTTCTGCATTCACAACATTAAATGTATTAATAAATAATTTCTCTACTCAGGGCTTCACATCATGTGATCAAGATCTCTTTTAGAGAAAGAGGAGTGTAGTACTATCCCCACTGGGTTATGATTTTGATGTCTTTGAAGCACAACATTAATGTCATTGCAGAGAAACAGAAGTAAAGGATTTTTACAAAAGCACCCATCAGTTTTTCAGGTAGTCTGTTCATCTGAGCCTTAAAAAATAAGAAGAAAGACCAAAAACTATGATAGGGGGAAATCTCCACTGTCCCATAAGTGAAAATGCAGAGGCATTTTCAATAAACTAACTGTCTACTCAGAATTACTTATTAGGACCAAGTGTTTCCTTTTTTGTGTTTCCTTTTTCGTATTTCATTGGTTGAAACAGATGGTTATTAGGATGTTCTTTATTTTTCCTGCTTTAAATAGTTTTATACTATTTTAAACCACCATGGTAATATAGAAGGATACAGCCCATTTTAAATTAATAAGAATGTTCTGTCACTTGATACAAACAGCACTGGAAATATTGGCAAGTAGCATTGTGTTTCATGGTTTCTGATGCACCTCATAGAACAGGCACATTAAAATTAGCAGTTGCTTTTTCTCTCTTTATAATTATTTATAAGTGCAAAAGCATATTGTGTTTGCCATAAAGAGGGCCAAAGAAAGTCTTACCTTTCTTTTACAGCTACAGTAGTGGTTCTTCTTTATTCTGTATGCTTGAGTGTTTTTAGCAGTAAGCCTACCAACAATATACAGTTTGTACAGATCTGGGCAAGTCATACCCAGTGTGATGATAGGTATAGTAACAACTTCATAATGCTCATCCTTTGACTAAATTGAGACTCTTGCTCATAATTCAACTTTTCACACAGTTTCTTTCTTTCCCAATGAAAGATGGTTGAGAGTCCTCAGAAAATGTTATATAATATATTCTACTTTTAGGGAAGGTGAGGAAGAATTAAAGATGGTTGACAGTCCTCAGAAAGTGCTATATAATATATTCTACTTTTAGGGAGGGTGAGGAATGATTAAAGAGCTGTAATTAAAAGAGGAAAAGGCAATTAACAGCCTTGAACAATGTCTGCTCTATTGCAGTGCCTCTTCTTAACAGCAGTTACTACAATAGGTAGACTACGGTCCCATGGCTTGACCTAGTGGTTCCTCCTAGCCTCTCTACATGATCTTACTTCATTCCTGATCTTACTTCATCCTGAGATGCCTGCCCCCTCTTCCAAAGCTCATATACTTTCCTACTTTCTTCTGATATCTACATAGAGCTCTCTGCTCAGCCAAGCTGCTTTTCTCCTCTGCTGGTTCATTTTCCAGCACACAGGGATAGCCTGCTCCTGCATCTCCAGGATTTCCTCCTTAAAGAGTATCTTGGACTCCTTTGCTCTTAAGGACTGTCTCTTGTGGAACATCAACCAGCTTCTGAACAGACTAAAGTCTGCCCTCTGAAAGTGCAAGGTGGCAGTTCTGCTGAGCCCCCTCCTTACTTGTCCTAGAACTGAGAATTTTATTATCTCATGATTGCTGTGCCCCAAGCATCCTCCAACCACCACATCTCCCACAGTCTTCTCTGTTCACAAGGAGGTCCAGTGGGACCCCTTCCCTGTCGGCTCCCTCACCATTTGTGTTGCTAAGTTGTCTTCCACACATTTTATGAACCTCCTAGTCAATTTCCTCTCTTCTGTATTACACTTCCAGCAGGCATCTGGCAAGTTGAAGTCTCCTGCAAGGACAAGAGCTAGTAAGCATGAGACTTCTCCCAGTTGCTTATAGCATAACTCATCAGTCTCCTCACCCTGGATGGGTGGTCTATAGCAGACCTCCACCGCATTGTCTGCCTTGTTAGGTGCTCCACTGATTTCTACCCATAAGCACTCAACCCTTTCATTACCATCATTAGACTCTAGGGTGTCAAAACACTCTTAACATAGAGGGTTATCTCACTGCATCTTCTCCTTCACCTATCCTGCCTGAAGAGTTTACAGCCAGTCATAGCAGCACTCCAGTTATGCAAGTCATCCCACTACATTTTTTTGTGACAGCAATTATATAGTAGTCTTCTCGCCTTACAATTACTTCTAGTGTCTCTTGTTTATTACCCATGCTGTGTGCATTGTTGTAGATGCCTTTCAGCTGGGTTGTTGATCCTGCTATCCTCCTAAGAGGGACAGTCTGAGTTCCTAAGTGACACTCATTGAATTTTCTAATCCATCACTAATCTTTACATCTGTGCTGCCATTTGAACTGCTATTCTCCACTTCCTCTGAGGTGGCAGACCAAAGGTCTTCACCAGCATACAATTCCCCAGACACTGGAGTGCCATTCCTGGGCTTTTTTCTATCAAGCCTGATTTTGTCCCCCTCCCCCTTCACATATAGCTTAAACCTCTATTAATGAGCCCTGCTGGCTTCTTCGTAATTATCCTTTTATCGCTTGCNTATGCAAGTCATCCCACTACATTTTTTTGTGACAGCAATTATATAGTAGTCTTCTCGCCTTACAATTACTTCTAGTGTCTCTTGTTTATTACCCATGCTGTGTGCATTGTTGTAGATGCCTTTCAGCTGGGTTGTTGATCCTGCTATCCTCCTAAGAGGGACAGTCTGAGTTCCTAAGTGACACTCATTGAATTTTCTAATCCATCACTAATCTTTACATCTGTGCTGCCATTTGAACTGCTATTCTCCACTTCCTCTGAGGTGGCAGACCAAAGGTCTTCACCAGCATACAATTCCCCAGACACTGGAGTGCCATTCCTGGGCTTTTTTCTATCAAGCCTGATTTTGTCCCCCTCCCCCTTCACATATAGCTTAAACCTCTATTAATGAGCCCTGCTGGCTTCTTCGTAATTATCCTTTTATCGCTTGCGGACAAGTGTACCCCATCCTTGGAGGGCAAGCATGAGAAAGATTTTTTTCTCTAATGCAGTATTAGACTGGAGTAAATTGTTTAGCTAATGAGATATGGCTGCATGATATCATAGCATACTTCATACTGTGGGCTTTGTTTCTGGAACACAGGCTTTGGGTAAAAAAAAACCAAAACAAAAAAACCCCCTTAAATTTCATTCTTGGACATTCAGTAAGTAGGGATATCACCACATCAAGACCATGTCAAAAAAACTTACCTCCACAACATGAACAAATTTATTGGCAGGTCTTGTTCTTCTCTAATGCTTCTTTCATTTCAGTGTTTGTGCCTCTTCAGTTCCACTCAGTCAAGTAAATAAAATAAAAATAATAAAAGTCACTTCCAGTTCCCTCAGGAAACAGGGAAAAAAGTATTTTATTAACCTTGAGACCTTTCTTCATGCTTTTCTGGAGTCTAGTCTCTACAAACTTAGTTTTAAAAAATGGCGACACAAAAAACTGGGCTGAAGTTGAAGTTCTTCTAGTAAAAAAACCTTAAGAATGGGGAAAAAACCAATACCAGATTCTTAGATCTTTGTCTTCTGAGGGTAAACAGTTCAGCTGCAGTTTCTGACTTTCCAAGAATTCTTTCATATTATGCTTAGAAAAAAGAAGAAAGTCTACCCTTCTTTTTTNACCCATGCTGTGTGCATTGTTGTAGATGCCTTTCAGCTGGGTTGTTGATCCTGCTATCCTCCTAAGAGGGACAGTCTGAGTTCCTAAGTGACACTCATTGAATTTTCTAATCCATCACTAATCTTTACATCTGTGCTGCCATTTGAACTGCTATTCTCCACTTCCTCTGAGGTGGCAGACCAAAGGTCTTCACCAGCATACAATTCCCCAGACACTGGAGTGCCATTCCTGGGCTTTTTTCTATCAAGCCTGATTTTGTCCCCCTCCCCCTTCACATATAGCTTAAACCTCTATTAATGAGCCCTGCTGGCTTCTTCGTAATTATCCTTTTATCGCTTGCGGACAAGTGTACCCCATCCTTGGAGGGCAAGCATGAGAAAGATTTTTTTCTCTAATGCAGTATTAGACTGGAGTAAATTGTTTAGCTAATGAGATATGGCTGCATGATATCATAGCATACTTCATACTGTGGGCTTTGTTTCTGGAACACAGGCTTTGGGTAAAAAAAAACCAAAACAAAAAAACCCCCTTAAATTTCATTCTTGGACATTCAGTAAGTAGGGATATCACCACATCAAGACCATGTCAAAAAAACTTACCTCCACAACATGAACAAATTTATTGGCAGGTCTTGTTCTTCTCTAATGCTTCTTTCATTTCAGTGTTTGTGCCTCTTCAGTTCCACTCAGTCAAGTAAATAAAATAAAAATAATAAAAGTCACTTCCAGTTCCCTCAGGAAACAGGGAAAAAAGTANGTTGTGGTTTGTTAGGCTTTTAAAACAAATAGTAAATTGAAAAATATTTGCATAACACTTCTGTTTTTAATAATTTCTCTTAGGATCTTGCCACTGAAATATTATTCCTAACTGAACTCTCTGAAATGCATAAGAACAGAAGAGATGTTGTTCTACAATTGCCCAGTTGTAAACACAATTCTGCTGACATTAGCTTTGTTTTCTATGCAGAGTAAGGAGCAAGAATCTTTCTCATGCATTTCACAACATTGAAACTCTCCATCTAAGCCATCATGGTGTATCACTGATCACATGTAAGTTGTTTGACTTAGGAAAATGGATATAATGGAATTTGATCGTGCACATAGTGATGAGTTTTCCGGATTGAAGATTTCTGATGATGTGCATTATAAAAAAAACACTGCATCATGAACTAAACAAGGTATGCAACCTGAAATCAAATGAAAATTTCATCATGTGTTTGATTCGTATATTACCTTGTATGAGCCACAATAACCAAGAATGTTCTGATTTCTCCTAGAAATTCCTCTTTGGTGTTTTGCTACTGCATTCCTCATTCTTCTTTTCAAGTAATTATGTTTTGAACATATGGAATATGTAAAATCTAATGAATATTACAAAAGGTTGCATAACAAATTGTTCCTATTACAAGCACATCCTTTACTGCACACTAGGACATAGGATCTCAGGAAGTCCCACTGGACTGACCAGATTACTGGGTAGGATCAGTTACAGTGTTATTAGGAACAGAATTATAATCATATCCAGAGTCTTAAGAGAGACAAAAAGCCTGTTGTGTGAGACCCAGCATCGGCACTTATTCCAAGGAACTCTGGTTTCTATGGACATCATGGTTTTATCTCTGGTAACACATAAAGAATAAGTTACTTTCTCAAGTTCACACTGCAGTTCAGTAGCCAAAGCATAGCTAAAACCAGGATCTTCTGGTTTATCATCTTATCTGTTGTACCATATTGCATTATGTTAATTATGTTAATTCAAGAATTCAAAAAATGCAAATAAAATAGGAGGCTATCTGTGCTTCTTTCTGCATAACAGCTTCTCCTTCTTTAATGTCTGCAACGTTGTTGTATAACACCCCTCTAGTTTTTATTTCTTTGTTGCAGTCAAATGGCTAAAGGAAGGACAGTGTTGTCTCCTTTGCATAACAAAAATCCAGTTTTCCCTTACCTCAATCTGCATAATACATCCATGACCCAGAAGACAATGAGGCTAAGAAAGTCCCCAAGAATGAACATCCCCTCTCCTCTTCTACAGGCTAAAAAATCAAGCTCACTCAGTCTTTCCTGGTAAGGAGGTGATACAGTCTATTTATCATCTTCATTGCCCTCCACTGGACTCTCTCCAGGAGTATCCTTGCATTTCTTGAACCAGAGAGCCCAGAACTAGATGCAATACTTCAGATGCAGCCTTACTGGGGTAGAGTAGAGGGTGAGGATACCCTTCCTCAATCTGCTGACCACACTCATCTTAATGCACCCAAGGGTACCATTGGCCTTCATGGGCACATTGCTGGCTCATCATCAACTTGTTGTCTACCAGGAATCCCAAGTCCTTCTCTACAAAGCTGCTTTCCAGCTGGTTGGACCCCAACCTCTACTGTTGCATGGGGTTTTTCCTCCCTCAGGGCAGAATTCCACACTTCCCTTTTTTTGAGCTTATTCAGGTTCTTCTCTGCCTAACTCTCTAGCCTGTCCAACTCTCATTGATGGCAGCACAGCCTTCCAGTATATCAGCCACTCTTCCCAGTTCTGCATCATCAGCAGACTTGCTGAGGGTACACTCTTGTCCTCTCATCCAGGTCATTGATGAAGATATTGAACAAGACTGGGCCCAGTACTGCCCCCTGGAGAAAACAACTAGCCTAGGCTTCCAGTTAGACTTTGCATTGCCGATCAGTCCTCTGAGCTCTGCCATCCAGGAAGTGTTCAATTCTCCTCACTGTCCACTCATCTAACCCAAAGCCCACTTATCATGATGTTATGGGAGGTAGTGTCAAAAGACTTGTTAAAGTCAAGGTAGACAACATCCACTGCTCTCCTCATCTACTTACCCTGTTATGCAATCACAGAAGGCTATTAGTCTGGTCAAACCCCAAGCTCTTTTAAGGGCAGTTATTTTAGGTTTTGTTTTCTGGACCAGTTCTGATTTCAGACAGACTTTACAGGCTTCACAGAGCTGTAACAGAAAATAGAGCTGGTCCCTTGCAGCACTTAGATGCTTTGGCCTTTTAAATACCTTCTCTCTTAGGTTCAAAGGTCAGATATTGAAATGAAGTACACTGGCCTTGATGTGAAGTCACAGCGACCTTGAAATGCTGTAGTTATTGGCTCTTTATTCATAACTAAGGGTGAAATTGTTCCTTTTGCTATTCAATGGTTGCTGAGTCAAAGTAAAACTTCTCCCAATACATTGCCTCCTGGGAATATTGTTTTTATTATTCCTCAGAAAAAAATGCATTCTTTTGCCTTTTTTTCCCTCCAATTCATGATATTCTTAGCATTATTTTGAATGTATTGTATTTTGTTTACCATTCTGGAAAGCGCGTTTGACAGAAAGGAACAAGGAGTTCAGCCTCATTCAGAGACATTAAAAATTGATTTTTTTTTTCCAAAATACAATGTCGAAAAATTTGCAAGTGCACCAAAATTATCTGATGTCAACAGAGAAGATGATGAGGAATGTATTTTTAGTTGAGATCACTGATGGACAACAGTCCAGAAACCTACAATGGGAACTTTGGCCGCTGGCAGACTGCCAAGGCAGAGAAAACACAAAACAGAATTTTGCTTTTCATCTTCATGTGGTGTAAACCGAAAACTGCTGAACAAGTCTTGATTTTCCTCTATGGTCTTAATGTCATCTCAACAGTTTTGAGTACCTTCTTCAGTATCAACCTTTAATAAATCTCAGGCTACTGATGGAAGTGGCCAGTCTACCATCATGGCCAGAATTTACTTTCAAGCAGTGTACAAATGTAGCTGAGCAGCTGCATTTGAAAATCTAGGTTTTAGAGAAGTATTCCACTGAAGATCCCTTTCTAAGATTTGTTGTATGGCTCAGTTTCTGAGCCACTGTTCTTGGCACTGATGAGGCTGAACCTTGAGTCCTGTATCCTGTTTTGGGTCTCTCAGTACAAGAAAGTCATTGATCTGCTGGAACATTTCCTGAGAAGGCCAACAAAGTTGGTGAAGGATCTAAAGATCCAGTCCTGTGAGGGGCAACTGAGAGACTTAAGACTGTTTAATGTGGAGGAAAACAAGGCTGAGGGGAGATCTTATTATTTATAACTGCCTGAAAGGAGGTTATAGCTAGGTGGATTTTGATCTGTTCTCCCAAGTAGCAAATGGCAGAACAAGGGGAAATGGCCTCTAATTATGCCAGAGGAGGTTTAGATTGGATATTAGGAAATATTTCTTCACCAAAAGGGTTATGAAACATTGGAACAGGCTACCCAGGGAAGTGGTTGAGTCACTATCCCTGGAGGTTTTTAAAAAATGTGCACATTGTGTGCTTAGTGTCACACCCCGAGGTAGACAGAGTAGGACCCAGAGCTGTATATAAATATTTAGTTTATTACCTATAATGTTACAAGTCTAATTCAAGAATATAAGCTTAACTCTAGACCAATATTGGCATCCTATAAGGATTTGAAGAAGGACTGTACTACCTGTATGGAGTTCAGTGATAAAGTCTTCAGATGTTTCCTCAAAGCTGCTGTGAGTGAGGTATCTGCAAACACTCCTGGATTGTTGATGTTTGGAGGGGTGGGGTGGTCTCAGACCAGCTGAGAGAGAGCTCTGATTACTGCTTGCTCCTCTCATTCTTTTATAGTGCATTCTGGAGTGATAACATCTGGGGTACCAGTCAGCCCATCCTCTTTACCTTTGTCAGTGGTGCAGATGATAAGGGACAGTGGTTTGCAGTGCAACCCCCACCAACTTGTGGAGATCCATAGAACTCCAGGGTTGTAGATCAGGATGTTTCCATCACAAAACTCATAGCCAAGTATAACATGCAGATTTCTATTCACAAATCTTATCAATACTTCTGGGTTTAGGTCTTTGTTTTTGTCCTGCAGTTGTGATGTACCTCCACATACCTGCAAAGGTATGCAGGAGCGGAGGGGTGGCCAGGACCCAGTTTGGTCATCGTGATAGGCAAATGACAGAGACACAGTGACTCATTCTCCCCTACTCATCCTTGCTGCAGGGCTTTTATATGACTGCTGAGGTGGTGACTCAGCAAAGCAGCAGCCCTCTTCAACAGTTTCAAGGCGCTGAGGGATATGTCACTCAGGAACATGGCTTAGTGGTGGATTTGGCACTTAGTTTTGTAGTAGGAATCAATGATCATTTTTATCATCTCTGATATCTTTTCCAACCTAAATGATTCTGATTTTATGATATCAGTACCATGCAGAGATGTTGTGATTATCACCATGTGTGAGGTATCCCAGAGATGATGGAAAAAACATACTTGAAACAAGCAGACAGTTTGGAGGCTTAGAAAGTTTTTAAAGATTTTATTTTAAATACACATAATAGAATTTTGATTGTGCCACAGAGCCACAGTATGATAATATTATACACCCCCATTAAAAGCATCTACCTGCACTCTGCATGATGAGCCATGTCCAGTGACTCCAGTCTGGGCTGCCTGTCCCTAGCCTGTTCTACTGGGGCAGTAAAAGCATTGTCCTGTTTGTAAGACAAAGACCACATTGTCTGGGCATATCTTTGTCCTTTCACTCATTTTTTTCACTTTGCTTTGCATTGTGAGTGTGAAACTAACTTTAAACAATTTCAGGTTTCAGGCTGGAAAAGTCACAGCCATTCTAGTCAATTGGGTCTTGAAGATAGATTCTGTTAGTTAATGGCATGGGCAACCTGCTTTACGCCTCTGTGTTGTCGTTCCTTTCTGCCATTTCTTCTGGTCACTTCTTCAGAGGGTTAGAAACTATTTTCATTTATATACCTACCTACTGCCTGTCATGATGGGACCTTGATTTTAGATTCTGTCCTGGTTAGCATTGCTAATGCTTTATTTCTGTATTTGTTGAGAGAGATATTGAGAGCTTGGACAGTTATAATTTAATATTAAACAGTTAGTAATAAAACCCTAGGATCTGGCAAGCAGATTTTATTTCCCATGAAATCCCTGCACAGGGATCAAGGGTAAGGATGAGATGTTGCATTACTATCAGAAGCAGTATTTCAGTAATGTTGAAAGTAACGGACTGGATAGTGGTCTGTCTGCTGTTGCAACATCAACCATGAAATTAGAAAGAGAATTCACAAGCTCTTTCATGATAGTTCTGAAATTAAACATCACGTTAAATGTTCCTTACTGTTGTGGTCAGGAAAGAGCATGGAAAGCCTCTGTGTTGTGTTTGTCTTCATGTTTTTTTCACATAGATTAAAAGAGGTATGGAATTGGGAAGACAAATGTAGTGTTAAAACTGTTCAAGATAGACAGCAAAACCAAGGTTAGGAAGTCAAAACAGCCATGATCTGCATAGGTCAAGCATTATTTTATGCCTCAGGAGAATAAAAAAGGAAACACTTTTGGTTTTGACTGCAGGAATTGTTACACATAGTAATAAGCCAATCCCAGCTATGGCTATGCAGGGACATCAAGTGAACTGGCCAAAATAATTGTGCTTCGACCAGTACCTTTGTACAGACTTAAGAAATCAGACTTCATTAGTGACTGTTGCCTTGTTCTCACTGATGATTGCCAGGGAACTTTTTTTGTAATATATTACAAACACCAGTTGATCCTATGGTTGTCCTGCATGTGCCTGGTGAGCACACTCAGGGTGAACCTCTCCATAATATTCCATAGTACTCAGTTCAGGCTGACTGGTCTATAGTTCTCTGAATCCTCCTTCTGTCCCTTGTTGTAGATTGGCATCACACTGGCAACACTCCAGCCATCTGGGACTTCCCCTGTTAAACAGGGCTGCTGATACATGATGGAGAGTATCTTAGTAAGCTCCTTCACCAACTTCCTCTTTGCTCTTGAATGGATCCCATCTGTCCCCATAGAGTGAGTGTCTAGGTGGTGCAGCAAGTCATTCACTGCTTCCTCCTGGATTATGATGGGTTTATTCTGCTCTTCATGCCTGTCTTCCAGCTCATGCTTCATGAGGTTTAACAAGATCAAGTGCTGGGTCCTGCACTTGGGGCACAACCACCCTGTGCAGTGCTACAGACTAGGAGAAGACTGTCTAGAAAGCTGCCCGAAGGAGAAGGACTTGGCGGTGTTGGTTGATAGCTGGCTGAACATGAACCAGCAGTGTGCCCAGATGGCCAAGAAGGCCAATGGTATCTTGGCTTGTATCAGAAACAGTGTGACCAGCAAGTCCAGGGAGGTTCTTCTCCCTCTGTACTCGGCACTGGTGAGACTGTTCCTTGAATACTGCGTTCAGTTCTGGGCCCCTTGCAACAAGAAGGCTCTGGAGTGTGTCCAGAGAAGAGCAATGAAGCTAGTGAAATGGTGATTTGTAGATGCTGGGATGGAACATCAACTATAATGTGTATAGAAACAAGATAACCACTAAGTTAACTATAACTACCCTTATTTTCTTGTTGCCCAGAGTTGTCCAGATTGACCACTCAGATATGGCCACACCTTAACAACACTGAGCTGATTTGATTTCATTCCCACTGGATATGCAGTGAGGTTCTGGGAATGGGGTATAATTGTCATTTTGGGGAAAGGTATGAATTTGAAAACAATTCTGTGTATAAATTTTCTGTGAAATTGCTGCTTGGCAGAAGCACTCTGAGGACAAATCCTGTATCTTCGCCAGCACTGAATAAAGTGTACCTGTCTTAATAGTTAAATTAAACTATTAAGCATAAGTTTCTTTGTTTCACTGGTGAAGGGGCTGGAGAACAAGTCTTACAAGGAGCAGCTGAGAGAGTTGGGATTGTTTAAACTGGAAAAGAGGAGGCTGAGGGGAGACCTTATTGCTCTCTACAACTACCTAAGAGGAGGTTGTAGAGAGGAGGGAGCTAGCCTGTTCTCCCAAGTGACAAGTGACAGGACAGGAGGGAATGGCCTCCAGCTGTGCCAAGGGAGGTTGAGGCTTGACATCAGGAAGAAATTTTTCACAGAAAGGGTCACTGGGCACAGGAGTAGGCTCCCTAGGAAGGTGGTTGAATCACCTTCCTTGGAGGGTTTTAAAGGACCAGGGGATGAGGTGTTGAGGGGCAAGGTGTAGTGATTGATAGGAATGGTTGGACCTGTGGGTTTTTTCCAACTTAGTGATTCCGTGATTCATGAATATAAGTCAGCAGTCTACCCCAGCAGATAAAAGGCCCAAATGTGTCTTAATATGCACCAAGCACATTACTAGCAGTCCGATGATTTTCCCATTCTACACTGCACTGGTGTGTGAACACCTTGAGTGTTGTGTGCAGTTTTAGTCACTTCAGTGTAAGAAGGCCATCAATATCAAACTATTACTATTAAAGTGTGTCAAGAGGAGGGAAACCAAGGTGGTGAAATGCCTCAAGGACAAGACTTAAAAGGAGCAGCTGATGTAATTTCATTTTTTCACTTGCAGAAGAGAAGACTGAGGGGTGACCTCATCATAGTCTACGACTTCCTCAAGGAGGGCAAAAGTGGGGAAGGTGCTGATCTTGCTTCTGGTGACCAGCCATAGGACATTAGGAAATGCAGTGGAGAAAGGGAAGTTGAGGCTGGACGTTAGGAAAACATTCTTCACTGAGATGTTGGTTGGTCACTGGAACAAGTTCCCCAGGGAAGCGGTTGTGAAACCAAGCCCATCAGAGTTCAAGGAGCATCTTCACAATGCCCTTAGTCATCCTCTGAGGAGCAGAGGGTTGGACTGTATGATCCTTATGGGTCCCTTCCGACTTGAGATATTTTATGCTTCTATAATCCAATGATCTTTCATATCATATTATATAAGCCACAGCATTCCTATCAGGACAAAGTAATTTACAACACATAATAGCTGACTGAAAGTAACGTCAAAATTTCCCAGATTTCTGAACAACTCCTGAAGCTGTAGTCCTGCCTTNAGTTGAGGCTGGACGTTAGGAAAACATTCTTCACTGAGATGTTGGTTGGTCACTGGAACAAGTTCCCCAGGGAAGCGGTTGTGAAACCAAGCCCATCAGAGTTCAAGGAGCATCTTCACAATGCCCTTAGTCATCCTCTGAGGAGCAGAGGGTTGGACTGTATGATCCTTATGGGTCCCTTCCGACTTGAGATATTTTATGCTTCTATAATCCAATGATCTTTCATATCATATTATATAAGCCACAGCATTCCTATCAGGACAAAGTAATTTACAACACATAATAGCTGACTGAAAGTAACGTCAAAATTTCCCAGATTTCTGAACAACTCCTGAAGCTGTAGTCCTGCCTTTATATATATTACAGAATCACAGAATCACAGAATCACCGGGTTGGAAGAGACCCACTGGATCATCGAGTCCAACCACTCCCACAAAAC
>WAAB01020429.1:51244-64393 GCA_013389865.1 Piaya cayana | reverse complement strand
CCCCCCTGCACTCACCGGGATAGCAGCNGGGCAACATAGGCCAGTGTCTCACCACTCTCATGGTGAGGAAATCCCTCCTTGTGTCCAGTCTAAACCTGCCCCTCTCCAGTTTATCCCATTGCCCCTCGTCCTATCGCTCCAAGCCTTTCTTAATAGTCCCTCCCCAGCTTTCTTGTAGCCCCTTCAGGTACTGGAAGGTTGCAATAAGATCTCCTTGGAGCTCTCTTCTCCAGGCTGAACAACCCCAACTCTCTCAGCCTCACCTCATATAGGAGGTGCTCGAGTCCTTGGATCATCCATGTAGCCTCCTCTGGACCCATTCCAACAGCTCCATCTCCTTATGTTGATGATTCCAGAACTGGACACAATACTTCAGATGAGGCCTCCCAGGAGAGGAACGGAGAGGCAGAATCCATTCCCTTGCCCTGCTGGCCACACTGCTTTTGATGCAGCCCAGGGCATGTTTGGCCTTCTGGGCTGTGTGCGCATATTGCCGGCTCATACTGAACTTCTCATCAACCAGCACTCCAAGTCCTCCTCAGCAGGGCAGCTCTCAATCACATCCCCCATCCTGTATTGAAACGTGAATTGCCCTGACCCAGGTGTAGGACCTTGCACTTGGCCTGGTTGAACCTCTTGAGGTTCTCACAGCCTCTCCTCTCCAGCTTGTCCCACGGGAATAGGCTTTCCCCTTCCTTGGCAGGAGCCCAGGTCCCTTCCCTTTGGCCAGAGCAGCCTTGGCCTCCCCTCTCTGCTCTCTTTTTTTTTTTTTTTTTTGTGACTCTTGAGTCCCCTGAAGGTGCAAGGAGGGGGAGGCAGTGACCCCCCTGTGGGATCTGCCCTGGAGGCACCAGAAAGTAGAGAAGGGAGCTCTTGGGGTGAATTTGGGGTGGATGAGCATGAAAGATGAGAAAAGACTCTGCAACCGGGCTCTTAACTTAGCCTGACAACTCCTTGGAAAGGAGCAGAGGGGGCTGGATAAGTCCAGAGGAAAACTGCCTTGCTTTTTTCCCCCCAGAAAAGTGATTTTTATTCCTCAGCTTCTCTGACTTTTAACAACTCTTTCCTCCCGCCTCCTCAGAAGGAGAACCCCAAATGCAGTTGCCTGATTTCTCTGTTGGAGCTGAGCTGGAACACTCTGTGCCCTCCTGTCTGTAACTTTTAAACTTGCCCTTTGTTGCTGTCTTTGGGCTTCCCCCCCCCAAAGGGGAAAAGGAATAAACCTTTACTGATCCTTCCCTTTTCCTCTCTGGGGAATGAGAAACGTGAACATGTAGGAATCTCCTTGCCCCTAAAAATCAGGTTTTGTGTGTAATTCAGTGGTGTCTTGCTAAAAAAAAACACCCCAAACCATTGCTTTTAAAAACTCAAATAACCCTCTTTTTCAGCCCAGGGGACTCGATTTGAGCAATAGTGTGAGATATTGGGGGTTCCCTGGGCCTTCCCCATCCCAGGTGAGCTCCAGCTCCGAGGGGACCTTTGGGGTTGGGCGACACTGGTGGGACGATGTCCCTCGTCTCCGGTGAGCTCTGATGAGTCCCATGGGTGCTCCGTGGCTGAGAGCGAGGATCCCGGCCACCCGCTTGCTCCTGCCAGCCTTTTATCCGCCGGTGGCCCACGGAGCTGCCGGCGGGGCTATCGGAGGGAGCCTGATTGGTTCCACACAACCTCGCTGCTTCCAGGTTGGCGTTCCTCCTCCTGCCGCCCAGGTAGAGCCTTCCTGCAACCTGGCCTCCCAGGATTAGCAACTCCTCCGGCTCGCCTCTCCCTTCACTTGTTTTGGTTTTTCTTTTTTTAAATTCCCTTCCTTTTATTATTTTTTTTTTTAAATTGAATTTTTTTACTTCCCATTTTTGAACTCCTGCTTCTCAAGAAGGGGGGAGCGGGCGCGAGGGGCACGGGAGGAATGAGCAGCGGGCTGCTGCTGCGCCCCCCGCTCCCCGAGGACGCCGCCGCGTTTGCCCCTCTCAAACCCATCACCATGTCGGGGGAACCCAACGAAGACTCCCCTGTCTTTGAGGACATCAAACCCCCTGTCCGGCCACTGGACAACCCTCCCGACCTGGCACAGGTAAGGTGGAAGCCAGCGATTTACCGGGGCCGGGGGGGCAGCAACAAGGGGCCAACTTCCCTTGCTCAGGTGCATGGAGGCTGCTAAAACTTCTTGTGGCTTTGGACTCAATTCTGTGTTGTTTTGCCCCTCTCAGCTACAGCTCCTCTGTTGTTTTGTACGCTCGGGCTTCCACCTCCATGGGATTTTCTCTTGGGCGTGTTTGGTTTCTTTTTTTTTCCTCTCCTGACACCCATTTTGGGAGCTGAGCTGGGGTGTTTTGCTCCTTGGCCCCTCTCCCCAAAGCCGAGGGGCTCCGTGCTGCTGCCCCCTCGCTAGGAAAGACATGGGATATGGGATTGCTGGATTTGTGTGAGATACTGGGGTGGGGGGGACAGACAGGAGGTTCTTCACTATTTGATTTTCCTATATTTATTTTTATTGCCCTTGCGGAGGGGAAGGAATGCTCCTTGACATTCCCCAGCGGCGTCCCCCCTGTGTGCGCTGAGATAAAGACCTGGATAAGTGCCTTTGGGGCACTGCCGCACACCATCCCTCTTGTTGCACCCCCACCCCTGTCCTGGGCCATGGCAGGAGTGGGTTCTAGCCCTCGTCCTCATTCCAGGCGAGGAATAACACCCTTTCTGGTGTTTTGGGTGGTGGACCTCCCGTCCCAGCACTCTGAGCCTTCAGCTGCTCTTCCTGGTGGGAAACAGGGGGGAGAAAGTTATGCCTCCAGCCTGGATCCTTTCCCCCCTGGAGGAACAGGGCGAGCTGGGGTGCAGGGTGCCCGGCGGTGCCCACAGCTAATGATTAACCCTGCGCCCCGTGTCCCCAGCGCCATTTTGATTGGGGCAGGAGGGCAGCTCTGGCCCCTCACCCCATGGTGGCCCCACATCCTCCCCTTCGTCCCGGCCACTGCTCCCACATGGAGACCTGGGAGAGCATCCCCATGGTGGGCAGTGATGGTTTGGTGTGGGGCAGGGGTTGGGGTGGTGTCTCTGCTCCCCTTGTCCTGGTTGCCACTCTCACGGGGACCCCCAGGAGAACATCTCCATGGTGGGAGGCTGTGGTTTGGCACTGAGCAGGGGTTGAGATGGTGTCTCTGCTCCCTGCTTCCTCTCTCCCGCTGGCGCTGATGCCCCAAGGGCCAGGTTTGGGGCTCTCCGTTGGTGAGATGGAGGCAGTGCCTCCATGTCTTATTTCCATGTGATGCCCTGGTGATCCAGCACTCACAGCAACCGTGAGGGGTGATCACGGATGTAGGGGTCAAGATGGGGGGCAAGGCCATGCAGCACCTTCCTCCTTCCCCTGCGATGATCCCAGCCGGGTGCCTCTCCCCACAACCCTGGGGCTGTCGGAGCCCCTGCTTCTCCATACTGGGTTTGACTGGGTTATCTGAAGTCAAAGGGTCAGGTGGCGGCTCTTCAGCAAGGTGTGGGTTATCACTGGAGCCTGTCATTGCTGGACATTTCAAAAATAAATTTCATGGAAAGGGTCACTGGGCACTGTCAGAGGCTGCCCAGGGAGGGGATTGAGTCACCTTCTCTGTAGGGGTTTAAGGGACAGGTGGATAAGGGGCTGAGGGACATGGTTTAGTGTTTGATAGGAATGCTTGGACTCAATGATCTGATGGGTCTTTTCCAAGCTGGTGATTCTATGAAAATGGTGGCAGCTCCCCATTTGCTCTGGGGAGAGGGTGAACTTTACCTTCTTGCTTGCTTCGGAACCCTGGCTGCCAGGTGGGCTTAGGGAGAGGGGTAGATGCTTGCCCCACACCTCAGCTGTGGTTGTGGGGTGGACGGGAAGTGGTGCCTACTGGCTTTGGCCAGCCCTGTGCCACCTCTCATCCCCCTCGTTGGGGATGTGGGGGTGCAGAACCCACCCACCTTCATCCTGCGGCACCACCTTGCTGCCCTTCAAAGGGAAGAAAGTTTTCTCATCCCAGTTTGGTCTCTGAAGCCAATGCCCCACTGCTGGTTCGCTCTGGGATGGGGGCAGCAGAGGGGGGTGGCTGATCAGAAATATAATCCTTTGCTATAAGACCATCCTCTGTCCTTTTACGGACAACAGGGTTCCTGGGATGGAGGATAGAAAGCTGCGGGGATGAAGCTCGGTACCAGCTCACCCATGTTCTGTCCATCACCTGCTCAGACCCCACAGCCACGTTGCAAACCCACCCAGGGTGAAGTGTTATGGGTGCCAAAACCCTGAAAGCCAAGGGCTGGACTCCATGTCATCCAGGGGGGAATTTTTGATGTCTCAGACCCCCTTCTAATGAACACCAAAGGCTGGGGTCATTCGTGAAGAGATGCTGAGGAAGCTGCTGTAGAGAGCTGGCTGTGAAACCTTTTGCTCTGGCGTGGCGTTTATCAGAGCAGCTTGACAAGACTCCACAGTCTGAGAGAGTTGGGGTTGTGCAGCCTGGAGAAGAGAAGGCTTCAGGGAGACCTTAGAGCAGCTTCCAGTGCTGAAAGGGGCTCCAGGAAAGCTGGGGAGGGGCTCTGGATTGGGGAGGGCAGGGCGAGGATGAGGGAATGGTTTTGAGCTGCAAGAGGGAAGATAGAGATGAGATCTTGGGGAGAAATGTTTTGGTGTGAGGGTGGGGAGGCCCTGGCCATCGCCTGCTGGGTGCAGTCTTTGAGGATCTGGGGAAGGCAGTGCCTGTCTCAAGGGGTTGCCCAGGGCCTGAATTCAGAGCTGCTGTCTGAAGAGTTTCTTGGGTCGGCGGCTGTGTTGGGTGAGGTCAGGACCTGGTGAGGAACCTGCTGGGAAGAGAGATGGACCAACCCCACAACCTGTCTCCTACTTTAACCCCTTGACTACCAGCATCGGGAGCCCCAGGGGCAGTTGTGTTGAAACCAGTGAGTACCTAGTGGGAGCAGAGGCTGCCGTGGGTGACAAGGAAGATCCTGGTGAGTGTTTCTGGGGAAAGCCCCAAGCCAGCTTGGCCTTCGTTGCCTTGCTTTTCTTGTGTGAGCTGTGCTGCTGCAAGCTGAGAAACAGCCTCAAACATGTCCCCTTGTGTCCTCTCAGCCCAGTTCCCACCCCGTGGCTATTTCTCACCGCTCTGCTTGGCACAGATCCCTTCTGCCCCATCCAAGGAGATGGCACATGGGGGGACAACAGCTCCAGTATCTGGAAGATGCTTGAACAACTTGGATGGTATCTGGACAGTGCTGTTCCCCGACAGCTTTCCCTGGCACTTTGGATCCTTAGTACTGTGAACAACCTTTCCTCTAGACCCTTTCAACAGAGTGGCCCTACATGCTGTGGTGGTGTTCTGACTGTTCTGGCAGGGGTTTTGCTTCTGGTATCATTGGAAAAGCAGGATCAAACATTTTTTTTAGGTGTGCTCCATCTTTCTAGGCAATGCAAGAGCCGTTTCAATCTTGCTCTGTCCCTGCAAAGCCCTGTGTGCTGTGTCCTACACCTCATGAGTCCGAGCCACTTTGGCCACATCCTTGTGATGAATGTGGCTGCGCTGGAGTGGTGACTAGATGATGGGTCTCTCTTGGACCAGAGATGGACTTTCTGACTCTGTGCTGGTCTAGCATCTTGCATGGTCCAGTTGGAACCAGGCTGATGAATCTTGCTTGTACAGATAGAATCATAGAACAACCAGGTTGGAAGAGACCCACTGGATCATCTAATCCAACCATTCCTATCAAACACTAAACCATGTTCCTCAGCACCTCGTCCACCCGTGCCCCAAACACCTCCAGGGAAGGTGAATCAACCACCTCCCTGGGCAGCCCAGGATGTTTGTACTGGGGCCAGGAAGGAGTCCTGCTCCACTTTGTTTATTAGTAGACATGTACAAGTCCACCTCGCAGCTGTCAGGGAGTGATTCACTTCCTTGGGCTGTGGAGCGTTGCTTGCAATGAATGGATTCAGCTTTTCTGCAAGGAAGGGGGAGATGGTAGCTTTGGAGTTTTGCTCTGGGTTGTAACGAGGTGGTGATAGCTTGTTGTGGCTGGGGGGTAGCTGAGCCTGGGCACATTTCTGCAGTTTAATATCAGTCCTTGGGTGCTTAGAGAGAACCGAAAATATCGTGCCTTCTCCTGGGGTCATAGAATTGNTCCTGGGGTTATAGAATTGTAGAATCATAGAATTGCTGAAGTTAGAAAAAACACCTAAGCTCATCCAGTCCAACAACCAGCCCAACTCCACCATGCCTACTAAACCATGTCATGAAGTGCCACATCTATCCAGTTCTCTCTAGAGACTCCACCACTTACATGCAGGGTCCTCNTATCCAGTTTTTTAACACCTCCAGAGACTCCACCGCTTACATGCAGGGTCCTGCTTGTGCTCACCACGCTCTGGGGACAGAAGGTCAGGCTGTCGAGTGTGACCCCAGGTACAGGGACAACACAGACATGAGGTCAGCGGGGCAGCGCTGGTTTTCAGGGCTGGTCCTGTGTTTGAGGACAGGCTTGGAGCTCACGTGTTGCAATGGGAAGGCGTCCTCCTGCCTGTTTGTTCCAGATCAAGGGCACTGCACAGGCTTTACACCACTGTGCATTGAAGGAGATGATTCCCAACACTGGCAGGAGTTATGTGCTACCTCTGGTCCTCACCCACCCATTACTCCACCAGCTGAGCAGGGGCTTGAGCTCAGGCTCCCACCACGATCCCACATTTACAACTGTGCAAACAGGCATGGAAATGGAGCAGGCTGGTGTGATCTGATGCAGATTCAGTGACTTGGGCCCTTCTCCCTCTTTCTGAACTGCTTGGTCCACATAACTTGCTTTTGTGGGCACTGTGAAGTCACAGTTCTTCATTCCTTTTTGGATGGCTGGGATGTTCTGCCTTCTGGGATTCTCCTGGCTTTGCAGAAGAGTTCAAAAATGTCCCTGCAGTCCACCCAGTGTGCAACAAGCTGGGGAAAATCCCTTTTCAAAGGGTCCCAGCAGCCTGGAGGGGCTAGAGGGCTCACAGACGGGTCATACAAAGATGTCATGTTAAAGGCTGAGCAAGGAGGAATGAGCTCACTTGATCCCAGTTAGAAGGGAAAAGATTTAGACTAGATATTAGAAGGAAATTCTTCACAATGAGGGTGAGGGGGCCCTGGCCCAGGTTGCCCAGAGCAGTGGTGGCTGCCCCATCCCTGGAGGGATTCAAGGCCAGGTTGGATGGGGCTTGGAGCCCCCTGATGCAGTGGGAGGTGTCCCTGCCCGTGGCAGGGGTGGAACTGGATGGGCTTTGAGGTCCCTTCCAACCCAAACCATTCCACAACTCTATGATCCCTCGCAGCACAAGTCAAGGTGGTGGGTTGGCAGCTGGTGCCACTGAGCCCTTCATGGCTTTTGGCTAGAGGGATCTCAGGCGGGAAGGATCCTTTCAGGCTGTTTTGCTTTGGGATCAGCTGGTTTCTGATGCTTTAAGGACCAGCCTCTGGTTTTGCAAGTCTGATGGCCTTTTTGTTTGGCAGGTGTCTGCTGGGCCATGGGAAATTAAAGTGGAATCCTCAAAGGGATTGGTTTGTCCTTCTGCTCTTGCAGGAAGCCCCTCAGGGGCAGCACCCAAGCAGGATGCTTGATCAGAGCAGCCCTGGGTCCAAGGGGTTGTGGGGGGGCTCACTACAGATCACACCCTGCGGTGGGAGCAGGTCCACAGCCAGCAAGGAGCTCGTTACCGCTCAGCAGGCTTTGAGCGAAACCGGTGTTACTGGTGAGTCAAAGACCAGGAAATATGGAGGATCTCAGTCCCTGCATCTGTTGTTTAAGTTTTCTTAATCCTTCCAACCCCCAGACTTCCCTGTGGGTGCAGGAGCACACGCAAGCGCCGCTGGAAGCGGGCAAGGTGTAGGATGAAACGCCTTGGCCGAACTTTGAGCTTGCTGGAGCACAATCGCTTTGTCCTGGTGGTACAAAGGCTGATTGTTCTGCCTGGGGGAAGTTTGGCTCGGTGAGGTGGGGAGCGAGAGAAAGGGACAGTGCCGAGAGAGAGAGAAAGAAAGAAATTCCAGGTGTGCTGTTCCTTTTTCTCCCTCACTGGAAACCTGTTTTCTACTTGCTGACATGGGAGAGGTTGCAAATTAGCTGGAAAAGCACGTTGTGTGCTCGGTTGGGTTTTGTCAGCGCTGAAAGGGGCAAGTTTTGAAGGGAGGAAATGGGCAGGGGACTCCTATCCCATAATAAATGCAACGGATTTCCCTTTATCTCTCCTCCTCAATGGTCTGTGGGAAGCAAACAGTCATCTGAAGTTACTCATGAAGGTCTAGGGTTGTGCATTTCTGGCTGGTGCATCATCAATTGTGAATTTTCCCCTCTCAAACCTGTTTGGTCAGCTACCCATGCTATTTTGTTCGCGTTCCCTGGTCCAGTGAGTTCTTTTATCTAACCCATCCACTGCAAATAATCACACTTACGAGCGTCTTGCTAGCTGAGCCCCTTGATTAGAATATTTGCTTTTCTTGTGCTCCATTGGTGAATTACGTGAGTCACAGGGTACAGTTGGTGCTTGGGGATTGGACAACCCGTGTTTACAATTCAGATGTTCTCAGAACTTGAGCTAGCACAAAAACTCTCAAAAAAAAATTAAAAAAACCCCATGGGCTGTTTACCACATCAAAGAGGCTCAGCCCCTTCCAAGCTCAGGTTGAAACTCAAACAAAGAATCTTTCATTGAATGCAGAAACGCTTGGAGAAATCTTTGAAAATGATTGTTGTTTAATTTTTTTTTAATATGGTGAGGACCTTCTAGTTTGCGCCCAGAACAGGATTCGCAAGTATTAAAATGTGTTTAATGACGTTGCTTTTTGTAGCATTTCCAGTACAAGCAGGAGAAAAGAACGGCAAGAAATTTGTCCTAGTATAGCTAGTAGGAGAACACAGGTACTTAGGGCTTGCAGTAGAAAAGAATGTTACCTCTCCATTAAAGGACAATAGGAAAGCTGGGGAGGGGCTCCTGATCAGGGATTGAAGGGATAGGATGAGGGAAAATGGTTTTGAGCTGCAAGAGGGGAGATGGAGATGAGATCTTGGGCAGAAATGTTTTCCTAGGTGAGGGTGCGGAGGCCCTGGCCCAGGTTGCTCAGAGCAGTGGTGGCTGCCCCATCCCTGGAGGGGTTCAAGGCCAGGTTGGATGGGGCTTGGAGCAACCTGATCTGGTTAAAGATGGCCCTGCTCCTGCAAGAGGGTTGGATTGGATGACCTGCAAAAGTCTCTTCTGCAAAGCCTTCTAGGACTCTATGATCCATTATCACATCTCTCGATACTTTTTTCATGAATCTGAACCCATCCTGGAGAGAGCAGATCTATGCGGGTTCCTCCTCACCAGCCAATCCAGCCCATCATTTAATGCTACCTGTATGTTTTCCTTTTCCACTGTGCTGCTCCTCAAGGAGCTGAACCCAGGAGTAGCTGAATGTATCCAGATGGAAATTCTTCTCACAGAAGGTTTTACAATGTTCTCTAAAATGTAAAAAACGACCCAAGTTTGTTAAAATTAATGGAATTTCCCCATCATAGAATGATTAAGGTTGGCACAGACCTCTAAGCTCATCCAGTCCAACCATCAGCCCAACCCCACTGTGCCTACTAAACCCTGTCCTGAAGTGACAACTGGTCATTCAAAATGCTGTTTTTTTTTTTTTTTTAAGAACGTGATACTTCATCCTAAGCAACTTTCAATATCTGGAGCTTTTGTGGTTCTGCCTTGTGCTTCTGGGAGAAATCCAAATCATCAGCTTGGCTGTTTGACATCACCTCTGGGGTACAATGGGTATCACAGCTCTTGAGTTTCCCAGGGACTGGAAATTCAGCCTCCAAAATGCACTGGCTGGAGCTTCTCCAGGGCTTGGTGCCTTCTCTGTGGGAACTGTCCAGTGTCAAGTATTTTGCTGTGCTGTAATCAGTCTCCCTCAATTAACAGCAATTGATGATTAATTTCTATACTGGGTAAATGCAGAAGGAGAGGGCTCAGGCTAAAGGGAATGAATCTTGAGGAAACTCTTGGAGGCTTTTTCCTCCCAGGAAAATAGAAGGATGCTGCTAGAAACACAGATGCTGGGAAATCCACAGGGTAACACCATGGCAGAAGGGGCTGCAGCAGGTGGAACTCCAGCATCCCCCTTGGATCCTGATCCTGGCAGTACCTTAAAATCACAGAATGGTTTTGTTGGAAGGGACCTTCAAGCCCATCCAGTTCCACCCCTACCATGGGCAGGGACACCTCCCACTGGATCAGGGTGATCCCCTTCCAACCTGACCTTGAACCCCTCTAGGGATGGGGCAGCCACCCCTGCTCTGGGCAATCTGGGCCAGGGCTTCCCCAGCCTTGCAGCAAAATATTTCTCCCTAAGATCTCATCAAAATCTACCCTCTTCCAGCTGAAAACCATTCCATCCCATCCTCACACTCTGATCCAGAGCCCCTCCCCAGCTTTCCCAGAGCCCCTTTCAGCCCTGGAAGCTGCTCTAAGGTCTCCCCACAGCCTTCTCTTCTCCACAGGTTGAACAACCCCAATTCTCTCAGCCTGTCCTCGTACAGGAGGTTCTCCAGCCCTCAGATCATCTCTGTGGCTTCCTCTGGACTCACTCCAACATCTCCATGTCCTTCCAGAGCTGGACACAGGGCTCCAGGTTTGGCCTCACCAGAGTGGAGCAGAGGGGCAGAATCCCCTCCCTGTCCCTGCTGGTCCCACTGCTCGGGATGCAGCCCAGGACAGTGCTAGGTGCTGTGCGAGCTCAGAAGGAAGACGTCTGCCCAAATAAATACCTACTCACTCAAACATGAGGTTTTCACCTCCCTTAGGGTTTGTTTTGTTTTGCGAAGTGGTTTGGCGAGGAAGTTGAAGGCCAAAAGAACGGTGGGATTTGCTCTCGTACATGAAACCTGACCTTGCTTTTCCCAGATGTGCATGAGTTATTGGGTCTACCTTGCATCTTGTACTGGGAAGAACAGGCTTTTTGGCTTCTTTTATCACTCGCTGAATGCCAGGAGGACTTCACAAGCCCCAGCAAGCAGCAGATGACTCACCCTGCCTTTGTCAGACCCTGCCCTGGGAATGTGCTGCTTTTCTTTGGATCTGTGGAGGCGATGAGTGTGAGCTCTTAGGTGGTTTGAGTGAGGCAGAATGAATCCCACTCGTAACCCACCTGGAGAAGCTCCTCACAAGCTCTAACAGCCTCTCCTATGTCACACTCTTCAGGACCCCTGACCTTGATTTGTAACCAGAGGGAAGCTCGAAGGCTCAAGGACAATCCCAGTGTCCTGTGGCCATGTGATAGGTGAGAACACATGGATGAATTTATCCAGGTGGCATCTCAGATTGAGAGGAGATGTGGTGGAGTAGAAGCTGGAACTGAGAAGGAGAGATGGAGCTGCAGGTGGACCTGCTTCTGGGTGATGGTACCAGCAGGGGCTACCTGGCTATCCAAATCCAACTTTTGATTGCATGCATGTGTAAACAAGAGAAATGCTTGAGTTCCTGCATGCTTTGGCTGGAGTTGAAGTAGCTGCAAGCCACCTGATCTTCTAGGATATTTTCCTTTCCAGGCAAATCATCCAAATGTCTTTACCAGCTCCCACCAAAAGTCTGCTCAGCTCAGCAGTGGGTGCCCAGTTAGCTTGGCAGAAAATCATAGAATCACTAAGGTTGGAAAAGGACTCTAGGCTCATCCAGTCCAACCATCAGCTCAACCCAAATGTGCCTGCTAAACCATAACAACAGCTACTTATTCTCTGAACCCCTCCAGGGATGGAGATTCCACCACTGGCCGGGGCAGCCTCTGCCAGGGCTTCAAAACTCTAGTAAAGACTTTTTTCCTAATATCCAACCTAAACTTCCCGTGGCACAACTTGAGGCCATTTCCTCTTGTCACTTGGGAGAAGAGCCCAGCACCCTCCTCGCTCCAACCTCCTTTCAGGGAGTAATAAAGCCTCCCCTCAGCCTCCTCTTTCCCAGGTTAAACCATGTCAGATCCCTCAGCTGCTCCTCGTAACCTCCAGTTGGTTATGATGGGCTTGACCCCAACCCTCGAGCAGCTCAGAAATAGAAAGCTGTGTATGAAGGCATGACTCCCTTAAGGGCTCGTGACCTTCCCTCCCATGCTTTGAGAGCTGCTGGCACAGAGCGGGGAGCACTGGGTGGGGACAGATGGCTTTCCCTCTTCACCCACTCACTTTTGGCCTCCATCCAGTGCCAGGTTTGTCCGTGGTAGTTCTGCAAAAGGAGAAACCAGCATGAAGCTGCCCTAGTGTCAGTCTGGGACCTCCCACCCTTGTGTGGACCTGCCCAAGGCCAGGTGGGCTGCGTGTCTGCTGTGTTCAGGAAAGCCTAGAGATGGTGCAGTCTGGCTGGAGCTGTCTCCAAAGTCAGGTCTCCTGCTAGTTATTTTTCAGTCTTTACTATTCTTATGGCTTTTTTTTTTTGAAGGGTTTATACTTGCTCCTTTAAACCTTGCTGCTCCAAACTGCTCCTCTTCCAGGCACTTGACCTTGGAGTTGGATGAGGGTGATTTTCCTGGTTTCTTTGGCCTTTGGGATTGCTGACTGTAGTGGCATGATTCCTGTGACAAATCACCAAGGTAGATTGCCTTTGAGTGAGTCTTTATCAGTTGTTGGAGGAAGGGAATAGCAAACAGAGTCAGCAAGTCTGCTGGAAATGTTGCTGACTACTGGCTCAGAAACTGGCTCCTAGCAGCAACCTGGAGATTGGCTGGGCCTTTGTCCTGCTCCAGGAGCTGGTCTTGTAGGTGGAAAGGAATGACAGCTTCAAGGTGGGAAGCTGGTGGGGTAGATCACCTCTGGCAGACTTAGAATCCTAGAATGCTCTGAATTGGAAGGGAACCACAAGGACCATCGAGTCCAACTCCTGTCCCTGCACAGGACACCTCAACATTCACACCGTGGGGCTGAGGGCCTTGGCCAAATGCTGCTGGAATATTGTCAGGCTAGGTGCCAGGACTGCTTCCCTGGGAGCTGTTCGAGGGCTCCACCACCCTCTGGGGGAAGAACCTTTTCCTGATATCCGCTAACCCTCCACTGGCACGTCTACCTGCCATTCCCTCAGGTCTTCTCCATGGACTCCAGAGAGAGTTTGCACAGAGACCTCTGCTTAGATGCCTTCTTCCCAGGTGGCTGAAG
>WAAB01020429.1:37944-50172 GCA_013389865.1 Piaya cayana | reverse complement strand
ACTCTGACATTAAAGACATTTTCCCCAATATCCAATTTAACTCTCCCCTGGTGCAACTTGAGGCCATTTCCTCTCATCCATCACTTATTACTTGGGAGAAGAGCCCAGCACCCACCTCACTCCTTTCTGGGAGCTGCAGAGAGTGATGAGGTCTCACCTCAACCTCCTGTTCTCTATCAGGAGATCCCTCAGCTGCTCCTCCTAAGACTTGTTCTCCAGACTCCTTCCTTGTGCCTCTCTCCCAAAAGCTCTTTGCACCAGTGACCAGTGCAGGGTGGTGACTGGGACTGACTGTGAGCAAGAAACCTGGCTGGGAAGGAGGAAAGAAGGCTTGGTGCTTCTAAGCATTGCAGAGCAGGATGGAGTTGCTGCAGCCAGGCAGGGGCCAGAGCAGGGCTTGAAGCTGCCAAGTTAGGTTGGAAATTAGGGAAGATTTCTTTACTGGAAGAGTGGTTAAGCATTGGAACAGGCTGGAACAGAGAGAAGGGGATGGCAAGGCACAAAGGGCACTGGTTCCACCCCTGGGTAGGAGAAACAGGGAAATCATCCCTGTATGGGCTTGAGCTGCTGTCCCCTCTTCTACTCTGGTTCTGAGCTCTGCCTGACTGGAGAAGAGGAGGCTGAGGGGAGACCTGGTTGCTCTTTGCATCTCCCAGAGAGGAGGTTGGAGCGAGGTGGGTGCTGGGCTCTTCTCTCAAGGAACAAGTGACGGATGAGAGGAAATGGCCTCAAGTTGCACCAGGGGAGGGTTAGATTGGGTATTGGGGAAAATATCTTTAATGTCAGAGTGGTAAAACCCTGATAGAGGCTGCCCAGGGCAGTGGTGGAGTCGCCATCCCCGGGTGTGTGAAATAAACGTGTAGATATGTGCTTCAGGACATGGCTTAGAAGGCACAGTGGGGCTGAACTGATGATTTGACTTCATAACTTAGAGGTCTTTTCCAACCTTAATGATCCAGTGATTCCATAACTAGAAGCACTAAAGAAAGTTCTCTTTCCCTCCCAAGCTCGTTCCCCCAAAGCCACTCCCTCTGCCAACTTCACCAACTTGTTCCCTGCTTAGCAAATGTTAACTACTTTCCTTGTTCTATGCTGCTATCTCTGTGGTGACAGTATCTGATGTTTCTATGGTGGTTTGTTATTCATCAACTTCAGATTAGAAAGCATTTAATCATGGGAAAGACACATCCCGCCTCCTGCCTTGACAGCCTGTGGTGCCTGGTGCTCTTCTAACGATGCTTGGGGTTAATCGCTGGCAAAATGGCCTGGTTGGCTCAAGACCTGTTTTTTTTTTTTTAATTGTGTCCTCCCAAGAAATGTTTGTCTTGGACTCCATGTGTATTGATTGGTGTCTTGATAATGCCTCACCGTGTCTTTGACAATGTCGGAAAGAGGGTTAGAGGTCTCCAAGGCAGGAAGTTGAAGTGTGGCCAGCAGGTCAGAGTGAGGTGGTTGTCCCCCTCACCTGTGTTCTTGTGAGACCCCACCTGGAGTCCTGCATCCAGTTCTGGAACCCCTGACAAAAGAAGGATATGGAACTGTTGGAACAGGTCCAGAGGAGGCTGTGGAGATGATCCAAAGGCTGGAGCAGCTCCCAAACTAGGATAGGTTGGGAGAGTTGGAGTTTTTCAGCCTGGAGAAGAAAAGGCTGTGGGAGACCTTAGAGCAGCTTCCAGTACTGAAAGGGGCTCTAGGAAAGCTGGGGAGAGACTTTTTACAAGAGCATCGAGTGATAGGATGAGAGGGAGTGGCTTTAAATTGGAAGGGGGATGACTTAGATTAGGCATTAGGAATAAATTCTTCACTATGAGGTGGAGAGTCCCCAGCCCAAGTTGCCCAGAGCAGTGGTGGCTGCCCCATCTCTGGAGGGGTTCAAGGCCAGGTTAGATGGGGCTTTGATCCCACTGATCCAGTGGGAGGTGTCCCTGTCCATGGCTGGGTGAGGAACGGGGTGGGCTTTGAGGTCCCTTCGAACTCAAACCATTCCATGATTCTATGATTTATAAAAATGGACAGATGGTGGAGTGGAGAGACCCATGTCAGTGACCATAACCACTGGAGAACCCACTCTCAGCAGAGCTGGAGAAAGCAGGTCTTCATTGAGTGCTTTCTTCCTCGAGGAAGTGCCCTGTAGGGCTGGGTTTTTTACTGATGTCAGCGTGCTGGGTGCTCCAGTAGAGGTTGCTGAGGTTATCTTGCCCTCCGGGCAATTGTAGTTGCCAGGTTCCAGGTTTGGATGCACCCGCGCTGACTGTTACATACTCCTGCTGGCCCAGTGTCTGGAGCGGATGAAGTGCTGCTTCTATGCTGTTTTCTTTTCCTGCTTGGTTTGTTTGGCTTTCTTTTCCCTGGCAGGTTGAAAAGACTCTGCTCCATGGTCAGGATTAGTGACTATGACTTTGAGCGGAGGGTACCATAGGAGTTCAGTGCTTTTTTCTTGCTGGTTTTCCCTCTCTGACCAAACCAAAGATTCCACTTTGGCCACCTCCAAGCTCACAGACCTTGTGTTGATGTCTGCAGCTCCCAGAAAGGAGGTTGGAGTGAGGTGGGTGCTGGGCTCTTTTCCCAAGTAACAAGTGATAGGATGAGAGTAAATGGCCTCAAGTTATGCCAGGGGAGGTTTAGATTGGATAGCAGGGAAACTTTCTTTACCCAAAGAGTGATGAAGCCCTGGCAGAGGCTGCCCAGGGAAGTGGTGGAGTCTCCATCCCTGGAGGGGCTCAAAAACCATGTGGCTGTGACCCTTGGGGACAGGGTTTAGCAGGCATGGTGGGGTTGGGCTGATGGATGGACTGGATGAGCTTCTTAGACATCTTTTCCAACCTTAACAATTCTATGAGCCTACTTTCATTTCTTACCTGAGCTAATGACCCATAACTCCCTTTATGGCCACAGGAACCTTTGTCAGTGCTGCTGGTGGAGCCTGGGACATGCCCCCTGCAGATGTTATAACCCATCCTTGTCTCTGGTGATTGCAATGATGGCATTGCTAATGACTGTAGGGGGACTGGACCACTGAAGACCTTGTGGTTCTTCAGTTAGAATGCCCTGGAGGCTTTCTCCATCAAAGCGTGGTGGGTATCTCTTGGAATCATGGAATTGTTTGGGTTGGAAGGGACCTCAAAGCCCATCCAGTTCTACCCCTGCCATGGGCAGGGACAACTCCCACTGGATCAGGGGCTCAAAGCCCCATGAGATATGTGCAGTCCTATGAGATAAGTGCGGTCTCTCCCAAAAAGGCAGGAGAATTACGGCTGGCAGACAGGGAAGAAGGGATGGGTTGAGCATTCCGGGTCATTGCTGCTTCATGGGAGCCAACCGCAGTGTCCTCACCTGCTCTCTCCAGAATCGCCCCAGGCGGAGCTGCTGCTAGGAGCTGCTTGGGGCTGGCCAAGTAGTCCACAGAGACCCAGCATCTATGAGGCGTCCTCTGGTGGGACCTACTTTGCCCACAATTTCTTTATATTTAGCATGGCACGTCTTGAATGCAGACGGCTGGCAGGGCAGAGGGGTTTGTTGGTCTCCTAGTGTGGTTGACCCCTGAATGAGGGATCCAGCAGCTGGACCACCACTCTCAGACTCAAGCATTGCCTGTGAAGGGGTCTGGCTGAAGTATGCAGGTGTCCTTGAAGCTGTTTCTCTCAGGTGACAGGGGTGACGAAACGCAGCTTTCAATCCCAATCCACTTGTAACTCTGACCTGGAGATTTCATGTTTAGAAAGTTTGTGTTTAGATTGTTCCAGAAGCATGGAGATCAGTGGTTTTCCAGGACGGGCAGCTTTCAGCATTCCCAGGCTGTTCGGCACCTGCCCTCTCAAGGCCAGGTGGCTCTGTGGTCCATCATGGTCTTGCAAGGAACATCCTCCATGTAGTTGCAACTCCCAGCATATGAATACACCCCAAATGGGAAAACTGAGTCCATTGAGTTGATTTTGCTGGTTTTCTGTGAGAGAATGAGAAGCCTGGGCTGGTTTCTAGCCCTTGCTGGTCTTACTGACCAGCCTGGCAATGTGTGTGTGACCCCAAACTGGGAGGGTGAGAAAAGGCTTTGCCACAATCTTGCTGAAGTGGAGAAATAGTAGAGGTTAGGGTGAAACTTAATGGTTGTGGAGGAGAAAATTCATAGACAAAGTTGCAAGAAAAGGATGTGGAATGAGGATGGGGCACAGGCTACGGCTGCATTGTACCAGGGGAGGTTTAGATTGGATATTAGGAAAAATTTCTTTACCCGAAGAGTGGTGAGGCACCGGCAGAGGCTACCTAGGGCAGTGATGGAGTCTCCATCTCTGGAAGGTTTCAAATACTGTGTAGATGTGGCACTTCAGGAAATGGTTTAGTAGGCATGGTGAGGCTGGACAGAATGAGCTTAGATGTCTTTTTCAACCTCAGTGATTCTGTGATTCTATGATTCCTGTGTCCTCTGAGCCCCCAACCCCATTTATGCATGCGAAGCCTGTGCTGGGAGCCCATGTGAGGTGGGCAGCACTGCCCTGCGCTGGGGACAAGCGTGGGTCACAGCAGTTCTGGGCACAGCTCTGACCCCTCCTGCTGGCCCTGTCTCTCATGGTGACCAGGAGGCAAGGGATTTCTGGCCTCCCACTGCCCAGCAGCAGCAAACCTCGTCCACATCACATCTGACACATCCATGTCTGTATGTGTGTCCAACATCCAGGGCTCCTAAAGGGGAGAAGGCACTGAGGATGGTGGCAGGGACCTTTCTGCTGACCGGGTGGGCAGCTTGAGACCCTGGGGGTGGTGAGGGGCTTGGGATGGGGGATATGAAGCCCTCCATGGCCAAGGGTGCTTGGGGATGCCCACGGGGAGTGGCTGCCCCACTAACCCAGCCCTGTCTGCCCCACAGCTGCACCCTATGAGGATGGAACAGCGGATGCCGCCGCTCATTCTTGAGGTGAAGTGTTCTCCTCCTTCCTCCCTCTGCATGCTCCTGCCCCTGTTGGTGAGAGGTACCGCTAAACACCCCTAGGAGTGAGCTGGGGCTCACAGCCCTGGTGCTTGCCACCCAGATCTGCTGGCAAGGACGTGGCAGCACCTCTGCTCCCTCCTCCTGCCCCCTCTACCACTCGTGGTGTCTCCTTCTGTTCAAGCCACCTGGGTGCTTGGGTAGCTCACTCTCTCTTCTGCATCTCCTGTGACTTCATTAGCTGGATCCCCACTGACTGTGAATGGTTGGATGAAGCTATGAGCACCCTGACCCAGTGGGAGGTGTCCCTGCCCATGGCAGGGTTGGAACTGGATGGGCTTTGAGGTCCCTTCCAACCCAAACCATTCTGTGATTCTATGAACGGAGCTATGAGTGGCAGCCAGACAGGAATGGCTGCTTTCAGGACCCTTGAGTTGGATCCCACCTGGACATGTTGGTACTTGGTCACCCCACTTGTGATGGCTGCAGGCCAAGGAATTGGGTTGGATGGAGCGTTGACTGGGAGGTGCTTAGGGGAATGGCTTGGTATTAGGTGTCAGCACCCAGCAGGAGCAGTGCTGGAGTATTTAGGGTTGTGAGGCAGTTCTGGGCCACAAACAAGAAAGGTACCCATTTCTCCTTCTTGGAAGGCTGCTGCAGCCCTTGAGGTCGTGTAGAACCTGTGAGGCTATCAAGAGTACTATGACATTCTGAATGCCAACAAGGTGGGACTCACTGTCCCAGTCCTGATCACACCAGTGGGGCTGCAGCCACAGACAGGTCAGGTTCCTTCTCCTACCAGGCTGCCCAGGCAGGGGGTTGAGTCACCTTCCCCGGTGGGGTTTAAGGGACGGGTGGACAAGGCACTGAGGGACATGGTTTAGTATTTGATGGGAATGGTTGGAC
This sequence comes from Piaya cayana, assembly GCA_013389865.1. NCBI lineage: Eukaryota > Metazoa > Chordata > Aves > Cuculiformes > Coccyzidae > Piaya > Piaya cayana. Next base: position 44,345 of record WAAB01020429.1, on the reverse strand, counting down.
TTGATGATCCAGTGGGTCTTTTCCAACCTGGTGATTCTATGATTCAGGTGAAAGCCCATCACTTCTAAACTGCTGCCCCTTAATATCTGCTTTCTCTGGGACCCTGGGGCTGCTTAGGATCAGAAGTGGGTTTACAAGGCTTTAAGGGAATAGCAAGAAGATGACTTTGCTCTGCAGGCAGAGGTGGTTATGAAAGAAGAGGAGGCTGGGAGACACCAAATAGGCAGGCAGGTAGTGAACAGGGAGGCTGGCTGAAAATGCAGTTCTGGAATCCTCCACATCAGATGGAGATGGAAATGTTGAAACAGGTCCAGAGGAAGCCACAGAGATGATCTGAGAGCTGGAGCACTTCTGCTACAAGTACAGGCTGTGGGAGTTGGTGTTGTTCAACCTGAAGAAGAAAAGGCTAGAGGAGCTTCCATTACTGAAGGAGGCTCCAGGCAAGCTGGGGAGGGGCTTTTTACAAGGGCCTGGAGTGACAGGACAAGGGGGAATGGCTTTAAATTGAACACTAGGAAGAAATTCTTCACAATGACGGTGGGGAGGCCCTGGCCCAGGCTGCCCAGAGCAGTTGTGGCTGCCCCATCCCTGGAGGGTTTCAAGGGCAGGTTAGATGGGGCTTGGAGCCCCTGATCCAGTGGGAGGTGTCCCTGGTTGGAACAGGATGGGCTTTGAGGTCCCTTCCAACCCAAACCATTCCATGATTCCATGATTTTGGATGTGAAATTAGATCCTTTAATGCCTTTCTACATTTAATATCCTTGCCTGGGACCCGCTAGAGCTGGCACGGAAAAGACCTTCCCTTGGGAACTGAAGGTGAGAAAGTTAAATGCCAGAGATAAGAGAAGTGTGGAAGTAAAAGGCATCTAACTCTTTCCCCCTGCCCCCACTCCTGGCAAGTGGGTCAGTATGCAAGTTGCTCAGGTATGTGTGGCATTTGGAGCCCCTGGTACTGCCTAGAGCGAGCTGATTCCCAAGGGTAGCAGTGTGGATGGACGGGACTGGAGCACACAGGGCTCAGCTCCAGAGCTCTGGTGGGGTTCTCCCTCAGGCAGGTACCCAAGCTGGGCACTGCAGGAAGGAGCAGAGAAGAATTCAGGGTTTTGGACCAGTTTGTGAGGACTGAGTTCATAAAATCACAGATTCATAGAATGTCCTGAATTAGAAGGGACCCTCAAGGAGCATTGAGTGCAGCTCCTGTCCCTGCACAGGACACCCCAACATTCACACCGTGGGGCTGAGAGCCTTGGCCAGATGCTGCTGGAATATTGTCAGGCTTGGTGACTGCTTCCCTGGGAGCTGTTCCTGGGCTCCACCACCCTCTGGGGGAAGAACGTTTTCCTAATGTCCAACCTAACCCTCCCCTGGCACATCTTCCTGCCTTTCTCTTGGTTGTGTCATTGGGCACCGGAGAGAAGAGCTCAGCACCTTCTCCTCCTCCTGCCCTAGTGAGGAAGCTGCAGAGCGCAATTAGGTCTCCACTCAGTCTTCTCTTCTGAACAGAGGGTCTCAGATTCTCTTCCCCGTCTCCGGTGGGTGCCTTAGCTTTAGGAAATGCCTGGACAAGGGTTTCCTCGCTGGAGCAGTGCTGGGGGTGTTGCTGGAGAAGGCGCTGCCTTGAGCAGAGGTGGTTAGGTGACGGTGTGACACTCAGTGAACTTGCAGTGCCTGCACATAGCTTCTTCTAATAAGAGCAGGACCTTTTCAGGACCTGTACATTCCACAAGGATGAATAGGATTTACATCACCATGTGTACACGCACGAGCACAGTGTCAAAAACACCATCCCAGGGTGTCTGGTCCCAGTACATCACAGCATTTCCAAGTCCAGCTGATCTGAGCTTCCACCCGTGTAGAAGAGGGTGTGTTTGTGGCACGTACCTGTGTCTGGGTAGGCGCCAGCTTACCCATGCGTTGCCCGTACGGCTTGCAGACGTGCAAAGGCTCTTTGAATTCGCTGGAAGTGCAGGTGATATGTTTTGCTGGAAAGGGTGAGGAAATCTCCTGGGTCCCAGCCAGCTTTGTTAAGGGCAACAAAGGTGCAGCAGGGATGGGGCTTTGGCCCGTTGCACTCCGGTGACATAGTTCAGAGCTGTAAAACCCTCGGCTCGAGCCTGCAGGGTGTGGGGTGAGAGCAGCTTGCTCTCCTGAAGCGTGCGGTAGGCTCTGCCAGGGAAACCCGCTGGTTTTGCCAGCTCCTCTACATATGAATGAGTCTATGAGGGCTTTGCAATGAGCCTGACACATGGATAACCACATAATTAAAGGCTGGAGCTTTATAGAAAAGCATTAGCACCGGTATCTTTAACCACAAAGAGCAGCACTTGAGTCATCAAATGCCAGTGAACGAATTTCCTAGCGGATTGCTCCATCAGGTTGCTTAGTGGGCCTGGATCCAGGGAGATGCCATCAGAGATGAACCAGGAGGGAAGAAACCTGCCAAGTGGTGATTGTCTGAGCTAGAGGTCCTGTTAGCTGGGACGACCCAGGCTTGTAAAAGCACCTCTACAAGATCTAGAACTAAACTAAAGGTTAGGTGAGGGCTGAGTCACCTTGCCAAGACAAGACAGTAAGGGCACACCCGGCTGATTCCATTTTAAGTTCAGAGTCTGCTGAATTAGTGGCAACATCACTGAGATTTTTAGGGCTATTGCCCAATCGATTCACAATTAATTAAAGATATTATCTTAGAATCATCGCAATTAATTAAAGATACTGTCAAGACATGCTATGATTATCCTGGAATAAAAGGGGTTTTATAGCCTTGAGGGAAGGCTATGCAGATTATCTGAGGCCTGGAGCACCTCCTGTATGAGGACAGGCAGAGAGAGTTGGGGTTGTTCAGCCTGGAGAAGGCTGTGGGGAGACCTTGGAACAGCTTCCAGTGCTGAAAGGGGCTCCAGGAAAGCTGGGGAGGGGCTCTGGATCAGGTAGTGTGAGGATAGGATGAGATGGAATGGTTCTCAGCTGGAAGAGGGGAGATTGAGATGAGATCTTAGGGAGAAACGTTTTGGTGTGAGGGTGGGGAGTCCCTGGTCCAGGTTGCCCAGAGCAGTGGTGGCTGCCCCATCCCTGGAGGGGTTCAAGACCAGGTTGGATGGGGCTTGGAGCCCCTGATCCAGTGGGAGGTGTCCCTGCCCATGGCAGCGGTGGGACTGGATGGGCTTTGAGGTCCCTTCCACCCCAAACCATTCTATGAAAATACAATACATCCGAGGCTGTTCAGTTTAAAGGAGACCAGAGTCAACATGCCCAAGGTGTAAGGCTGACTGGAGCAGAGGTTCTGATCTCATCCTGTTTCTCTTGTTTGTGTGACCAAAGCTTTGTACCTAAATCTTTTTCAGGCTGTATTTCTGTTGCAACTGCCTCCTTTGCCTGCTTACTCTTTGTTATCAGTGTAGATAGGTAGGAGGAAAGTGGGGCAGAGGACAGTGATTCACTGCTGGGGAGTGTGGGGCTGAGTCAGACCCTGAAGCTCAGTCATCACAGCCTGTGACTCCTGGGCCTTTCTTGCTGCTCTCTCGATTTCCTGCTAGCTTGGCTACTTGTTGAACGTTGGACTCCCACCACCGGCGTGTCAAGGTCAGTCTTGTCTTTATTTTTTTGTCCCTAGGCACGATCTGAGATGGATAAGTACCTTTCAAACGAGGTGCCACCCATCCCAATGATACCAGACAAGAAGTACCGCCGGGAGAGTGCCTCGGTGGTGGATGAGTTCTTCTCCACAGAGAAGCCAGCTTCCACGCCGTACAGCGTGAACATCAATGTGATTCTGCAGGACACAACACACCTGCGCACTGGACTTTACCGGCCACCCAAACCCATGGCACCGTTCCCACAGATCAAAACAGAGCCTGGCACCAGCTTCGCCCAGCCCTGCTCTTCTGCCTCTGGCTCCACACAGACCCTGCCCGACTTCACCAGTGTCTTCAGCATGCCCCAGTCAGTGGCAGTGAACAACATCTTCATCAAGCAGGAGATGCCCTCCGAGTTCCCCTTATCCACCAATCCACAGCCATCCCAGCTTTACCAGATGCCTCTTGGCAACGTAAGCGGTGATGTCACCACTCTCACATTCTCCTCCAACAGCACCACAGCCATCAACAGTCTCAGTGGCGTCACCATGTCCACGGGTCACACCATGTCCAGCATGGCCCACAGACCCGTCCACCCAGGAGGGTCAGTCAAGCAGTACCCACACGTCTCCCAGGGACAGGGAAACTTCAACGTCTCAGGGCAGTTCTACACGGTGCCAGGGGTAAACCTGCCCCCCTCGCCCCCCAACTCACAGCCTGGCAGCCCAGAAAATCAACCTGAGCTCATCAACACCATCTCTCCCCCACCATCCTATGAAGCCACCTTTGGACTGAAGCTGGTCCAGTCACCCCAGGTCCCCCCTGTCCCCAATGGCCTTGGCACCCTCTCCCAAGGTCACGTTGTCATGCAGCCCCCCAAATACAACAGACGCAACAACCCTGAGCTGGAGAAAAGGAGAATCCATCACTGCGATTACCCAGGTATGCTCACGGTTGATGTGCTAGCTTAACTTTGTTGGGAGGTCTCTTCTTGACACGCTGAGGCTGGAGGCTGCCTTGGGCCTCTGCAGGAGTTTAATTCAAACTCACTTTATCTGCATGATGAAAGGAGCTGTGGAGCTGGGTGGAGAGCACCAAGAAAGCAGGATTCCTACCACCACCAAAGGAGTAGAAATGGTCAATCCTGCCTGTGCTAGCTGATCCAGTGGGGGGTGTCCCTGCCCATGGCAGAGGGGTTGGATCTGAATGGGCTTTTAGGTCCCTTCCAACCCAACCTATTCTATGATTCTATGTCTTCTTTCTCCCCTTCCCTTTCATCTTTGCACTGTGAAAGAAACAAGCCCAACTGTGAAAGGCAGAGAGCTCCTACAGCCTCTGCAGCCCCAGTTCTCGTCTTCCAAACTGACAATGAACTGAATATCTTCATGTTGTGTCCTTCCATGTCTTCATTACTGCATTGGAGTGGTGTGGACAGCTGTCTCAGGGTCATGCTCAGCCTGGAACTGACGCTGTTCCCTGTGCATCACCTCAGGTTTAGGTTAGAGATTAGGAGGAAGTTTTTTATGGAAAGGGTCACTAGGCACTGGAATATGCTGCCCTGGGAGGTGGTTGATTCGCCTTCCCTGGAGGTGTTTAAGTTACGGGTGGACGAGGTCCTGAGGGACATGGTTTAGTGTTTTGTGGGTGTGGTTGGACTCGATGATCCAGTGGGTCTCTTCCAACCCGGTGATTCTGTGTGATTCTGTGATTGTTCGATCATGTCCCTCTGCAGGCCTGTGGTGCCTTGCCCACAGGAGAACTTGCAGGGTTTCCTGCACTGGGCATGAAGAGCTTGTGGGACCCACAGCTGCAAACTCTCCTTCATGCTGCACAAGAGGGAAGCAGACACTGGAACGGCTGCCCAAGGTGGTGGTGGAGTCACCACCCCTGAAGGGGTTTAAGAGATGGGCAGACAAGGTGCTCAGGGATCTGGTTTAGTAACAGACAGGTACAGTTGGATTTGATGATCTCAAAGGTCTTTTCCAACCTAGTGATTCCATGATTTTATGTCCCTGTCTAGAAACCCCATTGTGAAGGCTTGAAAACCACCAGTCCTTGTGCAGGGACGCACACCTTCCACTTCCCAGGCTGGCTTCCAGCCCTGGAGCTGTTGGGGATTAGCAAACAGTGTTCCTGGGGTGGGGTGTGAGCTGAGGAAAGGTGTTTCCTCACTTCCTCCTGCAAGATTAATGTGCTCCTTCCATGGCACAAGAGTAGGTGTAGAAGGTCAGCCCAGGGGCCCGTCTAGTCCAGATCCTGTCTCCAGCAGTGACCCGAGGAAGTGTGTAAGAACAGGAGATGTTTAGAGAGAGATTTCTGGGCTGGCGCCTTCCTACCCCCTGGCGACCTGTGGATTAGGGACTTTCTGAGCCAGAAACTGCACCCATGTTCTTGCGGTTAACGGCTTGTGCTGAATTATTTACCTTTTGCTGGTCACGACAGGAGAGAGGTGAAGGCTGCAAGTGGATCACAGCTCTCAAACAGAGCCCTCCGCTCTTGTCAGACGTGGTCAGAGCAAGGGTCTCATGCTGCAGGATGCATCACTGAGGCACAGCTCTCCTGTTTGCAGCAGGATTCTGGTCTGCATAGGAAGGCAGGAACACAGTTGTGGTGCAAAAAAACCCCAACCTGCACTCAATCATAGAATCACTAGGTTGTAAGAGATCAACCTGATCATCGAGTCCAACCATTCCTATCAATCACTAAGCCATGTCCCTCAGTACCACGTCCACCCGTCCCTTAAGCACCTCCAGGGAAGGTGACTTAACCCCCTCCCTGGGCAGCCCCTATCAGTGCCCAGTGACCCTTTCCATGAATTTTTTTTTT
>WAAB01020429.1:18158-36895 GCA_013389865.1 Piaya cayana | reverse complement strand
CTTCTTCTAATCCTTCACACCGAGGTTCTGCTAGAGGTGAAGCTGGTCAGGACTGATGGCAGGGGCACCAGGTCTTACTGACGTGCTGCAGGAAGAAGCAACAGGAGGCATGTCCAGTTCCCACCAGTAACTGGATGAAGAGGGAAGACTTGTTTGCAAAGCCCTGATCCAAGTTTCCGTGTGGTGACCCCCATACTTTTTCCTCTGCATGCTCACAGAGGAATGGCCAACCCTACCTGGTTCTGGCTTCTGTGTACTGCTCCCCTGGGATCTGGACACCGCTCTGGGTGCTCAGCTGGCTTTGTTTCCCAAGTCAGCCCTTGGGCTCATTGTGCTCATCCCACTTCCAAGCGTGAGGAACCTTTGAGGCTTCAGAGCATCAGAGGCAAGACTGATCCCCAACACCAACCCTTATCTCTCTACCATGGGGATGGAAAAGGCTGCTCTTGCACCTCTTGAGCAGGACAGGTTGGAGAGCTTATCTCCTGCAGGAGGCTTCTTTAGGCTGTGTGGAAACACTGGAATGAAAAATATGACAATGTTACTTATGCAGGTCATAAAAATTCAGATTAATCTTTTACTATACTTGTCAAAGCACAGCGAAGCAGGACCGTGAAGTCAGAATGAGAAGCTTCTCCTCACTGTCTAAATGAAATGAGGAGCTAGCAATAAGGCATCTTGAGACACCTGTTGTTGAAGCTGTTCCTGAAGAAATGGTGTTTCTGTTGAGAGCCTTTCTTTGATTAAACTTGTTGCCGATCTTCTAGAAATCTTTCCCACTGGCTTTCTTTTGGATCCTGAAAGCCAAGCTGTGGCTTCACAGTGGACCTGTTGTTTCCTGAATCCTGGAACATTTTTACTCCTTCTTCCGGGGCTGGGACATGGAATGTATCCAGAGAAGGGGAATGGGGCTGGGGAAGGGTCTGGAGCACAGGGGTTATCACGAGCAGCTGAGAGATGTGGGGTTGTTTAGCCTGGAGAAGAGGAGGTGGAAGGGAAACCTCATGGCTCTGCAGCTCCTGAAAGGAGGTTGGAGTGGGTACATGCTTGGCTTTTCTCCCAGGTAATAAGTGACAGGATGAGAGGAAATGGCCTCAAGCTGCACCAGGGGAACTTTAGGTTGGATATTAGGAGGAATTTATTTAATGGAAGGGTTGTTAGACACTGGAACAGCTACCTAGGGCAGTGAGGGAGTCCCTGTCTCTGGAGGGGTTTAACAGATGGGCAGATGAGGCGCTCAGGGATCTAGTTTAGTAGTGGACAGGTAGGGCTGGGCTCAATGATCTCAAAGGTCCTTTCTACCAAGGAGTCCTATGACCCCATGAAACACTTCTTCCCTCCAGCCTTGCAGGAGTAACAACAGTTTTGAATCCAGAAAGACAAACAGCAACACAAAGCCGGTTATGAATTTAAAGTTTTCATCCTGCTGGCTTCAGGAAAGGGGAATTTGGAAGTCTCTGCCTGTATCTAACCCCTGACCCCTAATTCCCAGCACAGTGCCCATGGGTGTCAGGGTTGTGTGGCAGAAGATGGAGGGTTGTAAAGGTCTGTCTGTCTTGGAGAACAAATGTACTGTAGTTATTGCTGAAACAGAGTTCATCTAGCCAGGCTTGTTTGCATACAGCTACCTAGCACACACTCTGCTCTGTCTCTAACCTCAAACAGAAATGTCCTGGATTTGTTCGAGTGAGGTCCCTTTTCTCACCGGGAAATTGTGTCATTTCTCTTTCTGCAGGTTGTACAAAAGTTTACACCAAGAGCTCCCACCTGAAGGCACATCAGAGGACTCACACAGGTAAGAGCACATCATCAGGAATCCCTACCAGCCTGCACTTCTTCTCCTGTGCCTGTTAGTGGTGGTGATTAGATCTGAGATGATCACCCTAATCTAGGGGGGCTTATTACAGAGTAGCCCTCTGCACAGGGACTTGGGGTGCTGGGCGTGAGAAGCTCAACCTAAGGCAGCAATATGTGCTCACAGCCCAGAAACCAACTATGTCCTGGGCTGCATCCCAAGCAGTGGGACCAGCAGGACAATGGAGAGGATCCTGTCCCCCTGCTCCGCTCTGGGGAGAGCAAACCTGGAGCCCTGAGTCGAGTTCTGGAGTCCTCAGCACAGGGAGGACATGGAGCTGTTGGAGCAAGGGCAGAGGAGGCCACGGAGATGATCTAAGGTCTGGAGAACCTCCTGTATGAGAACAGGCTGAGAGAGTTGGTGTTGGTCAGCCTGGAGGAGAGAAGGCTGTAGGGAGATATTAGAGCATCTTCCAGTGCTGAAAGGGGCTCCAGAAAAGCTGGGGTGGGGCTCTGGATCGAGGAGAGCAGGGACAAGATGAGAGGGAATGATTTTCAGCTGTGAGAGGGGAGACAGAGATAAGATCTTAGGGAGAAATGTTTTGGTGTGAGGGTGGGGAGGCCCTGGCCCAGGTTGCCCAGAGCAGTGGTGGCTGCCCCATCCCTGGAGGGGTTCAAGGGCAGGTTGGATGGGGCTTGGAGCCCCTGATGCAGTGGGAGGTGTCCCTGTCCATGGCAGGGGTGGGACTAGATGGGCTTTGAGGTCCCCTCCAGCACAAACTGTTCTGTGGTTCTGTTATTATTGGGGGTAAGAGCCCAGCTAAATCTCTTGACGTTAATGTTAAAAAAGGCCCAACAGTGACACTGGTTTATAGCAACTGGACACTGTTGTGTGTACTGGGTCACCTTCTGGTGGGATGATCTAGAACTCAGGGAAATTCTTGGACTTGATAGGATGGCAGGAAGATGTACACCGAACCCTGTCACTCCAAACTCTTCCTTTGAGGTCTCCCAAATCCCACCCAGATCCTATCCTGCTCAGCCTACAGAAAGATTGCATAAAGACACGTGGTGCAGATATATGATCTCTGAGGAGCCAAGAGATGTCACTCTGGGCCTCATGGCTGCCAAGCAGAGGAGGGAACCCATCCTATCTGCTTTGGTACCTGCCACGCAGACCACTTGCACCCGGCACTTGTCCCCTTACTCAGTGTTGTCACTGGCTGCATTCTGAATACAGGTACAGGAGGGATGTGACCTCCTTCTCGATGGCAGTCGCCATGGGCTGCCCTTGGCGGTGTAAGCGGGGTCACTAGCACACAGGGGGTCACTAGCATAGAGGAGCTCCCACCACAGCCAACTTCCCAGGTTAAACCGAGCTCAGTGGCTCTTGTGCACTCAAGCACAGGTCTTCTCATTAAGGTATTTATTATACCTGAAACTTTATCAGATCTCCAGATAGTACAGGAACCATCAGTGCCCTCATAAATCTCTTTTATAGAAGGGCTGATCTTTACTGAGAGCAATTAAGCTGGCCCAGAGTTCACTTTTCTTTTTTTATTAACAACGAACAAACCCCATCCCGAGGCTGGGAATCAGCTCTTGCACTTGGCTCTGTTCCGGTTTTGTCTTATCAGTCCCTCGAACAAGCCAGCGAAGAATTTCTCTTTGTGCATGAAGTACAGTATTTTTTGGCAGGGCCTGGGTAGGACCAGGCTGGAGGACAACACGGAAGGTATGGGAGAAAGGAAGAGGAAGGACCTTGTCCTGGCTCTGAGAGCTGGGTGGTGATAAGCATTTGTCACCACCACAGTCTGCAAGCAGGGATACACTAGGGCTTGTGCTTTAAAATTCAATATCTCTTTGCCTATTCTGTTTGGAACATGGATCTTAGTTCTGTGCCTAGAGGCATGATGCATTGGAGACATAGAATCGTAGAGTCACCAGGGTGGAAGAGACCCACCGGATCATCGAGTCCAACCATTCCTTCCAATCTCTAAACCATGTCCCTCAGCACCTCATCCACCCATCCCTTAAACCCCTTCAGGGAAAGAGACTCAACCCCCTCCCTGGGCAGCCTCTGCCAGTGCCCAATGACCCTTTCTGTGAAATTTTTTTTCCTAATGTCCAGCTTGACCCTCCCCCACCCTTCCAAGTCACAATATCAAGATGGATCCAGGCAAACTTCGGTAGGATTTGAATCCAATGAAATGCAGTCATTTTTCCAGGTTTCCCAGTAACTGGGCTGGAAATCATCTGAACCTCTTCCTCCCAACCCATCAAGTCCTGGAAGCTTCAAGTACTGGAAGCTGCTTTAAGGTCTTCCCACAGCCTTCTCTTCTCCAGGCTGAACAACCCCAGCTCTCTCAGCCTGTCCTCGTACAGGAGGTTCTCCAGACCTTAGGTCATCTCCGTGGCCTCCTCTGGATTCACTTTAACAGCTCCATGTCCTTCCTGTGCTAATCCAAGTGCATTTGCCTTCTTCCACGTCACTTGCCTTTATGGAAGGGCAGAGAGGCGAAGGAAGATGTGACCTGAGTAGTCAAGAAAGCTCACCAGGTGTCCTAGGGAAGGTAAAAACAGGGAATCCAAAACAGAGAACCACACACAGGCAGGCTCGTGGTGTCTGTGTTTGATGTTTGAAGCCTCTTGTTTTGCTTTTGAGGTCTCAGCCTCACTGAGCACAGCACTGATGCTTCAACAGCAGGGCCCATCCCAACTCTACGGATGCTTGATGCTGCTTCAGCTCCATCACTTGAAGGGTTAATAACACCCTTTCTCTCCATTCCTCTCCTGGTGGGAGCTGGGCTGAGGAGTGCATGATCTCTAAGATCTTTTCTTGTGGTTTGCCCGTTGCTATGGGCTGGGCTGTATTCATCTCCTGGAGACACCATTCATTTCCTGGGTGCCATTGTGAGATTAAATATATAACCCGGTGGCTGCTCACCCGCCTCCCGGGGGCTGGGAATGCCAGTTTGGGTCCTTTGTTTGAGCTTGCCCTGCCGTGCTGTCCTGGGAGATGGAGCCAGCTCACGGGACAATGGAAAGCATTTTGTTTCTATCCTGGAGATCAACCTATCATTGTTTGAAACTAAAAGGCTTGGGTAGGGTTGACCCAGCCAGGTGACCCGGCTGGGACAATATCTGTGGCTGCGCCGCGCGGATCCTGCCTTTGTCTTAGCACGTTACTGCCAACCCTGAGATGCCGTAAAAAAACTCGTGTGCTGCCTGTAAATCATAGAATCATAGAACAACCAGGTTGGAAGAGACCTACCCGATCATCAAGTCCAACCATTCCCATCAAACACTAAACCATGTCCCTCAGCACCTCGTCCACCCGTCCCTTAAACCCCTCCAGGGAAGGTGAATCAACCTCCTCCCTGGGCAGCCTGTTCCAATGCCCAATGACACTTTCTATGAAAAACTTTTTCCTAACTTTTTCCTAAATGAGCTTTAAGCTCTGTATTTACCTCAGCTACAAAAGTCACACCTCTCTTCTCGCCACTGAGGCTTTTTGGGGAGCAGGATGTGGTCTCAATACCCTTTCTCCTCCGGGTTCGCACATCTGTGCTCTCATATTTTGCTCAGTGCGTGCCTGCCAGTGTAGATGTTGCTGTAGCTGAGTGGTTTTTGTTTCCTGGCCAAATCCACCTCTCGCCTAGCGCAGGGGCTGCGGGGAGGAACGACTGTTCAGCGGGAAACATGTCAGAGCAGGACACACATGCCTGTGCATGCACGCTGCGTGTGTACGTGCGTTCACGCCGCGCCGCTGTGCTCAATAATTGGCTGATGAAACGGTAAATATTTGAGGTCGGGAAAGTCAGCACATTCCCTGAACTCTGCCTGCTTGTTCAGGCTGTTAAGAGCGAGGGCTAATATTTGAGAGCACCACACCCAGGTGCGGAGAGGGCTGCAGCCAGGATCCAGCTCCGCAACCTGGGCACGCAGGGAGCTGGAAGCGGATGAGGGCTTTTCCAGCCCAGTTCCCAGCTGGCTGAGAAGTTGCACAATGTAATTGATTTCAGTTTGGGAATAGGTGTGTACGGTTAGGAGTGGGGAGAGGGCAGAGCCATTACATCACCCAAACACTCTGAAGAAAACACTATGTTTTGTGCACAGAGAGCTGCCACAGGACTGAACTTTGAGGCAGAGAGCACTAGATAGAGGCTTCAAAGGTGTGAGGCTTTGAGGAAAATTTATATGGTGTAAAACTCTTCTTCCTGAGAAGCTCAACCTGTGTGCTCACAGCCTAGAAACCAACTATGTCCTGGGCTGCACCCTGAGCAGTGGGACCAGCAGGGAGGGTGGGGATTCTGCCCCTCTGCTCCACTCTGGTGAGAGCAAACCTGGAGCCCTGAGTCCAGTTCTGGAGTCCTCAGCACAGGGAGGACATGGAGCTGTTGGAGCGAGGGCAGAGGAGGCCACGGAGATGATCTGAGGTCTGGAGAACCTCCTGTATGAGGACAGGCTGAGAGAGTTGGGGTTGTTCAGCCTGGAGGGACTGTTGATCAAGGAGGGCAGGGACAGGATGAGAGGGAATAGTTTTCAGCTGAAAGAGGGGTGTCTGAGATGAGATCTTAGAGATATATATTTTGCAGTAAGCATGGTGAGGCCCTGGTCCAGGTCTCCCAGAGCAGGGGTGGCTGCCCCATCCCCGGAGGGGTTCAAGGCCAGGCTGGATGGGGCTTGGAGCCCCTGATCCAGTGGGAGGTGTCCCTGCCCATGACAGGAGTGGGACTGGATGGGCTTTGAGGTCCCTTCCAACCCAAACCATTCTGTGATTCTATGATTCCTCTTGATACCCCTTCTCATGTAGGAGCAACAGCAACACCTTCCAGAGGAATTTTTGGCTTGTTAGTTAAAAAAAAACTCAGAGAAGTTTTGGTCTAGAAGTGCTCCTAAATCCAACAGTGCTAGAAACCAAGCCTAGAAAGCAAAGCAGGTTGAGCACACGGACAAGACCAGGTTGCTGCAGCTCAACATCTCAGTCACTTGGTGGGTATGGAGTGTGTTCAGCAGTGCATCAGTCTGGCTGTGAGCTCTGTTCTGCAACGGGGCAGCCCTGGTTGCCTCCAAAGCAAGGATGGGCATCTCTGTGAGGATGGTGTGGGGGGTTTGGGAGGCTGGGCAGGTATGTGGTGTTGGCTCTTGCACGGCCTGTGACCTGTGGCTCTTCCCTGCAGGCGAGAAGCCCTATAAATGCACCTGGGAAGGCTGCGACTGGCGCTTTGCCCGCTCTGACGAGCTGACCCGGCACTATCGGAAACACACGGGTGCCAAACCCTTCAAGTGCCTCGCCTGCGGCCGCTGCTTCTCCCGCTCCGACCATCTGGCTCTCCACATGAAGCGGCACCAGAACTAGGAGCCGCCTACATTTGCCACTTCTCCAAGAGCAGCTGAAACCCTTTTCTTTCCTGAGGGGCCTCTCCTCTTCTCATACTTAGGAACAAACCCATACTGTGATCAACCAGCGGGGCACGGGTGGCAAGCAAGTCCCCTCTGCAAGCCCTGTCCTCAGCTGATTTTGGTTTTAAAAGAAATCTCATTGAAAAAAAAGAGTTAGAAATACAGACTGATCTCATGATGAGGCTCCCGGCAGCACTGGACCTTGGATTCCACAGGGCTTTCTTCCAGCAAACCTGCTATTTATTTGTCACTCAGGAGCAACCGTCCTCAGTCTCTCGAGCTCTTTGGGATTGTTCTACCCCTTTCAGGTCTCTGCTTTGGTGAGACCAAGGAGGTTTGTGATGGATTTGTTGCCTGGCCGCGCATGAGAAGTTTTACTTCAAACTGTCGGTGCGGTCCTCTCGGGCTGCCCCATGGCGTGGATGTGAACGTGGTGCCTCCATGCACCAGGACAGGAGCACATGCCCAGGGCTGTTTGGGTTGACAACCCCAGTCTCTGTGGGGGCGTAGAAGAAAGGACCTATGACATCTGCACCTGATGTGCCTTCAAGCAAGGGACAGCACAAAAGCAGATGACAAAAGCCATTGTCTGTGTCCCGTTTAGCTCACCTGCAGTTTCCTGGCAGCCAGCTCACTCGGGGCTGCAATTATCTGCCTTGTTTGGCCAGGTTTTATGGTTGTGTCCTTACCATTTCTGCTTCCAAGATGAATTTTGACTTCGAGTGTCTCTGGGGGGGATCAGCATGGGTCTTGATGCCACCCAGGGCACTGAAAAGGCCACCGATAAGCCTCTGGTTTTCCAGAATGTGCCTTTCTCTAAAAGCACCGGGCAGGCTTTGCTCATGCCTTGGACACGCACACAAGGGATCAGTTGTCGTTGATCACACTGATCTTTTGCTGTTGAAATTTCATCACGTTCAGACAGAAAAGCAAAAAAGCTAAAAACGCATCTTTGACAGAAATTCCAATAAATCCTCCTGTTCAGATTGTAATCATGTTACCTACCTCACAGGTTCACCGCCTTGAGCTCCCTCCTGCACCTTTCCCTTTTCTTCCTTAGGGTGCGGTGACACATGGGGCGCATCAGCCATCCTTCAAAGTCTACCAGGGTTTAAACTTAGGCAGCACAAGAGCCCGGCCCTGCCAGTTAAACAGGAGCTGTGCAGGTAGTAAATAAATCAGGAACAAATAACGAGCCAGGTGCATTCAACAGAATGTTGGTTTCCTCCGTGCTGTCCTCCTCTTCTATTCTTCCTCCAGCAAATTTAAGGGACATGGAGACTGATGTGATTCTGCAGTGTGAACAGAAAGGCCATGCTGAACCGTGCATGGCATCTTCACATGGTAGGAATCCGAAGGCCACCCCTCTCTGCTCTTGCCCAACCACACGTTCATTGAAAGCCATGGCTGGGTTCCTGGTTGTCCTTTGCCTTGGCTAAATAAACCTGGTCCTACCCATGGCACCTGTGGCTGATCTGGGGTGACAGGAGAAGAGGACAGGAAGGATTTGGGGAGTGTTGCATGGTGAGGCGTAGGCTTTGGAATGGGTGATGTCCCTGGGGCTGTTGGTGCAATGCTGCAGTGAGCCCTTCGTGTAGCTCTTTGGCCAGAAGCCTCCTCCTTTCTCTGTGCCATCAGGGAGGGTGGGGACGCAAGGGTGAAGTCAGGATGCTGGATTGCTGGGTGCTGGCTTGGAGGACTTCCCCTGCTGGCACATGGGAAGGGCTTTTTAGACTTCAGCACTAGGTTCTCTGCCTGGCTGGAGGATTTCATGACGTGTTCAAGTGAGGATTAGGGAGTCTGGCTCATAAATCAGCTTTTGCTGACCACGGGTATGTCCTCTGCATCCTTTTTCCTGCTCTTTCATTGCTTTTCTTACAGCTCGCTGGGGATCAGCAGGTGCTGGAGAAAACTGAGTCATTTACCATCTATCCCGTTGGCTGTGGGGTCTTGATCCTCTTCAAGACACAGAGCAGGACCTTGCCAATGCCACCACTGTGACCTGGGCTCTTTCTTTTTCTCACCTCACCTTGGAGGTTGGGTTGAGCCGTACGAGTGAGTAAGAAGTTCAGTGCCATCTACCCCCCTCAAAATGGGGCAGTAGGAGTGGTGCATGGCCTGAAGCCTCCATGCAGGGGACAGCTTAACCTCTTGCTTCTGCTTTGAGATGGGTCTGGAGAGGCTCGGTGAAAACCTTCGATTATGGAAACCCCCTTGGAGAATGGTGGTGGTGCAGGGTGTAAGGACAGACGTGTCTGCTGGCGCAGGCATGTTGATCTCACACCAAAGGAATTTCAGGGTAGTGTGGAGATGCCTCAGCTGGTGTCTCCAGGAAGCTCAGGTCAGCTTGGTGGGGCTGGTAGAGACCCAACATGGCCATGCTGGGTCCTTAGGGGCTCCACCCTGCTCCACTGACGCCTGTTCAGCTCCTCGGTGGGTGAGCCTGGGCACGGCGAGCAGACCTCCTGCAGCCTCCACACAGAAAAATGGGGTTTTGATGCATCTATTGTGGTTGAACCTCCTAAACGTGAGCCAAACTACAGGGCTGACCCAGCCACCGCAGGTGCCATCAGGCCCGTTGTGGGGTAAGACCTCTCTAAGGGGTCTCGTTGCCCCATCTCTTTTCTTTTGGAGAAGGAAACCTCTGCTGCCTGTCCACCCCACCCTGTTTCCATCTCTCCCTCCCCGGCTGTGCTGACGGGGCCAAATCCTGTTTGCTGAAACCCAGTACGAAGCCAAAACAACCGACAGGCAGCTTGAAATCTTAGGGGAGCTGTAAATAATCTTGGCTTTTTTTTCCCACAATGCTCGTCCTCCCAGAGATGCTGCGTGTGTAAATATATTTGTATTTTATATTGTTTTAAAATTCATTGGGGGGGGGAACAGAGGAAGTGTCTTCACAAACACCCACCCAAAGCAGCACTGCTGGTCTGCAGGCAAAATGCTGCTGCGTGTGAATATTTTACTAGTGTGAAGGCAACACTTAAAAAAAACAAGTCCGAAGGAAAAAAAACAAACAACACAGCAAGCCTCAGCTTTTGCTTCTCTATTTTTATGTGTATAGAAGTGGACGGCCCCTAGCCTTGTATATTTGGTGGCCGAGGGCAGCTATTCCCCGGGGGAGACCAGGAGTGATGCTGGAGGCTCTTTGCTGTGGGATATGACAGCTCGGAGCCGAGCGACGTAGCTGGGAGGGTTTGAAAATCCCAGCTGAATGAAGGGCCCTCCATCCCCAGTGCCCTGCGACACTTGGGTGATGGGGACGTTGGAAAAGGTTTGCGAGCTCGGGAGGCTTTGCGAGCCTGTGTTTGGTGCCGAACAAATGCCAGAAGGCGGGTGCCTCATCT
This sequence comes from Piaya cayana, assembly GCA_013389865.1. Lineage (NCBI taxonomy): Eukaryota > Metazoa > Chordata > Aves > Cuculiformes > Coccyzidae > Piaya > Piaya cayana. The sequence continues at coordinate 26,348 of WAAB01020429.1, read as the reverse complement.
CTGCCGTGTTCGTATTGTGGGACGGGGGGGAGAAATCATTGTAAATAGGAAAAGAGCACGGTATTTCTTTGCGGGTCTGCGTGGATCGAAAGTAATTGTTTACTGTCCGAGCTGAATACAATGTGAAACAGAAATTGGGACCTGGAATGCTTGGGTGGAAGGTTTATTTTCCTGGTGATGCTTTTGTTTGTTACACAGCTCCTCTCCCCCCATCGAAACTCCCCTACAATTATTAATCTGTCTCCTATTTTGTAATAAAACTGTATCATGTGGAGACGTGGTCTGGCTTCTGTTCTCTCCCATTGCAAATGCTCTTTTCACCTGTGCACGTGTTGATTTTACAAGCAGAGAGCAACGGAGAAAAAGCTTTTTTATTAGGTTTGGGCAGGAAAATGAGTATCCAAGCAGGGGAAGGATCTGTGCGTGGAATAAGCATGGAGCACCAGGCAGTGCTGTCAGTTTCTTACGTGTTCTAAGCTGATGCTTTGGAGGAGCCCTTTCTCAAACCAATTTTGCAGTGCTGTGCCGAGACAAAGGAGGGGCAGGACACTTGGGTTTCAATCCCCTCCATCAAAGGGCCACAAAGCTGGTTAAGGGTTTAGAGCACAAGTCTTAGGAGGAACGACTGAGGGAACTGGGGCTGTTTAGCCTGGAGAAGAGGAGGCTGAGGGGAGGCCTCATTGCTATCTGCAGCTCCCAGAAAGGAGGTTGTAACGAGGTGGGGTTGGTCTCCTCTTCCTGGTAGCCACCGACAGGGTAAGAAGAAATGGCCTCAAGTTGTACCAGAAGAAGCTTAGGTTGGATATTAGGAGGAATTTCTTTACTGAAGTGGTTGTCGAGCATTGGAAGAGGATACCCAGGGAGGTGGCTGAGTCACCATCCCTGGAAGAGTTTAATAGTACATGATGTAGTTGGGACATGGTCTCATAGCAGGTTTAGCAGGGATGGATTGATAGTTGGACTTGATAATCTTAAAGATCTTTCCAGCTGAAACCATTCTGTGTGATTTTTGCCCTGTAAAGGGAGGAGAGAGGGTCAGAGGAGCAGGAATGGGGTGGGAGCCTCACCCTCCCCCGGCCCAGACAGAAGGGAAGAGGGAAAAGTCTGGGGGACACATACGGAAGTGCTGGGTGTTCAAAATCCCCGTCCGTGACCCTTGGTGTGTATATGTACACACGGCTGTACGTATGCAAACAGGCGGCAGGGTTCAGCCAGGGCTGTTGAGCTCACGCCTTTTGCATGCACACACCTGCACGCACATACACAAATCCATCTCTCTATAGACTGAACTAAACACCTCTTTATAAGCTGCTCCTGGCAGGACCCCAGCTGCTTTCTCTGGCATCTTCTTTGTGACTCCTTCCCACAGTCACCTCCTAGCCTGGCTCTGTTTGCAGGATCACGAGACTTATTATATGTTAAAATCAACATTTCCCTAGTTAAGATCATAGAATCATAGTTCTTCTCAAAGGTCTTGCATTTCAGCTACTTTTTTCATGTGGAAAAAAATCCTCTTTCCCTACTGATTAGGATCCCTCATCTTGAACTTCATTACCATGCTGAGATGAGCTGCTTTACATCCTTCATGGACTTTTTGACCCTGTTGACAGCCCCCATCTCTCTCTCCTCCCTCAGTTGCTTCCAGGCTTCACAATCACTTGAAAAATAACATGAGGACTGACATATGATTAAATTAGGGAGGCAGGGAGAAGAGGACATCCAGCCACACACCTTCCCTTGTTGTCATTTCCCTGCTGCAGAGCTGAGGGCAGCGCTGGGTGCCTGGGAATCAGAATTGCTAGGTTGGAAAAGACCTACTGGATCATTGAGTCCAACCACAGCTCTCCATGGCATCCTTGATGCTGGGGGCTGTGATTCTGCAGAAAACCTGTGCCTCACTGAGGCTGGGGAAAGAAACCAACACTGGAATCCCCTCCTTTGCTGCGTGGCTGGCATAGAGGAGAAGAAAACTGTAGTTATTTGCTGACTTCAACTTCCGAGCAGCCTCAGTTTTACCTTTCCAATCTTTTCTACCTGCAAATAATGTCAGAAGTGGAATGGATGCTGTCACGGATTCCCATCCTTGCACACAGGGATGTCAGAACCACCTGCGGTACAGGGAGAGATGTCTGGGACTTGAAAGGAGATGGGAGTTTCTTTGGAGTGAGGTGGTAGGAAGACATGGGCTGATGTTTGGAGCATCTAGGGAGGTCTAGGAGCTGATGAAAGACTTGCACATGTTGCCATGGAACCATCATGGACTGAGTGCTGGGTACACGGTGCTACCTTTGAAGCTGTCTCCTATTTTGCAAGTATTGATGGAAATTAATTTTTGATGGATAGTCTCCTGCCAGCCGGTATGGACAGAGCTGGGATGCCGTTCATCTATGCTGATCCATTCCCATGGAAGAGGCATCACATGCCTGAACACCTGAACCCCTCAGTGAACCCCCCCCTTGCCGTTCACTCAGCACATTCTCTGGCACAACACTGCACTCTGGACTTTGCTTTGGCTGTGCAGCCAAGTTGTTCCTGGTGAGATCACCCAGATAGGGAATAACGGGGAACCATGGAAGAGGCATCACATGCCTGAACACCTGAACCCCTCAGTGAACCCCCCCCTTGCCGTTCACTCAGCACATTCTCTGGCACAACACTGCACTCCGGACTTTGCTCTGGCTGTGCAGCCAAGTTGTTCCTGGTGAGATCACCAAGGTAGGGAATAACGGGGAAGATCTGCTGTGATGTCAGGAAAGTCCAGAGAGTTGCTGTTTTATTGCAGGTGAAACTGAAGTGTTCTTCCTCGATGGAGATGCAGTGAGGAAAACCCCAGAGAAAGCACCAGAGGAGAGCGTGGATGGGGCTGCCATGGCTTCTTCTCCTGGAAGCACTGCTGTCAGGTGCAGGGGGGACCATCCTGTTCCAGAAAGGCTTGTATTATTTATTATTCTTTTTTTCAGGTTGGAAAAGACCCACCAGATCTTTGAGTTCAAACATCTCTATCAAACACTAAACAATGCCCCTCATCGCCTCATCCACCCGTCCCTTAAACCCCTCCAGGGAAGGTGACTCAACCCCCTCCCTGGGCAGCCTCTGACAGTGCCCAATGACCCTTTCTGTGAATTTTTTTTTCCTAATGTCCAGCCTAAACCTCCCCTGGCAGAGCTTGAGGCCATTCCCTCTTGTCCTGTCCCCATAGCCATGGGCCATAGCTGATGGAGGGCACAACTCAGGAGGTGGTGAGAGGGGGTCTCATCTTTTGGGCCACTCAAGCTAAAATGCCTCTGCAGAAAAGCCCCAATCAGGTTTCCAAACCATCCCTATTTTGGGAAACAGCCTGTCAAGCCCACCCACAGCTGTCTCTGCGCATTCATCTCCAGCTCCACTGAGCCAGCAGTGGCCCATGTGGCNTGGTGAGACCGCTCCTTGAATCCCGTGTGCAGTTCTGGGCCCCTCAGCACAAGAAGGATGTTGAGGGTCTGGAGAGTGTCCAGAGAAGAGCAATGAAGATGGGGAAGGGGCTGGAGAACAGGCCTGATGAGGAACGGCTGAGAGAGCTGGGGGTGTTTATCCTGGAGAAGAGGAGGCTGAGGGGAGACCTCATTGCTCTCTCCAACTCCCTGAAAGGAGGTTGTGGAGAGGAGGGAGCTGGGCTCTTCTCCCAAGGGACATGGAACAGGATGAGAGGGAATGACCTCAAGCTCTGCCAGGGGAGATTTATGCTGGATATTAGGAAAAGATTTTTCACAGAAAGTGTCATTGGGCACTGTCAGAGGCTGCCCAGGGAGGGGCTTGAGTCCTCTTCCCTGGAGGTGTTTAAGGGACGGGTGGACAAGGTTCTGATGGACATGGTTTAGTGATTGATGGGAATGGTTGGACTCGATGATCCAGTGGGTCTCTTACAACCTGGTGATTCTATGATTCTATGAGTCTATGAAAAGTGATTTGTACCATCCCCAGTTTTGAGGGACAGGGCTGACTGGAGGGTGCTGGTGGTGCTGAGGGCACCTGGCAGACACCTACAGATGCTCCTTGTTGGAGCACAGGGCTGTGTATCGCCTGCTTTCCCACCCTGGACCTTTCAGTGCACAAGATACAACCCTGGTCCTTTGCCCTGAAGGTGGTGACTTAAAGAGGGACTCCAGGAAAGCTGGGGAGGGGCTCTGGATCAGGGAGCGCAGGGATAGGATAAAGGGGAACAGTTTTCAGCTGAAAGAGGGAAGATTGAGATGAAATTTGAAGAAGAAATGTTTTGGTGTGAGGGTGGGGAGGCCCTGGCCCAGGTTGCCCAGAGCAGTGGTGGCTGCCCCATCCCTGGAGGGGTTCAAGGCCAGGTTGGATGGGGCTTGGAGCCCCTGATCCAGTGGGAGGTGTCCCTGCCCATGGCAGGGACATTTGGTCCCTTTGGACCTGCTCTGTCCCTTAAATGCCAAGAAGGTGTGGATTGGAAAAAAAAAAAAAAAGTAGTCTCTTTCTCCAAACATATCTGGGATGCAGCTCAACTGGAAGTTCAGGCTCATTCCCCAGAGGGTCCTCATCTGAGCAGGACATCATCCTGTTAAAAGCTCTTCAACCTGCAGACTCAGCCAGCAAAAGGCCCCCCTCTTACCCACCCCATGACTTTCACTGCCTGCAGTGTCCCCCCAGCCACCAACACTGTCTCTGCCTTAGTTTTGCTGTGGTGATGAAGCAACAGGGCTGTAAATTCCCAGTTCGATCACATTGGCAGTTCCTGTGCAGTTATGGGGCTGTTAAATCTGCAGGAATGCCAAGATCGTGGCTGGTCAAGGACAGGGAGGGAATGAGGAGGTGGAGGAGGCAATAAAAAACAGAAGTGAAAACCTGCAGGAGGGGGTTCTGCTTCATGGTCACCATGGTATGGTGAAGGGGTGAAGGCACAGAGTGGAAAGCACCCAAGGGTGCTCTGGGTTTTATTGCTTGGTGTCAAGAAGGCAGCAACACTGATACCACCACGCCTGATCTAGCATCCAGAGAGCAATGGGAGCCACCAAGACAAGAGGGCTAGCAGGTCTGCTGGAGATGGGTGGCTTGGTGGGGAGACCCTGGTCTCCCTCTGTCTCCCTGGGGTCATTTTGGAGGGGAAGGATGGAAGGTCCCACCAGTATGGGACAGCGAAACACCCACCCAGTGGCACCATGTGGTGGGCTGGGATGGGAGAAGCCCTAACCCGGCTTCCCCTGGGATCTGGAGAAGACACCGTGGGTACCCACCTCGCATCCCCAGCCTGGCAGAGCAGCACAGGGAGCTCCGCGATGACCTCTGCCTGCAGGCGCCTGCTGGACGCAGCAGTGACTTTCAGGATGGTTTTATATTTGAACTTTATTGTCCCTTCCCCCCAGGTGACTAACCCAGCGCGTCTCCCTGCGGCTGATAGCTGTCTCCCCAAGGCTGTTCTGTTTGATGTTTTCATGGCCTGGGCTGTAAAGTTATCCATTGACTTGGAGAAACACAGTTAAGAGAGAAAGAGCTGCCAGGCGGGTTATTCAGGTATCTGTGCAGCTCAGCAAAGGATTGCAGCATGGGCCAGAGATGTGGCTACCAGCAGGGATGGCAAAGTCTCCGATGACACCCAGGGCTGGGGCAATGCCTGGCAGCCCAGCCCAGCTCCCTGCTCTCTGCTCATCTGGAAAACACAAGGGCTGGGAAGGGAAAGCCTAAATTTGGGGGAGGAGAGCAGAGAGGTACGTGTGGTGGTGGCCACTTGCCATGACAGCTTGAGTGCTGCCCTTCAAACCCAGACCTTATCTCCTTTATCCCGGGGACTATCAACCCCTCCAGTCGCCCTGTGGTTCTCTATCATGCAGCCCCAGCCATTAAAGTTAACTATTACCCAAAGTGAGTGTTTATTTGGGGTAATACAGCCCCGGGGGAAAGTGAGAGAGGGAGGAGGAAGGCTCTTTTTCTCTTAATTTTTTTACAAGATATCGCCAGCCCCGCAGCGCTGAAGTGGTGCTTAAACAAGATTAATGCTTAAGTAAGAGATGGCAAACAGCGCTGCAGGCAGGTGAGATGGGAGACTCTTGGCCACTGCTGGCCACTGAGCTGTAGCCAAGTCATTGGGATGCCTTGGGTTCTCCCCTGGTTCACAGGGAGCCTCGTCTTGTGGTGGTGAGAGAAAAGGCTCCTACAAGCTTCCCTCTGCCTTTTTGTCATTGGGCAACCGTGGGGAGAAAGCCTCCCTTTCCAGATGTTTTCTCTTTCCACCCATGACGTATCTTTAACCATGTTGTATCTCCACCTGGATGGCCGCTGGTCCCACTCCTTATCCCCCATCAGCCAGGCAGGTATCAGGCAGTAGAAGGATGGAGGGTAGGGAACATCCACATCCAGACCTTTCATTGGGTTGTAGAGGGGCATCACCCATCTGAAACTCTGCAGGTGAACCGATATAGACAGATCCCAATCCCAACTCTGCTCCTAACAAGTTGCTGCTCCAGAATTTAAGTCCCTTTTCTCCACTCCCAAGACCATTTCTTGCTTTCCTCCCTCTCCGGAGGGAACCCTGTGCAGAGGAGCTGTTAGCCAAGATGAGAAAGTGGCCCTTCCACCCCTGCCATGGGCAGAGACACCTCCCACTGGATCAGGGGCTCCTAGCCCCATCCAACCTGCCCTTGAACCCCTCCAGGGATGGGGCAGCCACCACTGCTCTGGGCAATCTGGGCCAGGCCCTCCTCACCCTCACACCAAAACATTTCTCCCCAAGATCTCATCTCAATCTCCCCTCCTTCAGATGAAAACTGTTCTCCTCACCATATCCGTGCCATCCCTGATCCAGAACTCCTCCCCAGCTTTCCAGGAGCCCTTTCAGTTCTGGAAGCTGCTCTAAGGTCTCTCTGGTGGAGCCTTCTCTTCTCCAGGCTGAACAACTCCAACTCTCTCCGCCTCTCCTCATAACAGAGGTGCTCCAGACACCAGATCATCTCTGTGGCCTTCTCTGAATTGCCTCCAACAGTTCTATATCCTACTTATGCTGNAGCCTTCTCTTCTCCAGGCTGAACAACTCCAACTCTCTCAGCCTCTCCTCATAACAGAGGTGCTCCAGACACCAGATCATCTCTGTGGCCTTCTCTGGATTGTCTCCAGCAGTTCTATATCCTACTTATGCTGGGGATCCCAGAACTGGACACAGGGTTCCAAGTGGGTTCTCTGCGGGCAGCCAGTGTAGCAGGAAGGGAGCAACTGGGAAGCCTCAGCCTGCCTGGTGGCTTTTGCAGCCCAAGTTCATCCCATTGGTCCCTCCCCTCTGTGAGTGCTTCTGGGTGGGAGAGGTGGAGAAGGGCAAGGACATCCCCACCCTTCTCAGTGCCAGGACCCAACGAGCACCATCAGCACCTGTGACCACAACCCTGGGCAACTCTGGCAGATCCTTTGCCCTCCTGGTCTTCCCCTTGGCTGGTGCTCGGTCTCTCCTGGGCACAGGGCAGCAGCAGGGAGGCTTCCCACAGCACACACCAAAGTGATGCCATTCCCAGGAGTAGCCGAATCACATGCAGAAGGGCTCACCTGAACCCTCTAATCCTGTAATCCATCACCAAGGAGACCTGAGTATTACCTGACACAGTGGGAAGTAGAGGGGCCCCAGAGCGGGAGAATCAGTTCCCGACACCCCTGCCAAGTCCTGTTGCTTTTTGGCTCGCCTCAATGCTCCTGCTGGAGAGAATGGGGCTGAGAGAAGGACAGGAGAGATACCTGCTCTGTTCCTCCAAGGAGGAGCCATACCAGCAAACAGCTCTGGCACCCTGCTTACAACCCATCCCATCCTCCTGCTTCCTATGGCCCAGGCATTGGAAGCATTTACTGTCTCCAGTACTTCCCAAGCACCAGAAAGATGGTGGAGGAGGGGAATAAACCCTGAGCTTGAGAGCATCAGAGGGTGCAAAACACACAGAGGCTCATTTGCTTTCCTATGGCCACCTAGAGTGGCACCCTGAGCCCAGGCTTGTCACCAAAGGCCCCTGTGAGGCCAGGAGGTGACATAGAATCATGGAATGGTTTGGGATGGAAGGGGCCTCAGAGCCCATCCAGTTCCACCCCTGCCATGGGCAGGGACACCTCCCACTGGATCAGGGGCTCCAAGCCCCATCCAACCTGCCCTTGAACCCCTCCAGGGATGGGGCAGCCACCCCTGCTCTGGGCAACCTGGGCCAGGGCCTCCCCACCCTCACAGCA
>WAAB01020429.1:0-11461 GCA_013389865.1 Piaya cayana | reverse complement strand
CCCTCCCCTCCTCTCCCCTCCTCTCCCCTCCTCTCCCCTCCTCTCCTCTCCTCTCCTCTCCTCTCCTCTCCTCTCCTCTGTCGTATTTCTGTTTAAAGATTCATCATTGATGGCTCCTGGGGATCACTGTGCTGATACCCCAAACAAATCCCAGTGCCAGGGGAGGACAGGGATTGTTACTGGGAGGTTATTAAGGAGAGCAGGCACTCAGCGACCACCAGCAGGCAGGCATGGTGAGCATGGTGGAAAATCCTCCTGCTCCCCATGTCACAGGAAGGCAGATTTGCTTCTGTGCTCCATCATCTACTCAACCTGGGTCTGCTGGCAGCGGAAACCAAGAGGCAGAGCTTCCCGCTTTGTCCCAGTTTAGCTTTCTCCACCGCATGAAACCACCATGCTGGGAAGTGTCATCAACAGATTGTGGTGGCTGCAAGAAATGGGGCCAATGTTTTGGGGTTCAGGTAAGGGAGTGACTTTGAGAGTCCTGAAGAAACACAGGGATCCTCTCTGCAAACAGATACTGGTTTCTTTTCCCCAAGGGGCTCCTGGCTGTAGCCCAAGTTCCTGGGCTTTGTGAGACNCCCATCAAACACTAAACCACGTCCCTCAGCACCTCGTCCACCCGTGCCAGTGCCCAATGACCCTTTCTGTGAAAAATGTTTTCCTAATGTCCAGCCTGAACCTCCCCTGGTGGAGTTTGAGGCCATTCCCTCTCGTCCTGTCCCCTGTCACTTGGGAGAAGAGCCCAGCTCCCTCCTCTCCACAACCTTCCTTTCAAGTCTTTGTAGACCCTCATATCTCTTTGCAGGTGTTTATTCTGATTTGGAAGACAAGCTCCTGGCCTGCTTTAGTCATCCTTTCAGCATCCCAAAGAGATCGCAGCCCCAAGATCACCTTGTGGGAAGGAGGGTTTTAAAGGATCCTCGTAACTGATTGCAATTCACTTACAAACCCCTAATGATGTATTTAAGGTATGCAGTGAATTTCACTTTTAAATGTCATGGTGCTTTGGGATAAGAAGGACACTTAGCACAAACCTATCAGAAGATCCCTTGCTATTTATAGAGGTGGCAATGGCCTTCTAGGAGGGGAGCGCATCCCTTCCTTTGTCAGTGGGAGAGTGGCAGAAGGACTTTACGACGTGCTTGCCAGCAGTTCAGCCTCTGGTCCTGGACTGAACCTCAAGAATTTTGGTCTCGGAGAGCTTGTGCTGCCCCTAAGACTCTTCTTGACCTCGCTGGAGGAGGTGTCAGCCAAACAGGGTTTGTTACGCTGCTACCTGGAGCCAACTGTATCTCAGAGCCCTGTGCTGAAAGGATCACATCCCTGCATCCCCGCTGGTCCAGGGGAAGAGAAGTGACAGCAGAGCCAATGCCCTTTGCAAAGCCCATTAGGAGCCTAGGACAGACCTACTAGCAAGAAAACATTGTCCCATCAAACACCAGGCCAAAAAAAAAATATTTGGAAGTGCAAATCCTTGTCCAAATTCCCATACAAGTTCAGTTTTCAGTGAATGGTACAAGATGAAAAGAACATTTTCACTTTCTCTTTTTTCCCTGAGCTCCAGGTCCATCACAATCCTTGTTGCAATGGGACCTGTCTCATGGGTGACTTCATCTCTGGGGCTTTCTCTGAGGAGCTGGGTGGGAAGTGGGGGCTGAGGGCCCTTGGCATGCACTGAAGCAGCTCCTGGGGTGGCGATAGCACCAGGAATGGGTGAAGGGATTGGAGAAAGGCCTGGGAATGTTGTGGGCACCTCCCCATGGCTGGGGTAGCATTGGGAAGCCTGCAGGGGAGCTGCTGGCAGCTTTGGGATGCTGGGATCCCACACACAAGGGTGCCTGGGGCAGCTCCTTCCCCTGGAGGGGTTCACATCCCTGAGGAGCCCCTTGAGGTTTCAGCTTGCAGTGTTTAAAGATCAAAGCCTGCCTGCAAGCCTTCATCCCAGCGGGCAGGGGGAACAGGGGGTTGCAGACAAAGAGGTAGCAGATGCACTGACCTTTGCATCCAGGTAAGGAAGTTGGAAGTCAAATGCCAGCATCATCAGGCTACTTTGCATCCAAATCTGTCACCTTCTCCTGCTTCTGCTGCTCCTCAGAGGTGCTGCGAGCCTGTGCTGGCCTCGATCTGCTCCCGCTATTTCCTACAATTGATTTATTTTTAGATTTGTGGAGGGGAAGAAAGCAGTTACTAAATAAATAACCTCCCGTCCCCACCCCCAGCATCTCAGGTCCTGGTGAGCTCCTTGCAGACTGTCAGCACTGCAGGGTGACGGGAATCATCTTCACCCTCTTCCTCTCCCCAGCAGCGCCCAACAAATCATCTGTCACTCACTGTGCTCAGTCTTGAGAACAGAAGGGCTGTGGGGTCAGCAGCCACCCCGCTGCTTCTTCTTCTTGTCCTGCTGAACACAGGCACCCTGGGATCTGGCAGCTGTGGGTGGGGAGCCCTGTTTCAGGAGCTGATGGGACTTCAGAAAGCAGCTAGTGTGGAGGACAAGGCTGCCCCATCCCTGGAGGGGTTCAAGGCCAGGTTGGATGGGACTTGGAGGCCCTGATCCAGTGGGAAGGCTGAAGAGGTGGTCTCCTTCCTCGGCTAACAGGAGCAGGACAGTTGTGTGGGTGCTGATTTTAAAGGAGCTTTAGCTGGGGCTGATTCACAGCTTTTCTTGTGGTGTCTCCCCACATAGAATCACAGCATTACTGAGATTGGAAAAGACCTCTGAGCTCATCCAGTCCAGCAGTCAGGCCAATCCCACTGTGCCTGCTAAACCATGTCCTATAGAACCATGTGCACACAGTTTTTTAACCCTTCCAGGGATGGAGACTCCACCACCACCCTGGGCAGCCTCTGCCAGGGCTTCACCTCTCTGTCAGCAAAGAAATTTTCCCTAGTATCCAACCTAATCCTCCCCTGGCACAACTTGAGGTAATTCCCTCTCATGTCACTTGTTCCTTGGGATGATGCATCTCAGCCCAGCGGGTCATGCTGCTGGACAAGACTAAGTGGTTTCTCTTCCCATGTGACCCAGGGAGGGGGTTGATTCACCTTCCCTGGAGGGGTTTAAGGGACGGGTGGATGAGGTGCTGAGGGACATGGTTTAGTGATTGATGGGAATGGTTGGACTCGATGATCCAGTGAGTCCTTTCCAACCTACTGATTCTACGACTGAGAAAGGGTCACCACTTCTCTGGATTGAATGAGACTGCAGCCCTGGGAATGCACTTTGATTCTTCTTTTTAATGTTTCCCTAGTTCCAGTTCCCTGGTCGCCTCACCCCTGTCGACACCAAGATGACACCAGGATATCATCTCCCATGAGAGAAGCAGCACTGGGACTTGTGCAGCTCCCTGCAGAGCAGTTGTGCCCCCACAAGTAGTTAGAAATCTTTCCTTTCTTTGAGTCAAATCACAGCCACTGTCACCTGCTTGGTATTTATCAAGTCCTAACTTTTTGCAGAGTGCAGATTAAAAAATAAAAAAGGACAGAAAGTCCATCTCTGCTTGCTGGCCTGTGGGAAATAAAGGGCAGAGTCCTCTGCATCAGCTCGCAGGCAGCGTGTTCTTATCTGCACTGCAGCTCGCTGTTGCATTACTCTCTGCACTCACTCAGAGGCAGGGCAGTGTTTGCAGAGCTCAGCCAGCCTATCCGGCAGGGTTACTCAGCAAGAACAGCCCCGAAAGCAAGAAAGAGTCCAGGCTGATCTCTATTAAACAGGGACAAATTAAATGGCCCAGGAGCAGCATCCTTCAGCCTCAATGAATAAAGATGCCTGAGAAGATTGCTCTATCAAGCAGAGCTTTGCAGTGCGACCTCGGTTGGCTTTTGATCCAAAGCAGAGCCACAAGGCGTTGTTCACACATCTTAGGATGCTACTAGCATAATAAATAATAAATTCAATATGAGCAGTAATTAGGGCTTGTCCTCACTCGGGAGGAGCCGGGGGGTGGTCAGCTGCACTGGCAGAGCACTTGAGGCTGGGAGATGAGAGGGGTCAGTCTGGGTACCTGCTGGAGGAACTCGGCTTAATCCCCGGGGCTGGACAATGTGTGTGGGACGCAGCTCAGAGGCAGCCCTGGCAGCAGCGAGGAGCAGGCAGGACGCAGCCGGGGGGATGCTTGGGGTGAGGCTGGAGGTGATGGGAATGGTGGCACCCAGGCACTGCTTTCCTGGGTGGATGCTTTCATGAGCATAGAGGAAAGCCGCTTGGAAGAAGGGAGGTGACGCTCGTAAATCAGCGGCTGCGGATCATACGGGTGGCATTTACAGCTCCCCGAGCACCAGCGCGCTGCCAGGAAATGATGCAGAGCCCTTGCTCAACTCGGCTCTGCTCTCGGAGCATTTTGGCACCTCCTGTCCCCTACCTCCTGCTGCTCTTCATCCCAAACTTCAATTTCTCGATTGGGAAATGCCACCTTGCACTGTGCCCTCACCTTCTGCCTGGCACAGGCACCTTCGCCCTGCTCACCAGCATCTCTCCTGGTGGAGCTGACGGAGGTGACTCTGCACACGGTTGCTTTAAACCGAAGCAGAAGCAGCGCTTGCACATCGAAGTTTCTAAGCACTTCACAGACCCCTATTTCCCCAAGAGGGCAGAGCTCTAATCGCAGCATACCACCCAACAGGCCTTTTTTTCCAGATTTAATAACTTCAAGAAATACCGGTTAACCCCAGACCACACCTGCGGTGGCCGTATCTCTCCTAGATCTTTGACAGCACTGAACACATCGCAAGCCTTTCACTCAGCCAATATTTCTCTAGCTTATCATGTTATCACCAATGTTCTGCTAAAATAGCAGTGTTCTTCCCATTGCAGAGACAGAGCTCGGTGAGCGAGGGTTGTCAGCTCCTCTAGGAACATCTGGCCAAAAGAGAGAAATTTAGGTCAAAAGATCTGGGAAAACTCCATGTATTTCTGCGGATCAACTGGAGGCTGAAATGTCCAAGAACAGGGGGCAAAATCCCCAGGTTTAGGAGAACCTCCTCTCCCAGTCTGATGAAGTTTGTCTGAGCTGGGAAGAGGACTAAGAGGATCCACGTCCTTAAATGAGCCAGTTTTCTGTGACCTGAATTGTCTAATCGAGGCAGCAGAAAAGAGGTCCCTCCCCCCCCAACTCCCCATTCCTGGTCCCTTGGCATTATCAAGTATATGAAGTACGTGTCCTTGCTAGCACTAGACATGAGAAGCAGCTGAAGGCACTTGGGCTGTTCAGCCTGGAGGAGACTGAGAGGAGATATCATCACTCTCTGCAGCTTCCTATAAACTTCCCTTGTTCTCTATAACTACCTGAAAGGAAGTTATAGAGAGGAGGGAGCTGGGCTCTCGCCCCAAGTGACAGGGGACAGGACGAGAGGGAATGGCCTCAAGCTCCACCAGGGGAGGTTCAGGCTTGACATCAGAAAAACTCCTTCATGGAAAGGGTGATTGGGCACTGGCAGAGGCTGCCCAGGGAGGGGGTTGATTCACCTTCCCTGGAGGGGTTTAAGGCACAGGTGGACGAGGTGCTGAGGGACATGGGTTAGTGATTGATGGGAATGGTTGGACTCAATGATCCAGTGGGTCTTTTCCAACCTACAGATTCTGTGAGTCCTCACTGGAGGAGGAGATGCTAAGCTCTTCTTTCTGGCCTAAAATGACAGGACCTGAAGGAATGTCAGGAAGTTGGGCCAGGACAGGGTCAGGTTGGACACTGGAAATGTTTCTTCACCCAGAGGGTGGTGGAGCCCTGGAACAGCTCCCAGGGAAGCAGTCACAGCACTGAGCCTGACAATACTCCAGAAGTGTTTGGCCAAGGCCCTCAGCCTCACAGTGTGAATGTTGGGGTGTCCTGTGCAGGGACAGGAGTAGGACTGGATGTTCCTTGTGGGTCCCTTCCAACTCAGGACATTCTATGATTTCTCTTTCCTGCAGAGGATCTGCCTGCCTGCCAGGAACTCCCAGCCCACTGTGGGAAAACCTGGGGGATGTGTGTGTGTAAGCAAGTGCTTGCATTGCCAAGGACGCATGTGCCTGGTGTGGTCTCACCTGGGAGATGCTGTAGCACACTCTGCACACCTGCCTGGTGGCCAAGGAGCTCACGCATCAAGTGCAGAAACACACAGGTTGTCTCTGCCTGGCTGACTTGTCCTGCCCTCCTTTTTACAAGGAGGCTTTTTGCACAGCTCCATCCAAGCTGTTTCAAACTCAGTTAAACAATAAATTGGTTTTCACAGCAGTGCCTGCTGCACAATCCCTCATCCAGCCGGGCAGCCGCCCTGTGCATAATTGAGCTCGGAGGAGAGCAACAGGGAAAGCTTTTGTTTTCCTCTCTGCTGGAAAGGCCACCTTGGAAAGCTGATGGGGCTCCTGCTGCAATTAACCCTGTGCCGAAGGCACCCACAGGCAGAAGAGATCCCTGGAGAGTCTGAGCACAGAGGCTGAGGCTGCTGGGAAGAGGGGGAGCAGCATCATTAACACCTCTGGGAACAGGAGAGGGGAGTCAGCACACCCCAGGGTGCTAACGAGGACACCAGGGGCCCTGACAATGAGCAGTGACTGCAGAGCGAAAGGCAGGACGGGGCTGCAGGAGGGAGCAAGGAGGATAAAGTTCTTGCAGCTTCCAAGAAGGATGATTTGGGTCACATCTGGCTGGCTGTTCTCAGTTAAACAGGTAACAGCAGAGAGAGAGGGGGTTGCCCACAGGAAGTGACCCATGATGTATCCTGGGAATTAACATTATCTGGGATATTTCCCCTCTCCTGTTCTCCTTATTGCTAACACTGAGATCGTTTGTGACTTTTCTGGCTCCTTCCTTCTGTTCAGCTGGGGTGATCATACCTCTCTAGAGACCTACAGCTTAGCTGCACCCTTTTCCTTCCCTCCCAAAGTTATTCCTCTGGATACACACTTTGAGCAGGCATTGCTCTGCCAGAGGAGACCTGCCGTGCACACTCCAAAGCAGAGGAGCTGCCAGGTTAGGGACTCCACATTGCTCTCTATAACTACCTGAAGGGAGGTTGTGGAGTGGAGGGAGCTGGGCTCTTCTCCCAAGTGACAGGGGACAGGACGAGAGGGAATGGCCTCATGCTCCACCAGGGGAGGTTCAGGCTGGACATTAGGAAAAAATTTTTCAGAGAAAGGGTCATTGGGCAGTGGCAGAGCCTGCCCAGGGAGGGGGTTGATTCACCTTCCCTGGAGGGGTTTAAGGGACAGGTGGATGAGGTGCTGAGGGACATGGGTTAGTGTTTGATGGAATGGTTGGACTTGATGATCCAGTAGGTCTTTCCCAACCTGGTGATTCTATGATTCCTGGTCTCGTTCAGCCCCATGGGCCACACATATGGTGACAAACTGCTGGGATCAAACAAGCCTCCAGTCATACCTGGTTGTGGCACGCAGGTTAATAGTAATTAAATTCCCAGGCTTGGCAAAGCAGAAGAAGGGAGTGCTGCCTGGAAAGCCTCTGGCTGCACTGAGAGAACCAGTGCATCACTTCAGAGGGAGGGTGGTTCAGCATCTCACACCACCGCTCACTTCCTGGGAAGCCTCCCTTTGCAGTACCATGCCTCCTCAGCCAAAGTACAAGAAGAAAGAGCAGGTTTGAGCTGATCAAGCAGAATTTAAGGGCTGGTTTTGTTTGGAAACAGTAGAAGGAGGAACCCACTGTTTTAACTTAAAGCCCATGACCCAAAGCGAAGCATTGTGTTGGGATTTCTGGAGTTCTGCATTTTATGGGGCTCTTTAAATGATGAAAAAAGAGCAGATGCTATTTTGAAGGAAATAAAACTTTGCCCTGAAGGCAGGAAATCCTGAAGCATCAAAAAGGAAGATCAAATGGAAACACTTAAAGAAATGTCAACAGATCATGTCCTGACACTTTCAGAAAGGTTCCCCCCATGTTTTGGACTAAACATATTTGTCAGGTTTGACCTCAGTTTGTAGTTGCTAAGGAGTCTCTTCCATCTTTCCATGGGTCCAGAGGAGGCCACGGAGATGATCTGAGGGCTGGAGCACCTTCCATCTGAGAACAGGCTGGGAGAGTTGTGGTTGTTCAGCCTGGAGAAGAGAAGGCTGTGAGGAGACCTTAGAGCAGCTTCCAGTGCTGAAATGAGTTTCAGGAAAGGTGGCGAGTGGCTCTTGGTCAGGGAGGGCAGGGACAGAATGAGGGGAATGGTTTTGAGCTGCAAAGAGGAGATTGAAATGAGATCTTAGGCAGAAATGTTTTGGTGTGAGGGTGGGGAGGCCCTGGCCCAGGATGCCCAGGGCAGTGGGGGCTGTCCTGTCCCTGGAGGGGTTCAAGGGCAGGTTGGATGGGGTTGTTGCTTCTTTTAGGTGAGAATCCTAGAATCGTTGAGGTTGGAAAAGATCTCTCAACTCATCCAGTCCAACTGTCAACCCAACCCCATCCTGCCTACTAAGCCATGTCCTCATGTGCCACATCTACCCAGTTTTTGGATGTCTCCAGATATGAAGACTCCAGATATGAAACACTCTGCCAGTGCTTCACCACTCTTTCAGTATACCCATTTTTCCCAACATCCAAGCTAAACCTCCTGTAACAATTTGGATCCGACCTTTTTGCCAAATGTTCAAACCTTATAGTTTGCAGCCTTTCCTCCCCCCACCCCCTCTATGAACACAAGGGAAAGGGAGAAGGGAAAAGCTACTAAAATGCTAAAATGAGCAGACCAAAGCTGTACAAAAATATACACATGTATTTACACTTATATACAATTAGACTACTATGTACACAGGAGAAGGGACCCCGAACACCTCCCCCTGCCCTGAAGGGAAAAGCGAGAGAAAATAAAAATCCAAAACAGATATACCTAATAAAAAAAAACCCAGGAGTAACCAATAAAAAACTAACAAGAGAAAATCTTACTACTCTCCTCGAGATAGCAGAACTGCACCAAGCGACCGCCGGCACTCTCCACTTCTCAAGGTCCACAAGGCCTCACTGGGCCTCACTCCTCCACACAAGCAGAGCCGATAGCAGCAAACCTGCTCCCAGGTCCACCAGAAAGGGAAGAGAGAGCAAGAGGCATCTCCCCCTTCTTATTTATACCCTGCTTTACATAGAAAATCGCATGGAATACTGGGAGGATGACTACTTCCTCAGTTACAACCTGGTTACCAAGGAGGGTCTAAAAATCAAAACCACAACACCTCCCCTGGCACAACTTGAGGCTATTTCCTCTCGTTCTGTCCACTTTCTGGATGCATACAGAAGGGTTGAAGTTGGCTGATGGATTCACTGACAGCAGAAAAGCTCCTCATACTTTGACCAAGGGCCACTGGAAAGAAGTGCAGAGAGGGCTGTGCCATCCTTACTTCCCATCCTCCCTTTGCCAGACACATAGGAAGTGTCAGGAGTCCGGCTACTGCAGACATCCCTTTGACTGTGAGAATCCCTTGGGATCCAGTGCATTCCACCGAAGACTGCTGGAATTGCCGTTCTCTATTCTAAATAAGCACAAATTATATTTTAATATAACACAAGCAAACAGTGCTGTCAGCACAGCACCGCTACCCTGTCAATACCGGCTGCCTGGGGAAGCATCTTCCACTGACAGAGCAGCAGAGAGGAGACATGCTGCAGCTCTTACGCAATGGGAGAAACTTTTCCCTTTGTCACTAAAAGTGATCAATGATCCTGGCGCGTCCTTGTAATTGGATTTTGTTGCCAATATCTAAGCTCATACTAAATTTGAGTCATCCTTGCTTTCAGAAGCAGATACGAGTTATCTACCATCTACACATTCCAAGTGCAGAAGCAACCAATGGTTCCCAAAATCACAGATTGATTTGGATTGGAAAGGACCTTAAAACCCATCCAATTCCACCCTTGCCATGGGCAGGGGACACCTCCCACTGGATCAGGGGCTCCAAGCCCCATCCAACCTGGCCTTGAACCCCTCCAGGGATGGGGTAGCCACCACTTCCACAATTTCAGGGCCTCCCCACCCTCACAGAAAAACATTTCTGGCTTGGACTTCATCTCAATCTCCTCTCTTGCAGCTCAAAACCATCCCTAATCAAGAGTTCCTCCCCAGCTTTCCTGGAGGCCCTTTCAGCACTGGAAGATGCTCTAAGGTCTCCCTGGAGTCTTCTCTTCTCCAGACTGAACAACTCTAACTCTTGTCCTGGTCGCCCTTCCCCCTTTCCATTGCTGGTGTGGCCCCTGCAGAGCAGTTCAGGGGAAGGAAAAGATCTCATCATGTGCTCATGGGATGGAGGTCGGCATCCCCATGGCTGCAGCCAGAGAGCTGTGGAAGCACCTTGCACCCCACCACTTGAGCCCTCCTGGCTTCTGTAGGATCTTTGCCCAGAGAAGCATTCAGCCCTCAAGGTCCCCCATGACAGCAGCACCCATGAGAGACAAACCCCCATAATCTACCAAAACTACTTCTGCTCCCTAGCACGCGATGCTTAAGCAAGTCTAAAATCAGTTTACCCTGCTGCCCTGTTGTCATGACAGATCTATAACCAGTGCCTCACCAGCTTCTCAAGTATTTTTATACCTTAACTCTCTCCAGGGTAGGCAACCCCCATCCAAGGGCTTCAGGCACCTCTGCAGAGATGGGGCAGGTCCGGGGGTCAGTCAGGACCAAGCCATCTCCTATAGACCCTCAGCTCTTCAGTATATGTAAATCTACTCAAAATTTAGAACCTCCAGAAAGAGATCAGCCAGCCAAAGTGGGTCTGGGAGGGGGGAGTGCCTGTCAACATTTACATAGCACGAATTGCATTGTTGGGGACTTCTTGTTTCCCCAGTGCTGGAAGGTTTTATTGTTTTGTGTAAAGCCTCTGCACAAGGAACAGTCCCCACACCCAAAATGATCATTTTGAAGTTCCCACTGTCTTGTTTGGAGTGCCGTGTCTTCCAAGGGACACGTTGTCACCCTGAAAAAAGCCGAGAAGCAGACAGGAAAATGCTTTAAAAGAAAATAAAGCTTAGTCAGTCAGGAAGCCTCTAGATACTGAGTCAAGACGTATTTTGGATGAGGAGTTGTTTTATAGATGGGCTCATGTCAGTTCAAGACAAGAGTCCTGCAGCATGAGAGAGACAATGAGGACAGAGCAGTTCCATAATGGGTTTTCACGTGCATCAGCACAGCTTCCCCCATGACCAGTGAAGCAAATGATTGCATCTGCAGCATCAATCATTTAGTGTCATTAGACAAGAAGCTCTGCCGCAAGATGAGCATCTCCTGCTCGGAAAACAAGGGTCTCGGCTTTGCCTTGGTGCTGATGAATCACTGGGAGACATGTTTTCCTGTGACAACCAGAGAACCAGAAATGCAAGAACGCTCCACACTACCCAGATGTGCTTGCATGATGGGTGTTAAATCTTTGCATTTGAGGTGAACAGAATGCTACATGGCCCAGTAGTTTAGCACCAAACTGTAGGAAAAGCCAAACGTCTCCCGTACGGAATTTACTTGCAAGACTGGAACAGCAAGTTCATGGCTGGGCAGC
>WAAB01020428.1:0-20932 GCA_013389865.1 Piaya cayana | reverse complement strand
GAGCTCACCAAAAGGTTCCATGCATTAGAGCCACCAGGTAGGACCCATCTTAGACACTATTCATATTCTTCCATTATAATATTAGCAAAGCTTGAGGAGTTTATCTCTTAAAGGAGTTCACAAGGAGGAAGAAATATCATGTATGGATGGATTAACTAGAAAAGTCGAACTCAGGCTAACCTATCTAACCAATTTCTCAAACTTAAAATATCTCCACTGCAGAACACAAGCTGCTGTCATCTGAATTTCCTCGTGGATGCTGGTGATGGATTTGTAACTTCAGTCTAAAAAAGTGCATATAATTTTTTTTTTTTTAGTTTTCTATAGCCTGTGGGTGCTAGCTTGGGTGTTTGCTCGAAGACCAAACTTCTAACTTTAAATCGGAAAATACAAATCTGGAACTGAATTGTTTTAAGTTTACCAAAACTCCAGTATTTACTATCTATTACAGAGGAACAGATTCTGTGGGCATCTCTCCACTGATGTAGGTTGAAGTCTGAGAAGGGCTGTTGTGTAAGAAAGAATTCAATTAATCCTCATGCGAAGGTAAATATGAAGCATGAGGGAATTTGTGACTGTAAGTATACAGATAATGAGAAAAAAATAGGAACAAACCTGAAAATAACAGAAGGCTGCATGGGGAGAGGTATTCAGTGTATTAAGAGAGCAAAACTACTTTTATTGGGTGTATTGAAAGGTAAGGGACTGGATTCACAAAGGAAAAATTCAATTAGCTCTCTGCAGAAGGAAATAGAACCTTTTTAGCCATAAGCAGTGCAAGGGTTAAAGTGCTGTGCATACAAGGTGCACAAAAAAGGAACCTCTAAGTTGAGGTATTGATGCGGCTGTAGGTCAGGAAGAGGAGTCCAGAGCAGCTACTGAGTGTGGGATTTTGCTCAGCAATGCTGAGAGAATGAATAGATTCAGCCAATATCCTGTCTGCAATTTGAGTAATTAACTAGCCACAATTATGAAGACGAGGATATTGTACCCTTCTATCTCTGAAATGGAAGATTGAGTGATAGGTAGGAAGATGAATGAAAAATCTTACACTGCAGAGGTAGAGGGTCACGTTGTGCTGAAAGTAGTTTGTGTCCCCATTAAATAGCTAAAATCTACTTCTTGGAAGCCTCTAGCTCTGCAGACTGAGAGTGAAGTGAAGCTTGGAGCTAGACTCATGCAGAAGATCGCTTTTCGACAGAGAACTCTTTCAAAATTTCCCACCAGGCGTCAGCAGCTCTTTAAGCCGTGCTGTCTATTTTGAGTTTTATTTAGATTAACAAATTCCACACCCTCGCATACAAAAGCAGAATAGAGTGAAAACACAAGCTGCCCTAACAGAGCAATATCCAACAAACATTATGCTACTCAGAAATATTTGCTGTACAATCCTCCCCACAAAAGGGACTTGTTCAGCCAAAAGATGTCAGATAGCATCTTGCTAAAAGCAATGGTGCCAGTGGAGCTTGCTTCCAAGTTCATGCAGCTGATTTTTTTTCCCCCTCCACTTGCTTTATGCTAAGAATATCAGCTTTTTTTTTAATCTGAATCTCTGAACTTGGAGAAATGAGATAGGTGGACTTCATGCAGGACTGAACGGTTGGACTCGATGATCCGGTGGGTCTCTTCCAACCTGGTGATTCCATGATTCTATGACTGTGTCTACTAAGGAAAAGGGCTCTTGTGAAAACAGAAGATGTTATAATGTGTAGAAGCTTCTACTCTCTAAGAGAGATATTCTATTCCACAGGTTGTTTTATAAATAGATGGTGCTGCACTTGCTCATTTTCAATCTATTAGGCCTTCAGAAGCTAATAGGGTTTTAAAATATGCTGTGTAGCAGTTTATGTACCAAATTTCCAATGATTTTTGAGTGGCCTATGAGGATTTTGAACTGTGAGGACATGTTTGATATGCGAAGACAAAGGCACTTTCCTCTATTTTTATTGTAAGCCCTGTTTGTATAAGTCTTGTCTTGTGTACAAGTCAAAAATTATGTGATTGTGGTGGATTGATTTTATTTTTACATTAAAACTTGGAGAAGATGGAAGAGAAAAGGAAGAAAGGAAGGCCTTTTATGCTTTTTGACTGCTTCTAGGTAGATCAGTTTTGGTGCTAGTGCTAAACTTGTGCTAATGACAGTGGAATTAATCCTGCTAGTGAACTACCTCTGTGAAAAGTCTAGTGCTGTTTCTTTGATTTAAGCATTTCAATCCATTTATCAAAATACTCATCGTTTATATATGGAGACAGGCAAAATAATAAATATTAAGCAAAGAAACCTCAACTAGATCCAAACCTTTATATTAAAGGAGAGGGGTTTGGTTTTTTTTTTAAGTTTTGTTCTTTTACCTCTTGCCAACTTGCCTAGTAATTACAGCACATACCTATCTGCTGACCACTGCAGGCTTCTGCAAGGTGTTTAGTGATGAGAAATGAGATCTTGAATGATGTGCTTTTGCCTTATTTCTCACATACTCAAACAATGTTTAGTGGAATTTGCATTTAAAATAATTTTTTTCTAAGATTATATTGTTTAAGAGCACTATCCTTAGTCAAAAACTGTTTGTGGAACTGCAATAATTGAGATGGTGGGGACAACACAGCCAAATTGATTCCTGGCATGGTCTCTGTGTGAGGAACTATCTCAAACCTTAAAGATCATTTTCATAACTGTCGGTAGTGGAATGATCCTGGTATAGTCAGAAGAATCACTTCTCAAACTCTATGATCTGATCTGATATATTAATTTGTAAGGGTAGGGGAAAACAAGCACATGATCAATTTTAATTTTTGCAGTGAGTCTGGGAACATTCCCCATGGTACCCAAAGACTAAAAAGCATTAGAGGCTCATACCTCCAAGTTGTAGGCAGTTGGTTCTTAGAAAGCGATAGCCAGTCTCACAAGGAAGATGCTGCAGGTAGCGCCCAGTGTGTCAGGCAGGAATGAACTTGGATGAAATGTGGATGTCGGAGCACTGAGTCTTCACTGAGTAAATAGAGGAATAGTTCAGCAGTTAGTCTACGTTGCTGTTTCTTGGTTTCTGCTGTCGTTTAGCAGAGTTGCAATGTATTTGTCACAGATTGCTCCCCTACTACTAGCTCTAGTTTAAGATTACTAATAAGTTTAGCAATACCTTTATTCCCAAGATGATGATGCACTGACCTAGCAGCACCTACCCCCTCATCTGAGGCTTCTGGAGAAATGTATAAGCTCTGTTCCTGCAAAAACACCAAGGATTTAAAGTTTGCTTATTGAAAGTGCTGAAACCCGTTTTAGCTGGAATATACTTAAAGGCAAGACCTGAGTCTCTCCTTTGTGCATCTTCATGATAGCATCTTTCAGTTTTTTTCTACTACAGGCTTCTAGTGAGCTTAATAGTGGATCCTCTGTTCTGAGCTTCTATCAATAGAATCACATTTTGAGTTTAGGTGGTTCAGGTTTTAGCAAAGATGGGGGTTTTTAGTAGTTTCAATCTCTTTCAGGGCAAATCTGTTACTAGAGGTGCCAGTTTTGATTTGTGTGTCACTAGTGGCATGTCACTTGTGTGGCACAGGGGTTTCCATGGGCTTTAGTTGGTGGTGTTGCTGGAGGATTTTTTTCAAATTAGCTTCGATCTCATAAAATTAGTGTCGTGATATTTCCTGCTTGTAAACAAAATGGTGAATAATTAGCGTTCTATAAGCAAAACTGGATGGTTTGCTTGTTCTAGAGCTTCAGCGGAGCTCTGACTCCACAAATGTCTCAGTGCTGCAAGTCATCGTTTCCTCATGGATTCAAGGCCAAATGCTCTTCAGACAGATTGGAGAGGAGTATGCTTGGAGCACTAATGCATTTATTTGTGTGTCTTTCTTGTCCTTGAAAATAAAGCTATTTGATGCATCATTTAAAAGAAAAAAGCTACAGGACAGTAACAGGAGACTGACTAATGCTGCGGAACTGGGATCCATAACGAGAGACAAGTAACTCCAAAGTTAATTAGTGCTTCAATCTAAAGATTTATTTTAGCTCATTATAGATACTCAAGCTGTTGGCGAGATGCAGGGAGCAGATTTGGTTGGAATGTAGCATTCCTTCCCTTGGCATTTTTGAAGCCATGAAGGATTTGGGGTTTTTTTTGTAAATATCAATGAGTATTTCTAGAAGGTGACGAAATACGGCAATTCAAGAACTTTAAAATAACGTTTTGTGGGATACATGATCAAAATATTTTTCGTTAAAAATAAAGGCGCATTTTTAAAGGGCAGGGGGGTTGGACTATCAAGAGGTTGGACTCGATGATCCGGTGGGTCTCTTCCGACCTGGTTATTCTATGATTCTATGGTTCTAAGAGGGAACTTAGAAGGCCTTTTGTGTTTTCTCCTTCTGTGCACTAGGATTACCAGTAGTACAAAGCAAGTGTGCAAATTTTACTGGAACAGCAGCACTTTGCGTGGATAGAAAGCGGCTGTAAACAACTGAAGAACACAGAGGGCAAATGCAGAAAAAAGCATCCAACATAAAGGCTCCAGAGAGCAGAAGGAAGTCGATTAATCTTCTGCTATCTTACTTCATATTAGTTGTTTTTCTTATCACACACATTTATAATCCATACCCCGTGTATTTCAATTGCAGCTAACTTGCACTTTCTAAATGCCAAACCCAAAGCTACCTCGCTGGCGTCTGTTTAAAATCAACTTAAACTGACACTGTAATTTACACCCCTGTTTGTCACTCTTTAATTTTCTCTGGCACTCCCATTAGTTATACCTGTTCACATCTGTTCTGAATTTATCCCTTTCAATTTAATTTACTATTTCTTTCAATGCATAAAAACCTGAACCAGTAACAAATTGTCCAGGCAATAAGTCCTGTCCTCTGGCATGCCTATAGCCAAGGATTTGTTGACGTTTCCATTATATATCCTGGGATGCAGGTGTAGGAAGGAAGGAAGTGGTTTAATACACTGACAACCAAAAAACTGAAGTTCAAGGAAGGTTAAGGCCAGGATAAGAACTAGGCAGGTTTCTGAAGAAACTCAATGATGGTTTTAAGGGTATGGTAATAATTAAAACATTGCATTCGTGCAAACTGAAAATACCTTCAGGAAGAAAAGGAGTTATGGTGCTCTTAAGTGGTCAGGATCTGCTCAGTAAATTCAAGTGAGGAGGATGTGATGCACCTGTTGAATTCATAGGGTTGTGAAGCAGTTCTGGAAGGGACATTTTTAAGTGTAATGGAACAGAGATGTGTACCAGGAAGAAAATTGATGTGTCTGCTTTCCCATGAGACACCAGAAATCTGAATTTTTTGAAAAATGATAGGGAAAAAAACTGAAGGAACAGAACACCCTGTAGTTGGTAAACTTCCTCTATTTGGGGCAGAAGGGCACTTGAACTGCTTTGGATTTTTTCTCGTGGTCATTCACAACCCTATTTGTTTCCTGGGATCTCTTATGTCCTGTAGAACTGCAAGATTTTTTAGGCTTTAATGTGCTTTGCAGGTAGCTGTATCCACTCCACGATATCTGTACCTACTTACATCTCTAGGCTCTCTTCAGTCGCTTAAGTGTAGGTTGTGCTGTACAGAGAAAACCTGAACTCAGCACGTGAAAGACCACCACCTTGCTCAGGAATTTCTGGAGTAACAGATTTTAATTTAGGTTTGGGATCTGGAATGTGAAAATAAAACTTGAGGGTCATTTGGAGGAAAAGTCTCATTGCAGCAGCTTGCAGGTCGGCAACGTTGTTATTATGGAATGAGGTGGAAGATCCCAGTGCAGGATGCGCAGACTTGGGTGGGTGGAAGAGTTAAATGGTCGTGTTTGATAGGTGAGTAGGATTTGAAGATGCAAAAGCACCCTTGGAGAACCACCTGCTGACTCTGCTTCGGCGGAGTACACTGGGTTATTCATTCTGTGGGAAGGTGAAAGCCTTTGCTTTTGAAATTGCGCCTTAGTGAATAATCTGGAACATTATGAAAACAGTGAATTCGTCTGTTCGTGAATAGTGTGGATATTTCTGCTTTTGTGCCGTACCCATCCGCAGCAATATTTTTTGTATTAAATACTATGAATCCACTTCACCTGTCAGCACTATTCAAAACACAAAATGCTGCATGAATAGGAAGGATGTTCTGGGATCTCTCATATGATTACTGTTGCTAGGAAAACCACTTCCTGATATCTTTGTGCTCAGAGTCTGTGTCTCTCTTTGTGTACAGCCTTCGGTGACAGGCAAATTCATATCAAGGCACAGGGAAGGAATAGGGAAAGTTTAGAAATGTTTAAAGAACGCTGCTTAAAGTTAAAAGGCGGATGTCATTGCAAATAATGGTTAAGAGTTATGATTTCTTTCCTATGTGGGATTATTGGTATTAAATTGGAGAGAATTGCAGTGCTGGTTATGCTGTGACTGTGAATCTGGTGCAGGCTTGTGCTGCATTAAAGCTGAAAATTGTTAGGACCTCCAAATACAGTTAATGTATTTTGTATTGTAACAGCAAAGATGCTTATGCTGAAGGGTCACAAACACTGACTTTTCATCCTTATTTGTCTGATCGGGGTTTTTTACTTATTTTGATATTTTTTTAAAAAAAGCAAATTTCTGAAAGTTAAATGTTTACATTAGCCATGGGGAATTTATAGATTTGTATTATTTTTTTTAGTGTGCGCTTGCAGGCACGGGAATGATTGTATTTAATCTGCTGTGATAGAACACGTTGAATGCTAACAACTATCAGATTATATGAAGAATTAATACTCTGAAAGACATGGTGTGACCAGAAACCCAGACTTAAATTATAGAAGATGTTGAGGCTTGTATGTCACATCCTCAGGATAGCATTGCCTTGGCTGTTTGAAGCCCACCCTTTAAGTTGTGCTTTTTTGTGAAGGATCCTAAATTAGGGACCACTACACTCATTAAAAAGTAAAATTGGCACAAAAAGGTGATGTCAGATAGAAATAAAGTGTTGCCTGTGTTTCTGTCACTACTGTATTTACTTCTGCTTGAAGTGTGGGCTTATAGTTGCCTACAATGAGATTTTTGTGATAGGAACGGTTGGACTCGATGACCCAGTGGGTCTCCTCCAACCTGGTTGTTCTGTGATTCTATGATTTTGGGACTTCGTAGGGTAGAACAGAAGGGTCTGAGTTGAGATATAATAAAGTTATAAGCTTAGGTTTTTGAAGGAGTTTGGGACACCTATAGCTAATAGTGTCTGTAATGGGCTGAAAAAAGCATCTTGAAGTCCCTGTATTTTTATGCAAACCTTTCCCTTCATTTACTTGATATTTGGTTCCTCCACCCTGTCAGGCTTTTTCTTAATGAACACAACAAACATTTCATACAAAGGACCCTTCTGAAGAGGGTTTCTGTCAGAGCAGAATAGCTATATAGGTGTAAGGGAGCAGATGAGCAGGAAAACAGTGGATGGACCTTTAACATCTTTCACCCGAGTGATGCCTACAGGCTGGTTCTAATGATGGTTGGACTTGATGATCCGGTGGGTCTCTTCCAACCTGGTTATTCTACGATTCTATGATTCTATTCTATGCAAGAAGTTTGCCTTTCATGCCAATCTATGGAACTGAGCCTTCTTGGGTCCAGCTGGTAGAAATCTGGAGGTTTTATCTGAAACACCTCTGACTTTGTCTTTAGAAGCCTGTTGTACCAAGCTGACGTGGTGAGTAGAACAGGCTCCATCACACGCTTGTGCCCAGATGTTAATGCTGATTTTTTCCCCATTGCTGGTAAATTTGTCACTAAGCTGTGCTGAATCCGTCAGTTCGACCAGCTGAATGAGACGATGCAACTGTGCAGGGTAGATTTGGCTACTTGATGGGAAGATTAGTTTTTATCTCTTGTACTTGGCTGGAACAAGCCTGCATGTACCGTCGCCTCCCAAACGGGATCTGCAGTTCTGCTGCCTGCGCTAAGGAGAACAATGGTTCCCAATGGATGCTCTGTCCTATTTTCTCCACTCTCTAGCTGCAACATCCTTTTAATAAACCAGCTCCCAGCCAAGTACAGTCTTTCCCCAACACGTTCTAATTCTTTAAAATAGCAGAAAATTTATTCTGTTCTCCTGGGTCTGTAAGTCCACATTTTAAAATTCGAAGGGAGTAAGCGCAGTATCCTCTACTGTGAAACAGACAAAAAAGGGATATATCATTTTCTAAATTGAACTAGCTTAATAGTTTTAATGATTATAGGAAGAAAATTGTAGTTATTAAAGGGAAAAGTTTGTGGGCAATAAATGTGGATGAAAAGGATTTTCCGATTTCCACATAAGTGTTTCACTTTCCTCCTCTTTTTATTTTATCATTATTTATATTTATTTGTTTTACAGTCTAGTGGGCTCAGAGGATAAATTCTTTTTGTTTGGTGCCATAGAAGAAACATGTTAAAACATAACTCCTGATTTATTTATATAGTCTAGTGAATTCTACGATTCTATGATTCGCAGCGTTGGCATTAGGGTTGGGTAAGTGAGGACCAGTGGCAATAAGGGACAAACCTGGGGTTGCAGGAGCAGTCAGTGTCAGAGGCTGAAATTAAACCTTGGATTTTTATTCCGTAGCTCTATACCTCTGTGGGGTCTGTGGGTTTATTTTTTTGACTTCTCTACCTTCCGTTCACTGCCACTTTCTTTGTTCTTCTTTGTTCAATTTGTCTGGGTTTTTTTGTCTTCTTCAGAGTGCCAGGAAAGAACTAAAACTCCATCAAATATAACTAGTTTCCCTAGGATGGCCTAATGAATATATGATGAAATAATTTAAGTAGATATTTAGTCTCCTACAATTTCATAGTCAGAATGACTGAATTCCTTCCCTCCTTTTTCCCCCCTGTGTGCACGAGTCCAAAAACTTTTAAATCATTATGTGGTAAATTTACCCCCACCCACTTATTGCTTTTGCTCCCACTTTTCCTTTTTTCTGCTAATGAGTCATGATATGTAATTACCTTCTGTCTTTTCTGCATTTAGTGAACATGCCAGTGCAGAATGATTTAAGAAAATAAAAAAATGCTTTAAAAAAAAAGACGAGGAAACAAGCAGGCATCCAGGACTGCTTTGGCTCCCACTCACCATTCTTGCTCTTGCCAAGTGTAATGAATATTGCTTTTTTCTCTATGGCATTTTGAAACAGGATTAAGTAAACTTATGTCTATGTTATTACATTTTAATGAACGTTTGTGCGTTAGGAGGGATTCTTTCTCATTGGGCCATCAAGCCTTACTGGATGCTTCCAAAGGGGGTGAAATTCAAATGATCTGATCACTGCCTGAAATGCTTTGTCTTTAAATCTTATTCAGCCTCATGACATATGTGAGAATGGGGTGTGCAAAAAGTACAATGTGAGATAACAGAGGGTGGGAAGGGCTGATGATGGGTGGGTTGTGACTTGCCACCTCTACAAGGGCTGGTTTAACTTCAGGAAAAACTAGACTTAGACCCTCCTAAATGGTGGACGAGGTGCTGAGGGACATGGTTTAGTTTTTGATAGGAATGGTTGGACTCATGATCCGGTGGGTCTCTTCCAACCTGGTGATTCTATGATTCTATAATTCTAAATATCAGTCTGAAAAGAGCAAGTGGACATCAGTGTCAAGGCACCTCGAAAGTGCCCTACTTGCCAGATCCCTTCATTTTTAAAGTGCTTTTACAGCCCGTAGCAGTGATGGTGCGTCCTGGAGGGATGCTTAAGGCTGCTTATTAAATAGTGGGAACCAGGAGTTCATTGTCATTTTCAGAATTTGTTTTTTAAGGAGGGTTTCTTCTTCCTGATGTGGGGAAGAATGTAAAAGCCAGCTCGCTCTCTCTCAGCCACTGAATAATAAATGATTGAATAGCAGAAATTCAATAGGGCTTTTTCTGTGACTAAAATGGCAAAGAAAATAACCATTTCTTTGGGATAACTCATCCATTCATGGGTAGCTTCTTTTGGTAAATAAATATCTTGCCACCTGCAACTCTGTGCTCCTAAAGCCGTTGCGTAATTTGTGGCATTTTCTGATGGCTTCTGAAATAAGTTTTAAGTTTGTTGTTTAATGTAAACAAAATCTTGGAGATAAATTTCTTGCAGTAATCTCAGACTGCTTAGTAGCCAAGTCTCAAGCAGGTGACCACATACTCTGGTTTTCCCTGCTGGTTCTTTTCCTCTGCAGGATCTGCCATCTACAGGGATCTGGATCATAGAACAACCGGGTTGGAGGAGACCCACCGGGTCATCGAGTCCAACCATATCTCAAGGACGTCCCTTTAGAGATCCAGTTGCTATGTTCAGGCACCCATGGTCACATCTGATTAGGATGACAAGATCCCAACTGTACAGATAAAATAATCAATTCAGGGAGCTTTATTTGTATTTTTCCCCATTTCCCCCTCCATCCCAGTTGTTTGAGGGTTTTTTTCCTATGTATCATGGTGGTAACTTCATCTAGCTGCAGGTTTCTGACAGGCTTGAGGAAAGGTGGGAAATTGCACTTTGATGTTAAGTGGCTGCGCATCAGGAGAGGGGTTATCAGCACATTAGTGACGTTTTATTTTAGCCTGTTATTTACAGCTTGTATGTGTGTTGAATTGATAGTAGGAAAAAAATGGTGAGAAAGAATAAATCTGAGGATCTTAGAAGTCCTCAGGGGCCTTAGACATTTAAAGCTTGCTCTGAAAATGCTCTAAGGCTTGCAGTGTGTGGGTAGCAAGTGTTGTCTTGTTCCTTTTCTGGACTTTTCCCTGTTTTTACTCTATTTGCCACCGCACCAGACAATCAAATCGGACTTCGGCAGGTGATCTCTAGAGGCGTTTCTCCAAAATGCTTAAAGGTTAATATATCCTCAAAATCAAGTGAGCCAAGAGAGATAAGGAGGTTTTGGCTTCCGTTCATCTGTGGTCTGACACTGAGAAGCGCTGGGTCTGATCTCCCTCAGCACCCTAAGTAATAAGCACGTTGGCTTTAGGATCCGTGACCCTGATCAGATCCAAGCTGCAGGGTTGATATTTCTGGGTCTGAGGTCAACGGTTTAGCTCGAACCTCTCTAGGTGAAGTTCTCCTTGCGACTCTTCTGTATTTTAATCCCAACTTGTGGGAGTGAAGCTGAGGCAACCTTAAGTGTATAATTTCCTTCCTATTACATTATTTCTTCCAGTGCAGGAGGTACCCGGTGTTTGTCATTTAGGAGTGTCATATCATTACATTGCATATTGCAGTGTAATGATGTGAAATGATTAAATGACAAAATGCCAGTCCGCTGCCAAAAATCTTAAGTAGCACACTTTTATTTGCAGATGGGAAAGCTATTATTAATTTCTGCATGGGCTTTGCCAGATGAAATAACATAAGCGGACTGAAAAGGGAGGTGGGTTTAATCCTTTTTTTTAATTTGAACACGAGTAGTAGGAGTGATATCCACCTCTAATCCTCACTTGAGAGCATATGTCCTGTGCTGATGCTGGGTTGCTATATATTGGCCTAGTCTGCTGTCAAATAACCATAGCAGGTATCAAAAGAACAGGCTGGAGTTTATGGAGGGGAAATGCTCGGTTTCAAAGCACGCTGCATTAAGCAGTGTAAGCTGGTTTGTTCAATATTGTTTCTTAGCATTCAAAAATGCTCATTTGTAGATTAAAGTTAACTATGGTATCAAAAGTAGATGATCATAGAATCATAGAATAACCAGGTTGGAAGAGACCCACTGGATCATGGAGTCCAACCATTCCTATCAAACACTAAACCATGCCCCTCAGCACCTCATCCATAAATGCCTTAAACCCCTCCAGGGAAGGTGANTCTTCTCTGGACTCGCTCCAGAGCCTCAACATCCTTCTTGTGCTGAGGGGCCCACAACTGACCCCAGGATTCGAGGAGCAGCCTCACCAGGAAAGTCTATTGTATTAGAACTTTAAGACCAAGGCTGAGAGGAAATTCAGCAGCTTTTTCAAAACAGTCAGTGAGCATAAGGGAGGTGGGAAAGTAAGATATTGTAGACACTAGGACAGACAAGGACAGAGACACCAAGGAAAGGTTAGAAATGAAATGTTTGGGGTTTGTTTTTTAAAAAATTAAGGAATTTGGATAAAAAAAGAGGAGTTCCTATCTTGTAAGGAGAGTACTTTTTTAGTACTACTTATGTAAACCTGTGCAGGGAAGTAATGTTAGATACCATAGGGTGTGAAAAAAATGTTTGAAGTCAAATAAGTGAGAACTGCATCTGATTTATGGAAGTTTCTAGTGGATCTCAAGAGGTCATCTAGCTTGTTTTCTAATGCAAGGACAGGTGAGCCAATAATATTCACGTGTCTAGCTCTTAGCTTTTTGGGGACCTGTTTGGATGTTAACTCTGGATAACATCACTCCAGTATTCCTCCAGGTTAAGCTCAAGCTAAGAGTCCCTTGGCTGAGGTATCAATGGATGAATGACAAAACATTCAGAGTGGAGAGTCACTGGAGGAGAAATACGCTTCTCTCTCTGGGCCACAAAACCCTGTCTTGGTTGCAGAGGCACATCTTGGACTAGTTTCTGCTCTGGCTTTTACCTGAGGGGAAGATTATTGGGAGACAGATAGGTTAAAGCTGACACAATTGACACTGTTTGTGCGCCTTACAGCTACACATGTGTTTGTGCTTTGCTGGGTTGGGGCTTTAGCCAACAAGTCATGTGTAGCGCTTTTCATGCTATAGATAAGGTGATGCAGACTCTTAGAAATTCAAACTTAAATGCAAACTGTTTCTGGCTGGTTCTGCACTAAAATCTTGCTTGTTTTAGTTAGCTTTTGCAGCCTTATTTTGCTTTTTCTTTGTTTATGTAATCTGTGCTCAAGTAAAAGAGGGGGGTTAAAAAAGAGGCCAAATGGTTTGTATTTTTATTTTATTAGGTCTCCTTGACACGTTGGAAGCCACTTGTCTGTTATAAAGAGTAAGGTAACAGAAACCATCCCCAAACAATAATAATTTTATAGATTTATAAACAATAGTGGCGTGTTTGCCAAGATGGCAAGTAACTGTTTGGACCTGTCTTCTTAGCCTGACATATTTTTTTTGAAGAAGAGAGAAAACACAAGAGACAAGTTTCCACTCCTAGCACGTTGGCAGAAATACAGAAAACCAATTCTTAATGTGATGGGACTCATAAATGGACAACTATTCCACTAATAAAACTGTCAGAAGCACTCATCGTACGTGCGGCTAAAAGGTTAGATGTTTGAAAGGCGTCGCCATGCGGGATCTACCGCTTTATGTATGGGATGACTTCCCATTAATTTATTTACCTAACAGATGAATTGCAGCGCATATGCTGGACTTCGTTTTTAGTTGCCTGTCTCTAGGTTTTAAACGTAAGAAAACCCCTTACGACTGAAAAGATAAACCCACCCCAGAAAAAAACTATGAAACAAAAGGAAAACAAACCATGCAAAACATAACAAATAACCCAAACCAACCCACCTTAACTACCTTATGCAGCTTATCTTGCTATTGCAAATTTTGAGTCTCTTCTCCTATAGGTCCCCAGTATAGAAAATATTCTCTGAAGCCCGTATCTTAGAAGTCCTCATGATCTTATCAATGCAATTGTGAAACATCTGATCTCTAATACTTATTTACCTTCATAAAGGAATAAATAAAGGATAAATGATGCTGCAGTGCTGGTTCCTAAGCGTGCTGGAGCGCAGAACCACGAGCTGCAGTGGTGTAAGACCTGTTTGCCCACCCCAGCCTTGGTGCCCAGGAGCTGCGGCCTCCTCTTCTGCGCCTTCCATCTCATTCAACCCACTTTGTGGCACTATGGGAGTGCTTTCGCCTTTGATAGGATGAAGCTGCTGCTAATTTCAGTGAAGTGATCTAGCACTGAGCTGAGGATATGTTCTGGGATTTGCCTCTGCTAAGTGCCTGCCACTACGAGTTCACTTTCAATCATACAGGAATAGAAAGTGTTCAATAACTTAAAGAATCAAAGTATGAAGGATGAGAGAGAACCATTAATTTCTCTTGCCTCTTTTTTGGTAGAAATGAATGACACTGACTTAAAGAAAATGGGCCATATCTGTCCCTGCCATAATTCTGAGTTCTAGGGGCTGTAACAGCAGAAGCAAAGTCCCTGCCATTAAGGACTAAGCAGTAATAAATGGCTTAACTATGGTTAGCCTTGCTTTCCTTCCCCATACTGAAAAGTCAGAGTGACACATTTTACAGTCTTGTTCCTTGCCTTTTTTGAGTTTTACGTGAAATAATCTATTCCTACCATCTTCTGCATGTTATGACCATTGGACTGTTACTATGAGGAGAAAAAAACAGATAAAAAACAAATTTAATAACAACAAATCTTTCTTCCAAACAGCCTAGCAAAAAATGATGTTTTATTCTGTACAAATCCTACCCTTATCCAGCTAAATACCAGCAACCATTTTAATCAATAGTTAAATACAATTATAACCTATAGCTGACTTCTCCTGTGATGAAAGCAAAAAGATATTTTATATTGAGTTAGTCTTGGTCCTTGTTTGAATTTCATTCCAGGGGTTTTTTTTGTGACAGACTTTAAAGAAAATAAATTTATATTTTAAGAGAGGGTGTGTTAACAGCCTAGTTAATTAACTGCATTACTGTCCTTTGGAAAAGGCTAACCTGTGTAATGCTGGTTTGCGTACTCGATTTTGGCTGTAAAATAAGCGTAAAACTCATTTTACTTGGAGCTTATGTCACCTGAGCAATCATTCACTTGCTAATGATATTAAACTGCTCCTTAGACCGGGATAGAGATGAACTCAAACAGCAGATTTGTAAGTTTTGCTGCTGCTTCATGGCCTTAAAGTGGAGGAATTAGATGTTGGTGGATTTTTTTGGTACCAATGTCTTTGGACACAACAGGGAAACATCTTGGAAAAATACCTTATGGAAGAATGATGGTTTTGCTTCTCTTCAACAATGTGTGTTGGTCTAGAGTTACAATAAATTATTTTTCTCGAAGATACATGCTTTCATCAGCATTTAAGAATAACGTGAGGTGATATTTCCAGTTGGAGGGTGCAAGTCCTTCTGTCCTGGCTCTTTCTTTCAGTACTAATATAGCAACAGAGGACAGAAGTTGGGATTGCCTTGTAGATCCAGCAGAGTCACCCTTCTTGCTTGGGTTTTAGTGAGAGACAGGTCATCATCCATACAAACTATGAGCTATAGAGCACATAGAATCACCAGGTTGGAAGAGACCCACCAGATCATTGAGTCCAACCATTCCCATCAATCACTAACCCATGTCCCTCAGCACCTCATCCACCCGTCCCTTAAACCCCTCCAGGGAAGGTGACTCAACCCCCTCCCTGGCAGCCTCTGACACTGCCCAATCACCCTTTCTGTGAATTTTTTTTTCCTAATGTCCTTAATACATCTTCCACCATATTTTTGTTTTGGTCTATACCTAGTAGTAGCTTTTTCTAGTATTTATTAATAACTAGGAAAAGGTATCAAATGAAAGTATATTCTTCAGAGCCAGACGTGTTTGAAAAAGAAAATCATTTTGGTAGCAACACTTTTGAGTGTGTATATATCTATATAGCGGTATTGNCTGCTGCTTCATGGCCTTAAAGTGAAGGAATTAGGTGTTGGTGGATTTTTTGGTACCAGTGTCTTTGGAGATAACAGGGAAACAACATCTTGGAAAGATACGTTACAGAAAGATGATGGTTTTGCTTCTCTGCAACAGTGTGTGTAGGTCTAGAGTTACAATAAATTATTTTTTTCTAAGATGCGTGCTTTCATTAGCACTTAAGAATAATGTGAGGTGATATTTTTAGTTGGAGGGTGCAAGTCCTTCTGTCCTGGCTCTTTCTTTCAGTACTAATATAGCAGCAGAGGACAGAAGTTGGGATTGCCTTGTAGATCCAGCAGAGTCACCCTTCTTGCTTGGGTTTTAGTGAGAGACAGGTCATCATCCATACAAACTATGAGCTATAGAGCACATAGAATCACCAGGTTGGAAGAGACCCACCAGATCATTGAGTCCAACCATTCCCATCAATNTTTTTTTTTTAAATACTTATTTATGAGGGTTTGAGAGTTCGCATCCCTAAAAGCAATGCTCATCTTAAAGCAATGCATTATATTTGAACACTGCATGTTTGACAATACATTTCACGCCTCATTTCCTGCCAGTCACGAGCTCTAGTAAACACAAAGAGTAAATTCGCTTTTTTTCCATGTCAAAAAGCCCTATAGCTCGTTCCCTCTAGGATACCGCTAGTTAAATAGATTTCTGTAAGGACATATTCTGTTCACACTATAATCTGTTGTGACACTAAATCTTAATCCGTCTTCAAATTTCCATTGTTTTTTTACGAAAAGATTATTCCTAAAATATTTTATATCTCACATTCATTTTCTTGGCTAAGAATTAATTGCATAAGCAGTGGGTATCTGACCACTATTAAGTCTTCTATCGTAACCCAAAATTAAGAATTTAATGTGGATTATTCATAACATCTCTCCAGTTAATTCAAAGCAATTTTTCTTTGCGCTAGGCAGAATTTACACTTCCTTGAGATGAGCTTACCTCCTCGTGAGATCTTCAAGAAGTCAACTTGGGGTGTCCTGAAGGCTTTGGGACACCTGTGTCACTGTTCTGCTGCAGAGCTGGAGGTTTTTACACTCATAGGTCACCCATAGGTTGGATCCTGTTTGTTCTTAGGTGTCTGTAGTTTATGTGGCTGTGTAAAGCAGGAAAATTAATTTACAGAGCTATTTGTCCCTGTGAATGGCAAATGTGGCTCTATTACTAATAGAATTAGGTAGAAAATTCTTTTCTTGCGGCGTTTTATACAAACTTGTCATACAAGCAAGTTACTACACAAGTCTGGAAGAGTGGAGAATTAGACCTCATATTTTAGGGCTCTGTCTTGTTATTTTAAATTAGCTCAGCAAGGAGCTGCCTGGAAGTTTCCTGGCAGTCATAATAAGCCTTTGTGAGGAAGACTTACGGTGCTGGCGTAGCTGGGTTTGTTTCATGATTGCTTCTTATTATCACAGAATCATTCGGGTTGGAGGGCACCTCCAGAGGGGTCTCATCCAACTTCTTGCTCAAAGCAAGGTCAAGCACTGAGTTCAGACCAGAGGTTCTCAAGGCTTCTCTCAGGTGTTAAAACCCTCCAGGAATGGAGATGCCCTGTCTGGACATCCTATTTCTGTGCTTAATTATTCTTGGAGGAGAAAAGCTTTCATTGCATGCAGATAGAAAATCCTGTTTCTTGTTTTCATGCTGTGCACCTCAGCAGAAACCTGTGTCCATCTTATCTGCAGCCTCTTCTTTGGGTGCTGGAGAGCTGCTATTTAGTGCCAGTATTGATATTTATCAAAATAAGATGAGGGGAAATTCACCTGACGTCTTCAAGCAGCTGTAGTAGGTGTAGGGGAACAGAGAAAGGAGCAGGAATATTTGCAAGATGGATTGGTGGATCCTCAGTACAACCAGGACTAGTTATATAGACTGGAACTAATGTTTGTCTTGACTTAGAGGAGTAGTCAGCTACTGAGAAATAGCATCTCCTCAAACCCTGAGTTAGTTCTTGACAAAAAGTGAATGTAACTTGTCATAATTAAGCTAATTAACTGTGTACACAGTTCAAAACTAAGAATTACGTTTATTGCTAAAACAGTCGTACTGGTTTAAATGCTGAGTGTCTAATGTTTTGAAGGTGTTTGGACTGTCTACTACTTCATGGGACTTTGAAAGCCTTTAAAAATCAGTTTGAAGTGGGCTGCAACGAATAGTAAAATTCTCTTGCAGAGAAGAAATAACTGTAGCTGCACGCAGGTCACAGGAATCTTTGCTTATCGCGCATTGCTGATTTTTTTTTATTGTTTTTTAACATAAATGCAAGCTAGGATAAAGCACATAGCTAAGCAGAAAAGGACCTCTCGGAGTCAGATATTTGTGAATAAAGTGTTGGCTCTCGAAAGGTAATACAAATGATATACAGCCGCTTTGTAGTCGTTGGCTCTTTAATTGAGCAGACTGATGTGTTGCTAGCGTAATGGATCTTTGGAGCAGCCTGAGAATGAGGTGCTGTTATTTTGCTTCTCAAAGGCGCACATTTGAAGTGCAGGTGAATACCAACCATTTAAGAAATAATTGGTCTGACCTAGCACTGGAGTAGCCGTTTTGGCAGCAGTAAAAGAGGTGTTACTCAGGTGACAGAAGACAATGAGACAGAGATATATAACACACAATATTTACTCAGTCTAAGAAAGTCAGCCTAATAAAAAGAGGGGAGGTGGGGGGGGACTGCAAAAGAAGTCCTATCCCTTTTGGCTCTACTTACAACCTCCACAGATACTTCTGATTCATTAGCAAAACATCAACATGCTTCCATCTTCCCTGATTGTTCTTTAAAAACAAAATCCCCCCCCAGTTTCATTTATCATTTCCATCCCTACTGGTGAAATCCTTTTCTATGACTTAGTGATCCAGGTTTGGGCTGGCTACAGCTTCCCAATTTTTTCTTGTTTCAGCTCCCTTCTCTGCAAGTCTATCTATAAGAATGCAACTAAATTCATTCCGTGTTTTGGCTCTTCTGTGACACCTTTTCTTTCCAAAAAATCTACAAAAGTTTACACTAGTTGTAATAAAACTATTTTTCACACTTTAAAAAATATGGTTTTACTGGGAAAAAAAGGGAGTTGCTGAAGAGCACACAATTGCCATTAACACTTTAAAGTCAAAAGGTCAGATCCAGGTGAATAAAGTTGGTGGAACAAAGTTGATCTATAGAAGCTAAGGATCTAGGATGTTGGTTCTTGGTTGCTCCTCATTAGACAATACGATTTTAGAGATCTGATACAGGCAGTGCAGTGACTGGGGGAAAGGGAGTTGTTTCAGACAAGATGCAGTCAAACTAGATACCGTTACAAAGTTTTTCTTGCTGATAATATTATCTGTGGCATCTTCTGACTGTGGATAATTAAAAAGAGGAGATGGATTGGTTTAGAACCCCTTTAGAAGGGCTATGCAATAGTTATACATGGATAAATAATTGAGTGTCAGGCTTGGGTTGATACAATGAGAACATGAGGGTCACAGGTGCTTAGATTGTGTATCATGATTTCTTCATCTAGTCATAGAATCATGGAATCACCAGGTTGGAATCACTGGATCATCGAGTCCAACCATTATTACCTTTATTATTAGTCATTAATGCTCCATTGAACTGATTTGGTCAGATACCAAGTTGGTTATCAACTGTACTTGTGCTTAGTTTCTCTTGGATGACATTTTATGATATGGTGGCCTTCAAGGTGTTTCTTATTGTATATTTATCTAATATTTTTTTGAAAGTTTAGTGTCTAAAGCTGCTTCAATGTGGCTAACTAAATTCATCCTAAATTCTCAGTGAACGATAGAATCCTCAACACGTAAGCTTGGACAGGAATGATCCAATAGGCTGTTACAAGACTTTTTACTTGTTTACCTGTTTGACTGTCTTGGAGAGTTTGCTGATGTCTGGTATGAAAGTGGAGCATGACCTTTAGGAACATGACAGCGAATCTTTGCGGAGTCGGTGTAGAATAATCTGCCACCTGGAAAACTTGAGCTCAAGTCTTTATAGAATCCTTGAGAGCAGAGGTAATCGTGCTTTGATACAAGCCGGTATTTGTACAGGCGAGTGGATTCTTGAAGATAGTCAATGAGATTCATGGGACGATGTCTGCTGATGTCAATGCATTTGGGATCAGATTTTCATCTGGGTTTTCCGCACACATGTAAATTTGAATGGATTTGACCAGTTGGCTAATGGACTTGTGTCTATGCTGCTCTTGGATTGTCTGGTCATGGGAGAGATGTGGTGAGTGCAGAAAGCTCCCCAAATAGTCAACCCAACCGTGGTGAGGGAAAAGATTTCCTCCTATGAGGTGTGTTTATAGGAAACCTTTTTTCTTTCCTTTGAAGAACTGTACTTGCCACACAAGAACATATTAGTTAGTCCCATTTTCTCTGCTCCTGATTCTGTTGAAGGGTACTCTGAATAATAAGCTGTCACTATTTGGATTCTTTCAATGTTTTATATTAATCTAAAAGCAGCACCAAGATGTGGGATTTAAATCCTTTCACTCACGCCTTTAGGATGCCGTAATAAAGAGTTGCTTCATAACATGCTCAGGGTCTATTAAATAAATGCACTGAAGAATTCCTGTTCCTTCTGAAATGGGCTTGTCAAACTAATCTAATTTCGGTGTCTGCACATGGAAGGTGTGCTATTTTCTCCTTCCAGTGATTTCAGAAAATTAATAATTAAAGTTTTCTATTTTTTGCTTAATAATCAGTGCAAATTACTGCGCTTTCCTTCCTTTGTGTTTTTTAATATTATGGTAATTATTGCTCTGTGTACCTGTATGCATGACACGCTTTGATTTTTATCAAATCATTTGAAGAAATTGCTGAGCCAGTAGAACTTCAGGTTAGAGAACTTTGTAGTCCCTGTTTAACGACAAACGCTGGGGTGATGCTTGTTGCCAGGATGCCAAGTTGTCAATGGCTTAATCATGGAGAAGAATCGTAATATTTCCTTATCGTACTGTGGGAAACTGTTTATGACTGCAGGGAGTGGGAGCTCTCAAGTTTCAAAAATACCCTCCCAGTGCTTGTACAAAGAGCTGGTGCTTGTTTACAGCCTGCTGCTATATGTGAAAGGACTCAGTATCTCTTAGGAAGGCTCAGCTCTGTCCACAATTGCCCCTCCTATACAGGCATGATAGTCAGAGGTTGATATTTGTCTGAAGTAGGAAGCTTGCTAGGATTCACCTCTGGAAATTCAGCATGGAAGATATTTTTTACTCCCACGCTTGCATACAGACCATAGTTACAGATACTTTTCAAGGGTGTCTGCTCCGTTCGGGGGGCTGTAGCTCTGAGAAGGGCTTCATAGCAAAGTCAGAGGGTTGTTCCATAGAATCATGGAGTCACCAGG
>WAAB01020427.1:132826-169938 GCA_013389865.1 Piaya cayana | reverse complement strand
TTTCAGGGATCCCAGCTCAGGGGGAAAATCACAGAGCCTCGAAAAGTCCATCCCCACCACAGAACACACCGTCCTGCAGCCGGGTGCTGCCGAAGAAGCAGTGTTAACGGCTTCACCGTGTTTAAATCTCCCGCGGGAGCCGCCGGGACCACCCCATGTTTGAGCTTCTTTATCATCCTGTGCCACTTATCCCTGGAAACAGCACGAAACAAATCTCCAAATATCTTTTCATCTCTCCCTGCATTAACTAACACTATTCCATACTGGGAAAAAATAATGCCTCAAACTTTGTCCTATTTCGTTCACTTTTTGCTTTACCCACAGCAACATGAGGGATTGCTCTTCATCAATTGTGTGCAACAAGACAAAAGCTGGTTACAAAACTTATTTTCCACTTACATGCCTACAAATAACTTTTCCCCGAAATCTTATGTGTATTCCATATCTTTCCAAGGATTAATTTTCATGTTATTATGAACTTCACAAAAGTCAGACTTCCTGCTAATTAAAGCACAGGTTGGCCAGGGAAGCTGTGGATGCCCCATCCCTGGAGGTGTTCAAGGCCAGGCTGGGTGGGGCCTTCGGCAGCCTGGTGTGGTGGGACATGTCCTTGCCAATCGCAGGGGAGTTAGAAGTAAATGATCTTTAAAGTCCTTTCCAAGCTAAACCATTCTATGATTCGATGATTTTTTATGAAAAAGTGGAGTTAAGTTTTGTTTAAGTAACTGTATTTTTTGAAAGTCAGACAAAATGTCTCTCTGATAGCACGGGTTTTCTTTCAGTTTTTCCAGCCGCTGTTCACTGTTCGGAGATGGTAACGCCTTGTGGTCAGTGTGGTCTATGCTGAGCAGAGGTGTCTGCTGCTCTGATCCCCTCTCCCTGCAGCTCTTCCCTGTCTCAAATGCAAGGTCAGGCAGAGCTGGCCCTAAAAGCTCTAATAAGCAGAAGTAGCAGAAGTTCTGGCTGTTGTGAAGTTCATAATAACATTTAAATGAGTCATTGGAAAGATACGGAATACACATAAGATTTCTAGGATTTATCCACATGCAAGTAAGTGGGAAGTCAGTTCTGTTC
The DNA here is from genome assembly GCA_013389865.1 of Piaya cayana. Lineage (NCBI taxonomy): Eukaryota > Metazoa > Chordata > Aves > Cuculiformes > Coccyzidae > Piaya > Piaya cayana. The sequence continues at coordinate 168,864 of WAAB01020427.1, read as the reverse complement.
CCAGCTCTCGTCTCGCTGCACATGACTGATGGAGACTGCTCCTCGCCTTGCCCAGCCCCAGCAGAGGATGCTTGCCTCCTAAAACTCCAAAGCGAGCCCTGGGGAGTTTATTTGCCGACACTTTCGGGGTGACACCAGCAGGCAAGGCGGGCACCCGGCTCCTCCGCCCGGCTCCAGGATGGCGCCCGCGCCACTTCACCCGCCCCAACCCAACACGGCCGCGCCAGACCCTGCGGCGACGCTGCCAGGGTCCAAGACAGCAGCCGCCTTCCCGCCGCTGTATCAGAACAGGCTCCAAGATGGCCGCCTCCCCGCCACCGCGCTTTGCCGCCAGGACCCAAAATGTCGTCCCCCGCGCCTCCGACGTAGCTCTCTTCCCGCCCGGCCGCCCCAGCGCCCCTAGGAGGTGTCTGCCCTCACTCAAGATGGCGGCCGGAAGCAGCGGCGGCCGTTAGGCGCTCCCCCGTAGCCACTCGCCCGTCTCCGCGGCTGAGATGGCGGCGGCCGAGGTGGAGTACGAGTCCGTCCTCTGCGTGAAGCCCGACGTCAACGTCTACCGCATCCCGCCGCGGGCTTCCAACCGCGGGTACAGGTGAGGGAGCGCGCCGAGCGGGCCCCAGGAGCGGCGCCCGCAGGCTGCGGCAGGGCTGGCGGCGGGGGCGGCCGGGTGCTCGCCCAGCGCGACGGGCGCGGCGCTGCCCGCAGGCGGCTGTTCCCAGTTGCTCAGTGCTGCAGGGGGGGTTCTTATCTCTTTATTCTATCGTTTCTTTTTCCCCTCAACGAGAGCCCGCGGCGCAGGGTGAGGTGGGCTGCTCAGGCTGGCTGCGTGTGTGGTGCTTTACCCAGTGTAAGCTGGCGGCTCAGGGTTCAGAGATGCTCGATGTTATCTCACATCCACGCGGTGGAATAATGGAGGGTTTTTTCCAGCTATTAATTAATTTTTAGGGTCTTCCTGGTGCTCACGAGTCACTTACTAGTCACTTTTGCTTTTACCGTTCAAGTGATTTTCTGGGTGATTCTGCCCCTCTGTTCCTCTCTTGTGAGACCTCATCTGGAGTATTGTGTCCAGTTCTGGAATCTTCAACATAAGAAGGATATTTAGCTGTTGGAAAGGGTCCAGAGAAGGCTACAAGGATGATCAGAGGGCTGCAGCATCTCCCGTATGAGGACAGGCTGAGAGAGTTGGGGTTGTTTAGCAGCCTGGAGAAGAGAAAGCTCTGAGGAGACCTTATATCAACCTTCCAGTACCTCAAAGGGGCCTACCAGAAAGCTGGGGATGGACTGTTTACAAAGGCTTGTGGTGAAAGGACTAGGGGCAGTGGGTACAAATTGGAGAGGGGCAGGTTTAGACTAGGCATAAGGAGGACTTTCTTCCCCATGTGAGTGGTGAGGCACTGGCACAGGTTGGCCAGGGAAGCTGTGGATGCCCCATCCCTGGAGGTGTTCAAGGCCAGGCTGGGTGGGGCCTTCGGCAGCCTGGTGTGGTGGGACATGTCCTTGCCAATCACAGGGAGGCAGGAGCTAGATGATCTCTAAAGTCCCTTCCAACCCAAACTGTACTATGATTTTACAATGCTGTGATTCTCTGGAAGCTTTTAAAGGTAAAGACAGTTGATGTTCTTTGTGTCTGTTTCCCTTTACCTGGAGGAAAGAGAGGCCAATCAGAGCCATGCGTGTTGATTGGCAGCAACAGAGAGGAGCTGAATCCTCATATGTTGCTTGTAGAGAGAAGTGGAATAAGGTAGCTGCATGTGTTGAACATTTGGGAGCACAGTTTTTTTCTGAGATGATTGGGTAGAAGTAGAAAGGTTGATGTATAGTCAGTGAAGATCTGCTTTTCTTTTCAGGGCATCTGACTGGAAACTGGACCATCCGGATTGGACAGGGCGGCTTCGTGTCACCTCCAAAGGCAAAACTGCATACATAAAACTGGAGGATAAGGTTTCAGGTAAGGGAAAGGCTAAGGCTTGGTGGGACTACAACTATGACTGCTCCTGCTAAGCCTGTGTTTCTCAGCCTGCTCAGAGCTGTCCATCGCAGCCTGGGCCACACAAGAGGTTGCTCTCCTTAACATCCAGTTCTTTGTCTACAGGAGAACTCTTTGCCCAGGCTCCTATAGATCAGTACCCTGGCATTGCAGTGGAGACTGTGACGGATTCCAGTCGCTATTTTGTCATTCGAATTCAGGATGAGACTGGTGAGTTGAGGGATCATGTATATGCCAAGTGCTAGGGCTGGAGGACACTTAGACTGATGGAGCTGGGTGTATGCCAGGTGGATTGAAGTGGTATTGGGAGTGCCGAAAGGCTGGGTAATGTGCCTGAGGGGGAGGAAGGCAAGGTTAACAGAGAAGGGTTCTCTCCACTGCACAGAGTCCATGAGCTAGGAAGGAACATTCAGTTTCTGAGAGTGCCACAGGGGAAGAAGGATGCATCCTGAAGGCAAGGAAAAATTGACTGCTGGAGCTGCTAGTGTCCGGCTGCAGATGTGTCAGAGGGAGGTAGCACAGAGTGGTACAGGAGAAACAGAAGGATTTTGGAGTAAATGAACACAAGGGCTCATTTGCAGGGCACTTTCAATGACTCCTCCTGTCTCCTTGCCAGGACGAAGTGCTTTTATAGGCATTGGCTTCACAGATCGTGGCGATGCCTTTGACTTCAACGTCTCTTTACAGGATCACTTCAAGTGAGTTGTGCTTTTCTGGAATGCTGTTTTTCCTCTGACCTGTAGAGCATGGCGGGTGGTGGTACATGTTCATTTAACACAGATTTCCTCAGGATAGTCATGAAGCCCTACTCTGGCTCCATCAGGGACACTTGAATGTGCTGCCAACTGTCATGCAGTCTGAGAGTCCTATAGGGTCACAACTGTAAGTCCTAAGTGTAGGTCCTGTGCTGCTACAGATGCATTTTTAGACTCTTGGGTTTGTGGTGGTTGCAGCTTTATGCTGGGAGTAGGAGGTAGCTGGTTTGAGAAGGCAAGGTAGTTCTTTGGCAGATTAGGGAGGGGAACTATGCATTTTTTTAAAACCCTGTTCAGTATTGCCATGGGGTCATATGTTTTCCTCTTTTCTTTTTAGGTGGGTGAAGCAGGAGACTGAGATCTCCAAGGAGTCTCAGGAAGCTGACACACGTCCTAAATTAGACTTGAGGTTTAAGGAAGGGCAGACAATCAAACTGAACATTGGGGTAAGCAGTTGAGTTTATTCTGCTTCGTTGTATACATGGATATATGAATGGAGAGTCTTTCTCACTTGTGCTTTGTTTTTACACAGAACATGACAACGAAGAAAGGCGGAGCAGCCAAGCCCCGTGCATCTGGATCAGGGAGCCTAAGCCTGCTGCCACCCCCACCAGGAGGCAAAATTGCAGTCCCTCCTATCCCTCCCCCTTCTTCTACAGCTATTGCCAACCATGTCACACCACCACCTGTGCTGAAATCTAGCAACACGAACAGTGCAGGTAAACACTAGCATAGAGCAAACAATCTGTCAGACACTAGTGGGTATGTAGAGGGGACTGGGGCCTGCTTCAGAGAACCAGTGTTCTATCTTGTGTCAACAGTGCCCTGTGAGACGTGATGTGTCCTGAGGGCTTTGCTTTCTTTAACCTAAGGTTCTTCATGTTTGTTTGATGCCTGCTTGTTCTCCTTGCAAGGAGGACAGCGTTGTAGCTCCTGGCTTTGTAAAAGGAGAAGCCAAGTGGCTTGGGTAAATCAGGTCAGGGGACTGAGTATGAGTCAGTTGTTTCCTGAACTTAATGTGCTTTAGGGACACTATCAGAGCTACGTAGGGTGTCCAGAAAAGTGCTGCACAGTCGCTTGTTTTCCATGGAAAAATATAGATAGACTTGTGGCTGTTGTTGAAAGATACAGGGAAAACACTTCTTGAGTGGCTTTGAATAGGCAGAAAGGGAACTTCAGCATGAGCAGCACAAAGAGGTCCGAAGTTTAGTGGCTTTGCGGACGTAGTGTGCTCTTTTAAAAATATGTATAGAATTTTATATAGTATAATAATTAAGTATATAAGTATGTAAGTATATATATACTAAACTTCATACATACAAAGCCAAATTCAAGGTCATACACCTGCAGTGGGGCAGTCACCAGTATCAGTACAGACTGGGGGATGGTTGGATTAACAACAGCACTGCGTACAAGGACTTGGGGATACTGGGGGCTGAAAAATGGGATGTGAGTCAGCAGTGTGTGCTTGGAGCCCAGAAGACAAATCATATCCTGGGCTACACCAAAAGAAGCACGACCAGACAGTTGAGGGAGGTGATTCTGCCCCTCTACTCCACTCTGGTGAGACCACCATCTGGAGTATTGTTTCCAGTTCTGGGGTCCACAGCAGTGGAAAGACATGGACTTGTTGGAGCTGGTGTGCAGGAAGGCCATAAAAATAATCAGAGTGATGGAACACCTATCCTGTGAAGAAAGGCTAAGAGAATTGGGGTTGTTTAGCCTGGAGAAGAGAAGGCTCTTGGGAAACCTTAGTGTACAGCATTTCAGTATATAAAGGAGGCCTAAAAGAAACCTGGAGAAGGACTTTTTACCAGGACCTGTAGTGAATAGGATAGAGGACAATGGTTTTAAACTGAAAGGCAGTAGATATAGTTTGTATATAAAGAAGAAATTCTTTATAATGTGGGTGATTAAACACTGGAACAGGTTGCCCAGAGAAGATTCCAGCTGGATCTGATGGGGCGTTGAGAAACGTGATCCAGTGAAAGATGTCCCTGCCCGCTGCAGGGGTGTTGGACTAAATTACCTTTGAAGGCCCCTTCTAACTGAAACCATTCCATGATTCTGTAAGAAAGAGGTCTCTGCAGTCTTCTGGATGCTGTACCACTTTTAGTGTGACCATACAGAGGTGTCTGGAGAGCTGAGGATACTCTTGTGGAGGCAGACACTTCAGGTGGGGACTGAATAGTTCTTGCAGGTGATGTACCCCTGTAGTAGGAGCTGGAGGCTCAGAGCACATTCAGCAAAAGGAGTTGCTGTTACAACAAAATCCTTAAAAAGTCTTAACTTCGTTCTGGAGGGAGAGCTAGAGTCCCTTCAAAGATTCTCTGCTCCTGATTCCATCAGTCTGTGTAAGGTGACAGTTTAAATGCCTGTGGGGTTTTCTTCATGATTAGCTTCATTTGTTTTTTTCTTCCTTCTGCCTCAGATGTTCTATTAGACTTAGATGCTCCTGCTTCCGCACCCAAGGCACCAGCATCAGGTACCACAGACCTCTGGGGAGACTTCAGCACTGCTTCCAGGTAAACTGTGGTGAAGGGAACTGCACGGAAGAAGGGTAATGTCCTCATGGGCATTGGAAGATCCATAAGTTAAGAAATTTTATTGGATCTTCTCCTTTGATTCTCCTTTCTTTATTTCAGTGCTGTTCCCAATCAGGCTCCTCAGCAGTCCAGCTGGGTCCAGTTTTGAATGATCAGACCAGTGGAATGGGACAAACTGATGACCAAGAGGCTCTAGAAGCACCAAATCAGGATCAGAGCGGGCACAAACCTCTCTAGTCTTCAATCAAAAACAAATTGGGACAATCCTTCCTTTTTAAACCAGATCTTCACTTCAGTCAAAACTTCACTATTTTTGATCCCACAGTGAAACCACTGAACCTAACCATGCTGACTCCTCACAAGATGTGCAAGGAGGAGAGAGGTAGCCTCATCTTTCCCACCCACTTGGCCATTATATGGTACATCCTAGCTCTTATTCCCTGTTTTACCATACAGGGGAAGCAAAAATCCTGAAGAAGATGGGTTCAGGTTGAGTAGATGCCTCTGGGTTCCTTGTCCTTTAAACTTTTGCAGCTTAGACTGTTAGTTTTTGTGACTGCTTTCAACAGTGACTCAAGTCTTGGCAGCTTGGCATGCAGTGCTGAGGGCAACTGCACTTGGCTGCAGTTTATAAATGGAATCTGTAAGGAGATAGATCTTGTCTCAACACAAGCCCTCTGATAAATTATATATGTGGTGAGGAGTGAACCTCCCTATGCACACACGACTCTTCCTCTTCTTGATGCAATTCTTGATAGTGCTGGGTATTCCTGTGCTCTTCTGGGAGGAGGCACACAAGTCCTTGAGTAGACATGCTGCCATTGTGCTGTAGCTCCAGGTGGACACCCCATCCTGAGGCTCCTTCTTTGGCTTGCAGGTTCACTGGAGGAACTTCTGTAATTTTCACTCCTTTCTCCCTCCTGCCCTACTCAAAGGCCTTGTTGTCATTGAGCTGGTTTAACTGGAAATAGCTTAAATGAAAGCAACCCTGTTTTTATAATTTGGTGCTTACTTGCACTAGATGACAACCAGGTAATCCCACCACTCAGCATTCCATGTTCTTGCATTACTGTCCTGACCCCTGGCCTTGTGTTTTGTCTTGGGTCTGTGTTACGAGTATTGCATATCAATGCAACAGTAAGAGCTATGGTTGAACAGTGGTGAAGGGACAGAGTCCTCCTCTTTTTCAGCTCACAGTTATTATTTGGGCAAGCAATGTATAGTAGGCCCAGTCTTTAGAACTGTGGAAGCCAAATTATCCCACCTATGTTCCTTCTTGTGGCTTTTCTCCTGAAGCTAACTTTCTAGGGATGTGAGCTGATTATTGAAACTTGCATGGTTTTTTTTTTGTTTTATTTTTTAACATGTCCCAAATGCCTTCTGTTTCTTCTGCGGTTTAGGGGATTAGAAAGGTGTTGAAGGCCCTTACTTCCTCCTTAGGAGTATTTCCCAGTGCCCTTTGGTCTGGACACTATTCTGTCTGCATCAGCTATGGATGTGGTCTGAGGTGTAAATCTGATTAACCTGGGCAAAGCCTGTGGGCAGGCTGGAAGCCTCACAGTGCTGGCTACCCTCCATGCTACCTGACAAGCCAAAACACTAGCTTAGAAAGTGGTCTCAGTGACCCATCTACAGCTGTACCCAGTTACTAGAACACTAGGATTTTTGTTCACTCGGAGGCTTCTTCCTGTTTTGTGCACTCAACCAGCAACAACACAGTAACTCTATATGCTCTGCTAGCACACCTGTGGTACTAGATTTTTCCCTTTGGGCAAAGACTCCTGTTCAGGCTTTTACAAGAGAATAGTTAGCTGTAAGCACCTTGTACTTGTGAAGGTCCCTCGTCCTTTTTGCCTTCTTAATACAACAGGGCATTTTGGAGACAAAGTTTCACTTAGACCCTCCCTCTGGGAAGCAAGATCCTTGAAAATAGCTCTAAGCTGCTGCAGTTCCACTTGTGGAAGTTGGGACCAGGCTGCTCTTGGATGTATTTTACATTGTCATTTAAATGTGATCCCCTGGTTCTTTTGGTGTTGACCCTGCACCCCTTTCCCACCTTCGTAATCACTCCTGCAGTCTCATTGTGCTTAAACTCCCTGCCTCCTCTGAATTTGTGGGTGGCTAGAATCTGCTAGCAAAGTCATGGACTCTGCTGGCTGGGTTTTTGGTTTTGTTTTCCTCAGTTTTGCTCGAATCATTGTGAGGTCCTGTCATTTCAACTATGTATCAGTTCCCCAGACCGAGAAAGTTCATGGCACCAATTAACAACTAACTAGGAGCCTCTTCTTTATTGTTTTAGTTAGTGTTCTGGAGATAATATATTATGTATTTGAAAAGCTGAATAAGCAAAAATTAAAGATATATGTATATAAAGCATAAGATGTACTGGTGCAAATGGTAATTAAACAAGTAATATTGGGGAAAATACTGTCACGAGTCCTCTAAGTTGTGAAATTGTTACTGCTTTGAAAGCCCTGCAGATTGAAGGTCTTTATGTCTCCAGCAAGATCCTAGTTGACTAACTATCCTTCAGCAAGGGCTTTATGGCCTGCAGACTGGACAAGAGCAACTTTAGAAGTGAAATGGATTCAGGCTCTGTCTGAGTGAGGAAGTAGATGTGTGGAAGAAGGACACAAAAATGACTTATGGCTGTTTCAAATGAGGTAGAAAGCAACCTACACAATAACATGGAAACAGGCCTGGTAGGTGTGTGATAACTTGATAAGAATGTGGATAGAATTAGAAAGTGAGAAAACTTAGTTGTCCTGCAATTTAACCTTTCAGACATTTGCAGCTTCTACACCCTGCAGATGTTTTCAGAATCGGTTCTTGCCATGCCTGTAAGTGGGAAGCTGAGGGCAGAGATGAGCAAGGTGAGCTGAGTGGGGCCTTTGTCAGGGAACAGCAAGGGCAGGCTGCTCTGAAGGGGAGAGTGAGCTGAAAGCTGAGTCACAGCAGAGCAGGCAGAGGCAACAGCCTTGCTGACAAAGGAGCGTTCCCATAGTACCTATGCAGAAAGATCAGAGCAGGTCAGGATGAGGATTTAGGTCAGCAGGGTGCATGGCTAGGCATGGATGCTAGCTCAGGCAGGGATCAAGGGTGAGACTCTTAGCTGAGGTAAGCTGACAGGCAAACCTTGCTGAAGTGGCTGAAAGTCAGACACTTATATAAGCTGGACCCGATTCCAGGGAGCCAATCTTGCAGAAGATGGAGAATATTCTTAGGGCCTTGACGTTCTTCTATTAAGTCTGCTCACAGCCATCTCTTCTGGCACATCCATGCTTGCTTGGTGTTCCTGTGTCAGACAGCAAAGCTCTACATAGGATTGTGTTGGAAGTATTAAGTCAGCTGCTTGAATGACACCAGTAAGCACTGGTGTCATTGTCGAGTGTTGTAGCACCTGCAGTAGGTAAACAAAAAAAAAATGACCTTTCTTCTGACCTAGGAGCAAAGCTGTTCTGTTGTTTTGGTCAAGATTGTGGATATGTTGCATAGGTCCTGGCCAGGCAGAAGGTGAAGGGTCTCTGACTTTTCAGGAGGTACTTGCAGAAAAAAGAGCCTAAGAGGGTACTTCTCCAGAGTAGGAGGATTTTCAGGTGAGGGATACTTAAGGGAAATGCTGGAATGTACTCCCTTTTGTGCATAGAGAAGCATAGGGGAGTGGAAAACAGTTCATAAGGGAGAGCTTAGTCCTCTCTGTACATCTTCCTACTATCCATCTCTTTCCTCACAATGAGGCCTGCTAGAACACTACAGCATCATGTGTCCCATGTAAATCCTTTCCTCCTTCTTGGCAGTCATCAGGAATAGTCTTTCCATTCCTAGTGGGAGAAGTTGGCTGTGATGATAAGTTACTTGTGAAATGACTTGGCCTGTGACTGGAATGGCTGAATCTGCTTATGTCTTCCTGCACTTTTTGTTGCCAGTGGTTTCTTCTAACATAGCAGAAGCCAGTATGCAGGCTCCTTGAGGCCTCTGATGTTGCAGACAATAGCAATAGGTAAAGGATTAAGGCCAGGCCTTTAGTGTGGATCAGCAGATTAAACTGAGCAATATCTCCTGAATGTTTATTATATTCTTATGTACTACACCAACTGGTTTCCTTAGGCAGCTAGGAAGAGCTGAGAGGACAATGGTTGAAGCTAGAGAAAAGTTAATGCCAAATGGGAGACAGACTGTAGCACTTGGAAAGAATCAAGAAACAAGTGTCAAAGGGAAGATCCCAGCTTTGGTTATTCGTTGTCATTTCTTTTGTGAGAGCTGTAGCTGAGGTGGGATGTGAGCATTTTCCCCCCTCTTCCTCCATTAATTCTATTCTGTTCTCTGACTTCAAACCCCTGTCTCTCAGCTCTGCAGGAACTGTTCCTCCTACAGCCATGCAATATGGATTACAGGCACAAATTTGCTGGCTTTGACAAAGCCTTGATGCTGGGTGTGGACTCCTGAAAAAACGGAGGAAGAGATGTCCATTGGAGGAAATAAAATTAAAAAAACAAACAAGAAACCAAAAACCTAAGCCTTCCTGAGCAGCTTTGAACCTGGACTGATCCAGTTAAATCAGCATAAACCTACAAAGCTCTATGAGAGGGCACAACTAGGCTGCAAATACATGAAAACAGGTTGCAGGGGCCAGGTCTAGTGCATATTATATTATGTGAACAATAGATTCTCAGTCTAGAGATGTTTTAAGTTTGTTTCTTCCAGGTTAATAGCTTTGTCCATACTTATAGTCAGGAAAAGCACATTATGGGATGTAATGCCCTTCTCCTAGCTTGATAGCTTAATTTTGCCAGCTGCCTTTAGCTATAGCTGTGTCCTCAGCCAATGGTGGGTCTCTTGATAAACATTCCTTGAAGCTGCTTCTGAGCATGGGAAGATTAGTCAGCAGCAGCTGGTGCCTGTACTGTCTCCTGACTTAGAGCTGCTTTTGCCAGCTGTCATTGCCAGCCAGGTAACTCACGATGGCCTGCTTTCCCTTTTCTTTCCCTGGCATGGTAGAATGGCAGCTTCTGCAGGGTGGGGCAGAGGCAGCAGGCTTGCTTAGGAGACTGTCTCTTGAATCCTTGAAGCAGTCTGAAGAGATGTTCCCTGAAGGAGGAAACTAACTTCCAGCCTTTATGCTGAACTTTGTGCTTTAGATACGTAAGGAGATGTGGTGCTTCCCTGCCCTCCTAGCCTGGTCCTCAAGCTTTGCTGGGTTGGTAACGAGTGATTGCATGTTCAGTCTCACCTGTGACTGTGTCCTGCCACCTGCTGCTGAATAACCTTGTTGTGGAGTTCTGGCAACCACCATAATCTCCAGGGACCGCCTGGATCCCCAGCAGTGTGGGAGAGAAGGATGCACCTGGCTAGCACTGGTCAAGTGCTCTCTGAAAAGAAATCACAGCTGTTGTCTGTCAGCAAGAACACACTGACTCCTGGACTGGCTGCCTGCAGTGACCCCTCCTGCGCAGGAGAGAGTTGTGCCTAGGAGGAATGCGGGCAAGGGCTGGACCTGTGTATGGAACAAGCCACAAAGTAGAACTGCAGCATTTGGAGGTGTCCCTAGCAGCAACTGAAATGGAGGGGAAACGGTGCTAAGAGGCTATAGGTATAACTGCATTGGCTGTGTGTTGGTCCCAGAGTCGGGGTCTGCCACTAATACCTAAAGCTGAAGTCAATACCATGGGTTCATATACAATGCATGCTTGGAAACGACGACTGCATACTTTTGGGGTAGAATAAAGGAAAAGTACTTTAGGAATACATTCCATACTGAAATAGAGTTTCTGTAAGCAGAGAACTTGCCCTCAGTAGTCTAGCTACAGAAGTAGCCCTGCTTTGAGCAAGGCTTGAATATGTTACTGCCAGCCAGAACTATCTCCTAGCACAACTTTTGTGCCTGGCTGAGGTGAGGTGGATTCTGTGGTGGCCCAGCTGCACCTGGTGAGACATTTGACATGGCAGGTTAGAGAGAGGTAGAGAATTTAAGAGTGATCCTTCAGCTCAGGAAGGACAGAGGCTGTGTAAGGACTAGCATGATGTGATGTGCCTGCCCTGTCTTAAAATGCTAAATATACAAATAAATGTGAATTGGAGGCAGAATCTAAAAGACATAGGCCATGGTGCTTCAGGCCAGTATGAGTCAGTGAGGAGCACTTTATTCTCTGCATAAGTCCCTGCTGTCAACTCTGGAGCCTGCAAGGAGTCAGCAGCAGGTGCCTTTTGCCCTCTGAGTCAGTGCTAGCTCCCTGCTGGAGGCTGGCACCCAGGAGTACCATTTACCTGCCCTTCACTTCACTGTGCCAACACTGACTTCAGCATCCTTGCATGGTAGAAGCGGTTGATGTGGGCACCTGGAGAGCACACGCTCTTCAAAACCAAAAAATACACTTCCCAATGAAACCATGTTGACATCTGTGTTGTGAAGAGGCTACTGCATGCAGTCGAACCCCAAAGCTACGATCATCACTGTCTGGCATTAAAGCTCCCCTAGCATATTTCAATGTCGAGGTGCCAGGGAGCATCTGGCTGAGCTGATTATAGTTCATGGGTTTATTCAACTTTCCATGGTTGTTTCCAGATCACTTTTGCCTTGTCTTGTCCTGCCCACGTGTAGGACAGCTGTGCTGATCTTGAGGCAGATGGTGCTCCTCTCCCCACTGCTGGTCAACACGATCGTAGGGCCTTATGGACACATATGCTCCAAGGGACGTGCAGCGCTTCCTTGGCTAAAGGGTGCCTGGTAAGAGTCAGCACAGGCCGCTTCCAACCTTCCTGATGAATCTGCTCTTGAGGGGAGGAACAGGTGAGGAAGCTGTAGAGCTCGGAGACTCGTGCTGCTGTTCCAGTGCCATCTAGTGGGACAGCCACGGTTCAGCTCTCCCCAGAATGTCCCTCGGAGAAGGCTTTGCTACATTTCGCTCACGTGCCTGGGTGTGGAGATGTGGAAGGAAACAGCTGGAGGTCAAATAAGAGTTGCCCCTAAGGTTACAGTATGGGTCTCGTTTACTTTATCTAATAGCCCCCATGCTTGCCTGGTGACTCTAGTGGGTTTCCATTTATGTGCTTTCCACTCCCCTTGCTCCCCTTTCAAAAGAGGGAGATGAAGTTCATTCACTCAGACTGAATTCAGGGTGGTTGGGATCTCTGTGATCCTTGGACAGAACTAACAATGAAGCGTGAAGAATTGTTTCTGTGGGGAGTTGTTATGTGGCAGTAGCTTGTTCATGCATATCCCATGTGCCTGTTTTAAGAAGCTAAACATAATAGCCCTGCTTCTGAAACAGGCCACTGTGTCTGACTTGCATCTGGCCAAGGTTTGGAGTCAGATGTGCAACTGTGAAAAGCAACTGCAGTATCTGGATCAATAATTTATGTCCCTGAGGCTTGTGACTCAGACCCAGAAGAAGGGGATGAAGGGGTGACGTTCCCAGTAGTGGCATAAAACAGAGCTGTGAAATAATGCATCTGAATGCATCCTCAGTTGACTTTGAATAATTTGTTAATTAGGGGGGATAAATGATAAGTATCTTTTATTTTCTAAAGAATAAATCCTGGGTTAATAGTATGTCTAAAGAGGTGATCTGGAGCTTCTTGTCTGCTTGAAGCATCTCTGGATACTGTTCTTTCTCCTCTTATTCCTCCCCATAAACCTGAGAGATTTTCAGAGCCTATAAATTACAGGTGAGTGCATGACTCTCCCTTTCTGAAGCTGACTGAGTTTCATACATTCCCTTGGTTGGAAAAGTCCTTTGAGATCATCAAACCCAACCATACCTGTCTACTACTAAGTAGTATCCCTAAGCATGTCATCTACATGTCTACTCAACCACCTCCCTGGGCATCTGTTCTAGTGCCCAATAATCCTTCCAGTGAAGAAATTTTTCCTTATGTCCAATCTGAACCTCCCCTGGTGTGACTTGAGGCCATTTCCTCTTGTCATATCACCTGGGAGAAGAGACCAACACCCATCTCCTACAGCCTCCTTTCAGGCAGTTGTAGACAGTGATGAAGTCTCCCCTCAGCCTCCTTTTCTCCAGACTAAAAAACCCCAGTTCTCTCAGCTCTCATAAGGCTTGTTCTCCAGCTCCTTCACCAGCTTCATTGCCCTTCTCTGGAGGTATTCCAGCACCTCAGTTTTCTTGTAGTGAGGAGCCCAGAACTGAATACAGTATTTGAGGTGTGGCCTCACCAATGCTGAGAACAGGGGCACAATCACTTCCCTGGTCCTGCTGGACACCACCTTTCTGATACAAGCTGGGATGCCATTGGCCTTCTTGGCCACCTGGGCGCACTACTGGCTTGTATTCAGTCACCTGTCAACCAACAACCCCACATCCTTTTCTGCCAGACAGCTTTCCAGCCAGACTTCTCCTAGTCTATAGCACTGCATAGGGTTGTTGTGCCCCAAGTGCAGGACTACTCTGCACTTGACCTTATCAGACTTTATACCACTGGTCTTAGCCCATCAATCCAGCCTGTTCAGATCCCTCTGCAGAGCCTCCCTACCCTCCAGCAGATCAACACTTCCTCCCAGCTTAGCATCACCCACAAACTTACTAGGGTTACATTCAGTCCCCTCATCCACATCATTGGTATAGATACTGAACAGAACTGGACCCAGCACCAAACTCTGTGAATAACCAGCCTCCTGGATTTAACTATTCACCACCGCTCTTTGGGCCTGGCCGTCCAGGCAGGTTTTTTACCCGGCAGAGGGTGCACTTGTCCAGGCCAGTGGTAGCTAGTTTTTGCTCCCTCAGCTCAGATAGCTTTGGGACATGGTCTGTTCTGCTTGAAACTCTCAGCTCTAAGTAAAACTTGCCAGAGATGTGGGCAAGGAAGGAATGAACAAACCCTTTTAGGGAGGAACGTTTCTTTCTCATTGCTCCTATATTTCCTTCCTTCCTTCCACCATGGTGCTGTAACCATAGCATTTTGCGGGACTGCTGAGCTGTGTCAAAGTACAAAAAGTGTCACTCTAGGTGGTTTCGCTCAGGACACAAAGTATTGCTGCTGGCTCAGGTCTGCCTGTGGTAAAGTGCTGCCACCAGCCACAAATCGGTGTGACTTTGCAGTGAAACCTTCTGTGTAATCAGCGCTACTGTCTGCTCTCACCTCTCTTGGTTCAGTTCTTGGTTCAGTTCTTTGTATTCCCCTCACTCTTGCGTGCTCAACTGTCCTTTTCTCTGAGTTTCCATGGCTCCATATAACCCATTTCTCCCTAGATCCCTTAGTGTGTCTGTATGACCTTCTTCTGTCATCAGCAGGGCCTTCCAGAAGAGGCCACTTCTCCCTGCAGCTCTGGCCATGCATGTTGTGAGCCATGCACGAGAAGGATGTATGAGGTTTTTCTCTTGGGTCCCAGCAGCCTGCAGTGCTCCTGGAGTGAGAACAGCAGCATCCTGCCCCTCCCTTCTCTAGCCCATTCCTGGCAGCAGGTGCACATAGTGGCATTAGTTATTGCTAGGTTCCCTCTAACCAGCCAAATCCATCTGGGACTCTCAAGCCCCTCATTGACAGGTGTTGGGGCCCCATTCCCGGTGCTTCAGTGCTTTTTTTTGTGCTCTTTCCTTGGCCGTGAGGGGCTCTGCTCTCCCTTTACTATCTCCATGTCCAGTTCTGCCTCAGTCTGTGGAGAGGGAAGACCAAGAAGGTGGTGTGCATTCAGTTCTGATGCTCTCCTCACCCAGGTGCAGGGACAAAAAACCAGGACTGGTCTTAAGGTGTCTTTGAGTGACCTGGTAGACTGTGCTAGCTAGAGGTGAATTAAGTGCAGGGTGATAGCACGACTGTCCTATCAGCAGGCAGCTAGGTCCTATTTGAGATGTGGTAGAATTTTGCAGATTCTTTCTGTAAACTGAAGGAAGTAACCATTAATTCCCCATACACATTTTTTTGTCTGCTTACCATGAAAAGATTTGCCTTCTTATTTCACAGCTGCCCAATTTCCTTAGAAGTATTTGCTGAGGAACTTCACAATTAGCTGGATTATTCTGCTGCACATGATTACTGAACTCTTCTGAGAACTACATGAGGCAGGATTTCCTTACAAGAGTCATATTTACCACTTCCTACAGTACAGCATTCTTATACAAATGTCTAGTAATTTTATTCTTTTGTTATAATTTGATATTAACTTGGACACTACAGATGTAGAACCTTTAGCTTCCAGGCAAAAGCTCTTCTGAGTGGAAAACTGGTTGGATGGCCGGGCCCAGAGAGTGTTGGGAAATGGAGTTAACTCCAGCTGGAGGCCAGTTACAAGTGGGTTTCCCCAGGACTCAGTGCTGGGTCCAGCCCTGTTCAATGTCTTTCTCAATGATCTGGATGAAGGCATTGAGTGCACCCTTAGCAAGTTTGGGGATGACGCTAAGCTGAGTGGAAGTGTGGTTCTGCTGGAGGGCAGGGAGGCTCTGCAAAGAGATCTGAACAGGCTGGATGGCTGGGCTGAGACCAGTGGCATGAGGTTTAACAAGGCCAAATGCCGGGTCTGGCTAGAAAGCTGCCTGGAGGAGGAAGACCTGGGAGTGTTGGTTGACAGCTGACTGAACATGAGCCAGCAGTGTGCCCAGGTGGCCAAGAAGGCCAATGGCATCTTGGCTTGTATCAGAAACAGTGTGATCAGCAGGTCCAGGGAGGTTAGTCTCCCTTTGTACTCGGCACTGGTGAGACTGCTCCTCGAATACTGTGTTCAGTTCTGCACCCCTCACCACAAGAAGGATGTTGAGGCTCTGGAGCGTGTCCAGAGAAGAGCAACGAAACTGGTGAAGGGGCTGGAGAACAGGCCTTATGAGGAACAGCTGAGAGAACTGGGATTGTTTAGCCTGGAGAAGAAGAGGCTGAGGGGAGACCTCATTGCTCTCTACAACTATCTAAAAGGAGGTTGTGGAGAGGAGGGAGCTTGTGTCTTCTCCCAAGTGACAGGGGACAGGACAAGAGGGAATGGCCTCAAGCTGAGCCAGGGGAGGTTCAGACCTGACATCAGGAAATTTTTTTTTACAGAAAGGGTCATTGGGCACTGGAACAGGCTGCCCAGGGAGGTGGTTGATTCACCTTCCCTGAAGGTGTTTAAGGCAGCACGGGTGGACAAGGTCCTGAGGGGCATGGTTTACTGTTTGATAGGAATGGTTGGACTTGATGATCCTGTGGGTCTTTTCCAACCTAGTGATTCTGTGAAATAACCCTAGATTTCTCCCCTCCTGTCTTTGGTTTATTCCTTCCTATCTTGCATTCAGTGAGTAAAACCTACTTAAGGCAAGAGGCCACCCATCATTATTAGGAACTGTTTGACCTCTGAGATTCTTTGAAAACTCTGGAACCATCTCGCCCAGACCTGCTAATTCCGTACCTTTTGCATAATCACTTTTATTTTGGAAAAGTCCTTTGGCTTAGCCCCCACAAAACAAGAAAGGTTCTTTTGTGAGAATTTCTCCAGTTCCTTTTTGTCAAATTTTCTACAGAGTTGCTAAGTATTGGCTTTGACCTGCCAATGTGATGTCCCTGTGTAATCTCTGCTGCCACCTGTGACGACTGAGTGTGATTGAGCTGAAAGGTATCTGTGAAGAAACACAAGTATTGTGTAAGTATGGGGGTGTACTGCATAGGACAAGCAGAACACAGGTGGAAGGGGGAACGGGAAAAGCAGTGGGAGCACAAGGAAACAAAGTGTAAATTTGATTTTTTTTTTAAAGCAGGAGCATCTTTTTTTCCTATTTTCACCCCCTCAACTAACTGCTGGGCTCGATTCTATCTCCCACCCATTTACATATCACTAGTGCATATGATATTCAAAGCACAAATCTTACTGTCAAGGATATTACCTCACCATTGTTGTACAAGAGCCCAACATTAAATCCTGGGGAAGTGTGGTTCAGGGTTGAATTTTGACAGTAGACAACAACTCCAATGACTGCGAAGGGAGAAATGCCTCAGCTGTTTTTGGTTCAATGGCAAAAAGCTCATGAAGTTTCACTGTGACTTCCTTCTCTATTTGCTGATTGTATTTCCTGGGTTTTTTTCCATGGTGGAAAGTTTGAAACCCTGCCAGGAAATAAGCCTTTTCCCCATGTGACCATGAGTCTGTTGTGGCTTGTTTGGCTGGGGATGGAGAGTGGGAAGCATGCAGAAGATTACTCTGACTGAAATCTCAGCATGAAATCCGAGGGCATAACCGTGTTTTATCAAACACTTAAGGAGGCTTAATTCCAGTGAGAGGGACAAGCCTGAAGACAAAGCAAAGGGCTATAAGGATGTTGGAAAGAAAAGCAGGTAGCATGCATCTTCTCAAGGGACCACACTTCTGTCCTGCAGATGCTCCTCTTCTTGTATAAAAGTCACCCTCTTTGTACACAATGCAAAAAGGAAAAGTGAAGCCAGTTCAGTGCACATGAGATATGAGAAGACTTCTTGGTAATGAAACTCAGTTATGTATGCTGCATTCTATTTAGGGGCAGTTCTCCCTAATCTGTGCTCAGATGTCCACAACATCCCTGCCTTGCCCTTTACCTCTGCCACATTGTTCTCCTCTGTTGTCTGATGCGTGTTCTTCCTTGCACCGTCCTGTCTTACCTCCAACTCTGCCCTGTGTACCCTCTGTGCTAGCTCCTTTGATGTTCTGCTAGTGTGTCATTTGGGTCTGCCTTGAGGAAATTCCAGCTAGCCAGACTAACCAAGGAAAGCTTCCTCCTTCTTCATTCTGGTTGTTTTGGAGACCTTATTGTGTCTTTTCAATGCTTAGAGGGGGAATATAGGAACGATGGAGAGAGACTTTTTCCCAGCGCATGTAGTGAATGAATGAGGGGCAAAGTTTTTAAACTAAAGACACTAGATCTAGATTAGGTATGGGGAAGAAAATCTTTATGATGAGGGTGGTTAAATGATAGGACAGTTTGCCCAGAGAAGTTGCAGTGCCACATCACTGGAGGTGTTCAAGGCCAGATTGGATGGGGCTTTGAGCAGCTTGTTCCAGTGAAATGTCCCTGCCCATGGCAGGGTGGTTGGACTAAAAGTCCCTCCCAACCCAAACTATTCCGTGATTCCTGAGACCTATCTACTGATAGGACCCTTCTTACCCATTTTCTCCAGGTATCCTGACTCATTGGCATTTCTTCTCAGAAGTTTTTCTGATTCAGCATGTATCTCAGTAACCATTTCCCTTAACTGTTTCAACTTTTGCCCAAGCTTGAAATCAGACTAAACAGTAGTCTGACATTTTTCCCCAATATAATATCAGAGACCTTTACCAGAAAGCAGAAAAAGGAGATAAATTGCAGTAAAATACATAAACTAGCCCTTTTCAGCCTCAGAAATGGAGCCTGACTGCCTGAGGCAAGCACTGTTCTGAGCTTCCATCGGCTGTAAGCCAGATCAAGAAATATGAGTGTGTGCTCTTCCCAATAACCTCTCAGACCATAAACACCATTATTTTATTCCACTTTGCTTGTTCTTTCTGATTTTAGCCTCATCCTTTTCCATGCCTCCATGGATGTATTTAACTTCTGATTATTTTTATTCCTCTGGCTAAGGCTGCAACTCTGAGTTTCACTTCTACAAGAACAGTTCCTCATTTGAGATTTGGTTTAGTGCCGTCTGGGGCTGCCTTCCCAGAATGAGACATAGCATGTGGTTTTTGATGCAGCAGATGCAGCTTAATCACACAAGACAAGTGAGGGCAGAATGAATTTTATATTGGGCTGTGCTGTAGCTTAAACTGAGCTAAGACCCATGATGGCTGCAGATGTAAGAACAATATCAGAATTACTAACAGACCAAGAAAAGCATGAAGACAAGGGAAGGAGAGAATGAAAAAAAGACCAGTGGGCAAAGAAACAAACCAAGAGATCTTAAGAAGGAAACCTATCAGCTAAGAATTTTATATGAGGAAGGAGTGCAACTTCCTTTTCAGTTGTTAGGTTCTCCTTTTTCTTTCATTTTTCAGAAGTTTCCTTACTGCTGAGGCTGAATTCCTGGGCTAAGAAACTGAAAATCTATTCAGAGCATTTCTGAACACTCAGGAATTCTCAGGTTATCACCAGTGCTTCCAGTGTACAGCACATCCTTTGACAGAGGGTGAGTAAGCAGATAGGAAAGGCTCAGTAATTTATTGGTGTCTGCATCTGGAACAAGGGACTGAAACGGCCCACCTTTTCCATAGTGAAACTAAGGACAGGGATCAGTGATCACACTGCAATTAAATGGCATCAGAAATTACCTATGCTGAGGTGAAGTTCAACAATGTATCACTTGCTGCAGCAGCTGCAGGTAAGAAATGGGTAATTTTTTGGGGGGAAGGGGATATGGAGGGAGAGGGGCTGAAAAACTAGGAATGTGGCTTGAGTTCCTAACCGGTCTTGAATGAATTGATGAGAATTAGAAGTTGTCTACCATTACACGGAGAATGGAGGAGTGTTTACAAGAGGAGAGGTGGGCATCTTCAGGTGGTTGGAGTTGCAACATGAACAAAGACGATTACTGGGAACATAAACAGTGAGTGTTCACTAAGGAGAGTATTTGGGCTTCCTTAGTCCTGTGGTCGCAACATCAATTGTGGTGGATGGTAGAGAGTGCAGGATGGGTGCTTAGCCCTGGTACAATGCAGGTAGCTGCTGCCTCTTTGTACATTATCTAGTCTTAGATGAGAGAGCCATTTTTGGACAACTACTAAGTACCAACAGTAGAGACTATGGTAGTAAATGGCAGCAAATATGTGCAAGCCCTGGCTGCCTCTGCTCTTGCCTCTGAGAGAATGAGGCTACAGATTCCTGCTTATGGAAAGAGCTGGAGCAACATGCCTCCTTACAGTAGACCAGTCAGTTGCCCTCTGAAGCTTTGTGAGAAGCTGCAGAAACTTATAGCCCCATTGTCCTTTGTTCATTGAGAAATGATCCTTGGAAAAGAGAGACCTACAAGTTAAAAGGAAGAATAGACCTGAAAAATCTCCCTAAAATACACAGAGGAAGAATTATCTGAGAACTGAAGGAGGACTGAATTCTATGATTGATGTCTAAAACTCCTGAAAAATAATTGATGCACCAAACACATTTTCATTGCTACTAAAAATCACAGTTGTCAAATGGGGCCTTAACTAGACTGTGCAAATTTAAGACATGCTCTGATCAGTGTGTATTCTGTAGTTATTATGTCACAAACAGGACACACAGAAGTGTTCCATGCGTTGTGTTGTCTGAAAAGTCACATTCACCACGTGGCATGCAAACAACCAATCTCACACACCAAGTCAAAACACTGATTTTATTTCAGAGTTGCCCAAGTCTGGGCACTCAGTCACTTTCCACAAACCAAGCGCACCTGACCAGAGCCTCCATGTTCAATTTATATCAGCAGTTACAAGGTGAATACTTACCAAGTACTTCCCTCTACAAATGACTGGTCAGTGATTTATATAAAGCTACAGGCCATCATACAAGTTGTCTTCTACACAGACTCAGTAAGTAGTGGCCTGCTTCTGGAGCTGGGTTGCTTATGTTCCTCTGCCATTTTGGCAGAACTGATTAACAAGTCTTGATTAATACATCCTCCCCTAGTCCAGATGCCCAAGATGTACCCTAAATCAGATTCTCCGAGTACTCCGTTCTTTTAATTAGTACAAGGTCTCTTCTTTTACTTAATATTTAGTCTGTTCTTCTGATTGCTCATCAAGATGTTTAGAACAGTCCACTCTCTTGCAACAATTGTTCACATCCTTAGATAGAGAACACTGCACCACAGCAGGTTCCAGAGGGGTGAAGGTATGTGTAAATGAATGAATAAATTAATTAATATATAATTATGCTGCTAAGGATATTAACTTTCCTATTTACTGCTCAGTTTTATCTCAGTTTTACAACCCCAAACAGAGCAGGCATCAGGTCCAGGTTATTTCTTGCCTGCTCTGAGATATGAGTCATGGAGACAATGTCCATGCTCCTGGCTGGCTTGAAAGCTCACTGTTTCCAGTGCACCAAGATTAGCTGGTTCTGCTTATAGCTAGTATTTCCATCATAGTAAGGTGGGGGTGGCGGCTGGAAGTTCCTCATTGTGTTCCAAATAACCTATTCCAAAGACACTTGATCCAGCCATGTTTGCTTGAGCTGCTGGTGCCCGGCTCATGCTATAGGTTTGGGTTGTGTGCTCAGAGATAGAAATTTCAATAGAAATTGTTTGGAATCCTCAGATCTATTGCCTGAAATTACTTAGGGTTATGATTTAGTAGTGGACAGGTACAGTTCGACTTGATGATCTCTAATGTCTTTTCCAACCTAGCAGTTCCCTGATTCTATGAAATAAGTGGCTGGATTGTGATCCAGATCTTTGTTTTCACTACACATGAAAGCTCTGGGTAGAAAACCATGATTTGGCCAGGGAAATATGGGCCTTGACTGTATATGAATGTTCTCTGATAATCTTTTTGCCTTGCTGTACCAGCTTTCCCCACGCCCTTGGGAAGTAGTCCCAAAGTAGAATTTCCAGTAGTAGTAGAAGTATTTTGGCTTCCCCAAATATCAGGTATTTGGAAGTCTTGCTTACTAGGCATGGCTGACAAGCATATCAGGCTGCTGGCACATTTGGGAATTTCATGCTGAACAAAAATGAAGTCTCTCAAAAGTTTGTCATTAATATCATAGAATCATAAAATCACCAGGTTGGAAGAGACCCACCGGATCGAGTCCAACCATTCCTATCAAACACTAAACCATGCCCCTCAGGACCTTGTCCACCCCCCTCAGGACCTTGTCCACCCGTGCTGCCTTAAACACCTTCAGGGAAGGTGAATCAACCACCTCCCTGGGCAGCCNTCTCCAGAGCCTCAACATCCTTCTTGTGGTGAGGGTTGCAGAACCGAACACAGTATTCGAGGTACAGTCTCACCAGTGCCGAGTACAAAGGGAGACTAACCTCCCTGGACCTGCTGGTCATGCTGTTTCTGATACAAGCCAAGATGCCAACCAACACTCCCAGGTCTTCCTCCTCCAGGCAGCTCTCTAGACAGACTTCTCCCAGTCTGTAGCACTGCTTGGGGTTGTGTCCCAAGTGCAGGACCCGGCATTTGGCCTTGTTAAACCTCATGCCACTGGTCTCAGCCCAGCGGTCCAGCCTGTTCAGATCCCTTTGCAGAGCCTCCCTACCCTCCAGCAGATCAACACTTCCTCCCAGCTTAGTGTCATTCGCTCACAAGTCTTCTTTACTCCTGTTCGCAGTGAGTGCTGCTTTCTCTTTACCCTCCTGTTCACTCTGGTTTGGATACCTCCCACAACATAGAATAGTCTCCTAACAACAGTTTACTCCTCCTTCCCTGTGACCCATTGGCCTGCCTACTCCTAAACTTCTGGTAGTGTCTATCTGGATAAAAGTCAGGCCCTGACAAGACTGAATCTAAGTGTGATACACTATCCTACTGGACATAGCCCTCTGCTCCTTGCAGAGTGTAGCCTAGTTTTACAACAGAAAATCTCTGAATGCTGACTTGAAAAGCAGAGATGGAAAGAAAAAAGAAGAATTTATTTTCCAGTGATTCTGTGCCATCGTCGCTTTGTGCATCTTTTTTTATCTCCTGCCCTCATTCAGCTCACACCAGACTTCTACAAAGAAAGTCCAAAAGCTAAAAAGCAGGCATAAATATTTTTCTAGAGAGAAGTCAACATGAAATCTTCATGTGAATGTCTCAAGTTTTATGGATAGAGCAATGTTGTATTTGGCAGTTCTGAGCTGAATCTAGCAAGACATTGTTTCACTCCAGATTTTCAGGCCATGTGAAAGTCTCAACCCTAAACACCAGCAGTTAGCACTGATAGCTCACCAGTGGTGCTGGGGCTGTGAACAGTCTTGCTGAACCTGACCTTACTCAGAAACTGCAGAGGTTCTCTGCTCTGTCCCAGTGTGCCCCTCTTCCAAACCGTGTGACTTTCACATCAGAATTGATATTGGTTTTTTTCTGAGCAGCTCTCCCTTGAGTTGTACACCCTTGTTATGTGGGCTGACACAGTTGACTGTGTTTGATCTTTTCCTTCACTTGTAATAGCTTCTCAGACGAAGGAGCACGGAAACCATCCCCAGAAATACCCACTTTGGCTCCCGTGGCTGATCTCACTGCTGCTTCTCTTCTTGTGCATTGCCCTTGTTATTCTCCTTGGTGAGTATGTGCAGGCTGGTTACAGGAGAAAGCTCTGTGGTAAGTGCTGGGAGAGAAGTAGAGAAATAGTTGCCCAGAGGGGAACATCTTCCAAGCAGAAGGGAACATCTTCCAACCCCAAGGGAGCTTTTACTCAGGAATATTTTTGTTTTGAGAAGGAATTCAAGTGCCAATATCTGGTCTTGGAAAGGTATATTTAGGATCAAAATATTTCCTGACTACTTAAACACTGTGGATTTAAGGGTACAGTTGTGACATGACACAAACTTCTCTTTTGCAGGCCAGCCAAAACAGAGGTTTTGGCCAGCTGGTATGTGGGACCTAGGACAAGTGCAGCATTATGCCAGATTATTCTGTTGTACACACCCTCTTTCTTAGAATGATGGAAAGAGTTAAGTGTAAACAGACTTCTGGAGGTCTTTAGTCCAATGCCCTACTTGAAGCATTCCCATTATCATAATTTCAGAGCTGCTTGGGCTTTCTGTAAGGTCTCAGGCTGTCCTGCCCTGACTTTGTACACATCTGCATGCGTGCACACACACACACCCCCCCACCACCCGCCATTTATCCTGAGACCTTTTCAGTCTTCCCAGGTTATACACCTCATCTTACATGGTTTCTTTGGAACAATGGAGCAGTTCTTCTACCAGCTAACCACACAGGAGGAACTCAATAACATTCGGCAGAGGGGAGAAAGCCTGGAGATGGTAGCACAAGTGCCTATACAAGCAGCTGGACCTGCACTTGGTCTCTCTAAGGTGCTTTGATACACTCCATATCCTAATGGAAAAAAAACCCAGCCTTTCCCAGTATAGGGATTCATTTATCAGTCACAGACACTGCTATGATTACTCTGCGCTCATCACTAGTAACAATATTTCTAAATGAATATTTCTAATAAAAATAGACATCTATATTACTTAGCACAGCCTGATCAGCTTCCAGTCAGTATCCATGAGTCTCTGAGTTAGTAGTAAATCCTTCAGGTTGTGGATGTGGCCTACCGACACCTGTCACTGACACCCTATAAACCAGCTAGTAAGTCCTAGGAGCTTACCTGCCACTTTGGTTTCAGCAGCTCTAGCCATGTGTGACTACGTTCACCTGAACTGTCTTTGTTGCTGATAAAATAAGCCCATCTGATGTGTTACTCATCCAAACTACTGTTGATATGTATCTTAGGAAGAGACAAACTGCCGCTGAAGTACTGCTTTTTATTCATTGATTGTAAAGATATTTAGACAAGAAGTTTGGCTGTAGGTATCTCTGGCAAATGCCTGTGATTGGGTGGAATCAGTCCGTTCCTGTCTAGCATGTGCTTAGTGTGATGTCGTTCCAGTGGTCCTACTCTCTAACATGAAAGATTGTCTCCTTTTGCATGGGAAGACAGCCATACCACTTGTTCAGGCCAGTTTTCTCATAGCCTCAGACCAGGGATCCACTAATCCCACACCTTCAGCTACAACAAAACATGATGAGTCCTGA
Organism: Piaya cayana; assembly: GCA_013389865.1. Taxonomy (NCBI): domain Eukaryota; kingdom Metazoa; phylum Chordata; class Aves; order Cuculiformes; family Coccyzidae; genus Piaya; species Piaya cayana. The sequence goes on along the minus strand of WAAB01020427.1, from coordinate 143,979 downwards.
TGTCAGCTGCTGAGTGATGGGACAGACTGTTGGCAAACCAAAGGTTGGCTACAGCCATCAGACACTACTTGAGTGGGTCATAGGCTTCTCTAGCTTTGTTGACCAGGTCATCCTGGCTAGATTTTGTACATCAGTGGGCAAAGGAGTCCCTGCAGGCATCTGTTGGATGCTGAGGGCAGAAATGGCTATTCCCTTCATGGAGATGACAGAAGTTACCCCTTGTGAAATGGAAAGTGACAGCCTGAGGAGAAGCAATGCTGAGACAGTGCTTGGTGGAGGGGAAAAAAAAAAGCAAAGCCCAGAGATGGTGTGCAAGAAGCCAGGAGGAAGGAGTAATCCTAGCACCTTCCCTCTCTCTTTCCAGTTATGCCTTTCTCCCATGGAGGCTACCAGCCCACAGTCCTACAGCAGAAATTCATGGAATGGGAGTGTGTCTCAGAGATGCCACAACACAAAGGTCAGTAGTGCTGGCACGGGTGAAGGAGGTCTTTGGGATGGGGACAATGAATGCCAGGGTCTACTTTGACTGCAAGCATCAGTGGGAGCAGACTTCAGAAAAGCAGAGTCCAGAGGAGAGCTAACTATTCAGGAAGAGGACAGGTCACTGTTAATGACATCCTGGAATACCGGGTGGCTGTGAACATCAACTGAACAAAAGCAACAGCAGAGGTGCAAGGAAGTTTAACAGTGGAGCAATAATAAATGAGCATCTCTAGTCAGAGAAAGAAGCAATATTCCGTTTCCTGGGGCTAAGGGCCTTAAGGAGACTGTACAAGGAGAAGGCAAATAGATCACCAAAATAACTTTGTCCCTGTCAAGTCAATATCTGAGATCATGTAACAAGGGTTACCATGGATTTGAGTACACAAAGCTCACAAGCAATTGGAAGAAATATATGTATTATCCTTGTTTATTCAAGCCCATTATGTCAGAAAAAGTGATGTAAGGGAACATGAGCATTGTCCCTGGAAAGGAGAGGTCCTTGCAGTCACCATCTCTTGTTACCGCCATTCCTATCTGCAATCTTTCTCTGCGCAGACAGAGGCTGGATGTGCTGCCCAAAGAGCTGGAAACGCTTTAAAAAAAGCTGCTATTACGTGTCAGTTGATATGATGAACTGGACTGACAGTAAGCAGAACTGCACTGGCATGGGCTCCCATCCGGTGGTGATCAACACCGAAGCAGAGCAGGTATGTGCGGGGCTGGAAGAGGGGCACAGGAACCAGAGACAGTGCCAGACCCTGGAGGGTACTCAGAGACCCTTGTTGCTCTTGGGGCAGGGGGAGGAGGCTCTCCTTTCTGCATCACTCAGCACTGGCTCCCCACCATCCCCACCTCACAGGGACTCCTGCACCTCATGGACATTGCACTCTGCCTGTTTTCCAGACTTTCCTCAAGGAAGTACTGCAACAATCTCCACGAGGAAAGAATTACTACATTGGTCTGACTGCACCGGCAGTGGGCCAGTGGCAGTGGGTGGACCAGACTCCATATAATGAGTCACCAGTGTGAGTATTTCAGAATGGAGAGTATTTGGTGCCACTCCTGGTAGTTCAAGAATGTATGTGAGGGTGTCTGTTGATGCATAAGAGGAAGGCAAGACAAATTCCTGGGAGAGGACAGTGATGGAACCAGAGAGGGTTGTGTAGGACCCTAGGATCATACTGCCCCTTCTATGCTGATTAGCAGTTGTAAGTTAACTACCAGTGATGTGGCCAACAGAGCTGTAGGCACAGGATAATCTGCATCTCACAAGCAGAAAGAACTCTTCAGAGATGACCAGCCTTGCCATACTGCCCCCACCACGCACACATGCAAATATATGCGTGGGCATGGCCAGTGCCATGACACTGTTGGAGAGATGGGGCACAGGGAGAGATCACCAGGGCTGTCTTTGCTGCATCTCCTTCTGGATGTCAAACTTGCCCAGAGGCAGACACATGCCCCTGCCGAGTGTGAAACGCACGAGGTGTCAGTGAGCAGCTTGCCCCTCCAGGATCAAGCAGATCCCCGTTGTGCTGGCTGTAGGAAGGAGGCAGGTTGCCATGTAAGGTTGGTACCAGTGGGATAGCAGAGCAGGAAGAAGGGTGCTACTTCTGTCCATGAATCAGCGTCTGTAATTTTTTTCTCATCCCTCCACACCTGGCACCCTGCTGTGCTCTATGGGTTATGCTGGGGATTAACATGTTTGTCTCTATCACAGGTTCTGGCGGAGCCAGGAACCAAGTAATGTGGCTGCTGAGATGTGTGCTGTAATCCACACCGACGTAGAAATATACAACTGGAATGATGTCCCGTGTGAAAACCATTATCGAATTTGTGAAGCTGCAGCAGAAACTGTGTGATAGAGCGACTCCCATCCTGAGTAAAAACGGGAGCATCTCAGGGCTGTATTGGGAGGGATAAGGGCCCCATGATCATGCATCTTCACACTGCTGGGTGGGGTGATGTAAGTGGAACTGATATTACTCTGTGTTCAGCATCCCCAGTGCACTCATCAGCTCAGGGAACACATGAAGTCTCAGGATCATCAAAGCAGGTCCTGAGCTCTCATGTTCTCTTTTGTCTGAGTGGGTCCAGCAGCCACTGGCTGAAAAGAGGTTGAGCTCTCCAGGAAGAAGAAACAGGAATGAAAGATAGATGTTCAGATCTTTGACTTCCTTTGTCTCCTTGAGCAGAGGCATCTGCTTTTTCTTGGGGCACACAGAGAATGACCTCTAGTTGCATTCAATTTGCTGAATAAATACCAATTTCCTATACAAGGGAAAATACAATATCAGAACAATGAAAAAGGTTTTGTGAAGTCTCTCCCTCTTTCCCTTTCTAAGCTTCAGGTGTTTCATATAAGCAGGACCAATGGATGCTGCTGTGCCAGCATACAGCCTTACACAGCTACTGCAGCGCATGCTGTGCCCATCCAGTGAGGGCAACCCCCTCAGAAGCAACCTGGCTACATGGCCCCACTGCATGCAGCCAAGGCTTTAGAGGGGACTGGGCACAGGAAACCAGGCCTAAAGATGCTATGACTATTTGTTGTCATGGCTAAAATATTTTCCAGGAGAGTAACAGGAATGTGTGCCAGGATTCTAGCCTGTATGAGGCTAGAAGTATGAGGCGAATCCTCTTTCAGTGTCGTGAAGAGAGGAGAGAACTTTTACTAGAGACAAGGAGATGAGCAGACTTTCTTCCCTAAATCAATCAATCAATGGGAGTAGTTCTACAGAGAGCAGGAGCTACTGAATCCCACAGCCCAGCAGAGGCAAAACTGCTGCAGGTCCATGTCCCCAGCTCCAGCTTCTAGTCAGGCTGAGCATCTATGTACAGTGTGTACATATACAGATGCATAAAGAAGAAAAAGAATATGTACGGATGAACTGCCACACAGATCAACACAAACAGAAAGCACTGATGTGAACACAAATGCGTGTTGTAATCCACTGGAAGGCAGGAGTAGACCAGAGCTAGCAAAATCTTCCACACGAATGAGAGCCATTGACTTCAAATATCTGAAGCTTCAGCATCAACTGTCTGCTGGAGGAAACCTCATCCTAAGTAAAACCAGTAGTGACCTGACAAGAACACAGAGGATTTTTTTTAATAGGTGTGAATGCTGGAGATTGCATCATCACTCTCCAGAGTGGGAATATATGCGTAGAAGTGATATTGTCAGGCAGTCGGTAAGTGCCAAAATTCTCTTCTACAGGCTGAATGGTTCTAACTCTTAGCCTCTCCTCATATGAAAGATATTCCAAAAAGTGCTCTGTTTACCTTTTTAAGATACAGGAAACTTCCCTCGTTAGTGCAGCCTGCCAGAGACACTAACTTTGCAACAAGAATGGCTTCCCTGTAGCTTATTTGGGCACGTGGTTGGTGATGAGTTCAGCAGCCTGGGTAACAACCTGCAGAGAAAAATCTTCATGATTTTGGTGACTGTCCAGACAACAGGCCCTATTCCCTCTGTGTCTTCTTGGCAGAATTCACTCTGTGGCCTGCTATCATTACCCAGTGCAAGGCTGGAGTGCTGCATGATGGGCTGGAGGTGCTTTAAAACATGCTGTTACTACATGTTGACTGAGTACATGTCCTGCAATGAAAACAAGGACACCAGCACAAGGTTGGACTCCTGCATGGTAGACTCCCGCATACAGAAGAAAATCAGGTGAGCAGCAGTCTTCCCATGGGAGTCTTCCAAGCAGATCCTCAAAATGGCCCACGTTTACTCTCCTGGAGTCTCTGTGTTTTGTCCTGCTCTCTCCTTACAAGATCCTGAACTCCAACATCTCATAGTCACCACAGCCAAGCCTGGCCCCAGCCTTTACACCCCAAAACAGTTCATCCTCATTTGTGTGAGATCCAGCAGAGCTTGTCTACTTATCAGGTCCTCCATAACCTGTGTCATGAACTTATCACCAAGGCACTCCAGGAATGCCCTGGATTGCTTGTAGTCTGCTGCTGAAAATGAAGATTGGAAACTGCTGCACGAACTGTAGAGCTTGCTGGCTGCCTCTGTTGTCTGCACTTAGATACATGCTGCTGGGGGTCAGGTCTGTGGACCTGAACTTGAGTCCTTGAAGGTGCAAAGCAAATGGGCACATTGAGAACTTCCTGTGGGATTAAGTCTCTCTTCCTGTGTTGTCACAGCTGGTAGCACTTCCTCTGTGTTTTCTACCTTTCACTTTGTCAGTATTCCCTTCTAGACTGCTTGCCTTTATTTGGCTATTACAGATAAGTCTTTCCCTTCAAAACATTCTGAGTTCAAGAAAACTGGAAAGCAGGACTTCCAAGGGGATTCAAGTTGATGGAGAAACTGCAATCAACATCTGAGAATGAGTTAACTGAAACAAAAAAAAATTCTGAATGGGAGCACACTTGCTGTTCTTTCTTGGTGCTTGGAACCCTCTCTTGCATACTCCATCCTGCTTCAGATGCCTGGTTGCATTTTTTTGCATTCTCCTGCAGTCCTGAATTCTGCAAGATACTGTGTAACTGCAATGTTTTCCTTAACTCACCTCCCATAGATTGTGTTTCTAACTATGCCGTGCTTGTTGGCTCTTGTCTATACTGAAACCATGCAAGTAGATTCAAGGCTCTCCCAGTACCTCTTCTAGGAGCACACTAGTTATGATCAAATACCACTGTTTTCAGTGGTTCAGGGGCAGGAGGCCCTGGCAATTTTGCACTGCTGGGAGCCACCCTGTTGTCCCAGTACACTGATATGACAAACATATTTGTAAAGTGAAATAACCAATGGTCACTCATGTAGCTCTTTATGACTGAGACAGCTCTTTATGACTGAGAATTTTTACTCAGAGAACTCTGCAAAGGCCTACAAGAAGGCTGAGGTCATTGATACATATTCTCCCAAGCAGGCTGCTGGTCTTTATGGAGACAGGAAAGTGAAATAAGCTCCTGCCGTTTTGGAAATATAATAAATTTGTAATGGTTCTAGAGCCTTTCACTTAGGAGGTAACCTCTCCCATCACTGGCCCCAGCTGCCTGGCACCAGGACTACTGAGGAGTGTCAGTGCTGGCCAGCACAGAGTCTGGCTACCATTACCACTTTAAGACTCTTTATCCCAGAGGGAAGTCAAACAATAGAATCACAGAAGGGATTGGAATGTACCTCTAGACAGCATCTAGTCCAAACCCTGCAATGCTAAAGCAGGATCACCTAGAGCAGTCGCCACATGAATGCATCCAGGCAGGGATATCTCCAGAGAAGGAGACTCCACAGCCTCCCTGGGCAGCCTGTTCCAGTGCTTTTTCACCCTCACAGTAAAGTTTTTCCTCATGTTCAGGTGGAACATTTCCATTCCATTTTGTGCCCACTGCCCTTTTTCTTGTCACCAGGGGCCACTGAAAAGAGCTTGGCCCCATCCTCTTGACACCCACCCTTTAGATCTTTATATGCATTGGTAAGGTGCCTTCTCGTTCTTCTCTTCTCCAGACTAAACAGACACAGGTCTCTCAGTGTCTTCTCATAAGAGAGATGTTCCAGTACTCTGATCATCTTTGTGGTCTCTACTGGACTCTCTCCAGTAGTTCCTTGTCTTTCTTGAACTGGGGAGCCCGGAATTGGACACAGTACTGCAGACAGGGCCTCACTGGGCCAGAGTAGATGTGGAGAATAATCACCCTTGACCAAGTGGCCACACTCTTCTGGATGCACCCCAAGATACCATTGGCCCTCTTGGCCACGAGACCACATTGATAGCTAATGCTTATTGGCCACCAGGACTCCCAGGTACTTCTCTGCAGAGTTGCTTTCCAGCAGGTCAACTTCTACCCTTCAGCAGTGCATGTGGTTATTCATCCCTAGGTGAAGGACTCTGCTCTTGCCTTTGTTGAACATTGTTAGTTTCTTCTCTGCCCAACTCTCCAGGCTGTCCAGGTCTCACTGAATGTCAGCCCAGCCTTCTGGTGTATCAGACTATCCTCCCAGTTTTGTGCCATCAGCAAACAAACTGAGGGTACATGCTGTCCTCTCATCCAGACCATTGATGAATATGATGAACAAGACTGGACCCTGTCTGAGCCCTCAGGACCACTACAGGCCTTCAACTAGACTCTGTACCACTGATCACAACCCTCTGACCTCTGCCATCCACACAGTTGTCAATACACCACACTGTCTGCTCATCTAACCCACACTTCCTATGAGGGTGTTATTGGACATAGCGTCAACAGTCTTGCGGAAGTTGAGGTAGACAACATCCACGACTCTCCCCTCATCTACGCAACCAATCATGCCATCAAAGAAGGCTATCAGACTGGTGAAGCGTGATTTCCCCGTGGTGAATCCAAGTGGCCATCAAAATCTGGTTTGACAGTTGCTCTGTGACTTTGCTAACTCTGTTACACAGTAACCTTTGTGCTGGATGCTGTGGGTAGCCTGCATTCCTGGTAGTAAGATGTGCAACAGGTACGGAACCATAACTTAAGTGAGCATCTGTGACCTTGTGTTTTCTCATTGGTCTGTGGGTTAGTGAGCTATACAAGGCAGTGTGGATACTGATGAACGCCACATCTCTAGCAGAAAGTGCATGAGAATAGAAGAACCCCTGATCCCACAAGAGGACATGTGTTCTTGCAGTCTGAATTTCCTCTGGTGGGGGTGACAGATACGGCATTGCACAAGTAAACATGTGAATATGTGTGCATGGGGCTAGGGCTTTTGAGGAAGTTATGTCAAAACATTTATAAGTTTGTAGTTGTTTATAGATATGTTATATCTGATATTGTGCTTTACCTGCTTTACCCACCTTACCTGCTGATACTGATCCTAAATATAAAGATCATGGTTTGAAAGTTAATTACATGTAATGAATAAATCGGTGACATTCTTAGATCCATCCTAATTAGATTTAAATCACATGAAATGAGCACATTTTCCTTCTGACAGTTTAGCACCCTCGGCCTTTTCCATACTGGTAAGTGAAGTCAGCTCCCTGCCCATATGTGCAAGAGCAAGTATATTTTACACCAATAACAAATACAATGCATTCTCATTTGCGGGCATCTGTGATACAATTTGGTTCTGTTCCCCACCATGATGGCTGGGAACTTTTTAAAATGCCATTTGAGAATCTCTCACTGTTCTGTGCCTTCCAATAGCTCATTATCTTCAACAACAATACCAGCAAGCATGTGTGGACCATCTTTCCAATGTAACAGAGCTGTTGGATAGTTTGACCATGAAAAAACATACTTGGAGGATATTTTCTACATACAACTTAGGCTTGTCCTCATTTGCAAGCAGTTTTGTGCCCTGCTTTTTTAAGACTTCGGTTGATATGCTTGTGCTACTGCATTTGCTTTCCCATTGCTCCCTCAGCGCAAGCCTCTTCACAGGAAGAAACTAGCTGAGGTAACATGGAAGAGCAAAGGCTGGTTTACCCAACACAGTCTATTCACAGTGCAATGAGATCCAGTAGGCATTCTTTGTCCTTAGGGGTATTCTTAGGGACACTTTATCCTGCAGTACTAGAATCACAATACATGACTTTGCTTTTTGTAGTTGTGGCCGAGTAAAACATCATCCTCTATTACGCGTAGGGATTTTGGCACTGTCTGGTGATGCCTGCTGACCTTCAGCTTCATAACAACAGGACATGTTGCAATTCCTCCACTCAGACCTCCATCCTCTTTTTATGAGCAATTAGTTAAAAACAGTGCTGGCAAGTTCTTTGTTGTGCTCTGCGTTACTCAGCTCGGGCTTCACACGGGGACTTGCCCAGACTGAGTCACTGAGTCACATCACCAAATGCTTTCCTGCCATTTTTTAACTCCCTTATGCAGGACTGCATGAGTGGATTTAGCCCTTTGCTAGCAAATGCCAATAGCATAGGCATTTTCAGACATGTACTTGCTCACTGGGGAAGAACAAGCAGCAAAGAGCCAGTAGTGTATCCTGTGAAACTGCTTGAATATGTGCAAAAATAAATTGTTTGAGCTGGAATGTTGCTATTCATCATCTGTTTTTATTTGCCTCTATGAGTTTCTGTGTTGCAACAAGCATCTTGTGAAATGTCCTAGCAGAGAAATGATGATAATTCCCCCATCTCCATGTGCTGTGGGGAACACCCAGGATACAACCTTTTGTGCACACCAGATTGTGTGTGCCTTCAGTCTCTGTGAAGGCTCCTCACCAGTGTGGGAGCTGCCCTAGTGCAGTCTTCTGTGCAGGAGGAAGGCAGTATTTGTGGCCGTATTGGTAGTGTGGACTGTTTCTGGAGAAGAGTGATACTGTGGTAGAAATAATGAATCGCCGATGGAGGGTCAGTCCTGGAACTGCAGGTAACCACAAAGCCTTCCCTTCTGTCCTCCTGCAGTAGAAAGAGGAGGTAGAGGAAAATACAGAGCTTGGATAGATAGTGGGCATGGTACAGTGGCTAGCCTTGTATCGGAAGAAGGGACTTAAGGCAAGACCAAAGCAACAGATGAAAGAGTGCCAGGGCTGGGAGAATGATCTTTTTCCCCAGAGCCAGAGGAATGAAAGCTCAGGCAGGCTGTGGATCTCCAGTGGTTTTCCTGTAAACCATGGGACTGGAAAGTGCTATGTCTCTCTCTTTATTCAGGTAAAACTATCTGCACCAAACTAAGAACAAGTCACTTCTCCAATCTCTGGTGTCTCCAAGGAGAACCAAGTAAGGGCTCTCCCAAAAGCTTCAAAGTGCCCGTTCTCTCAGTGGCAACAATCTCTTCTGCTTGTCTGCCTCTGTAAACACTGAGCTGGACAGTCACTCCTTTGAGCACTATTGCATAAAAGGACTTTGAGCCAAAATACAGGTAGCTGAAAGAAAGAAGCTTTAAAGAGGGACAAAGAGGAGGGAGGTACAGAAAGAGCATTCACTGAAAGCCAGGGGTAATCCAGGGTAACAAGAAAGATGTGTTGAGACAGGACAGTTGTGACAGGACAAAGAAAGGAGGAATGCAGTTTGGGAAGCATAAGGGCAAGGTTTGTGATAAAAAGTGAAATAAAAGAGCAGCTTCAGGGCAGTCCCTCTGCTGCCTTACTCTGTGGGTGTCACACACTCCTAATGATGGGCAGCAAGACCTGGTTACAGCACTGTGGGGCTCCCCAGTCCTTGGAACAATGGTGCCAGTGGGTTGTTGGGGGATAGAGCTGCCTGAGCTCTGGACTGGGAGATTCCCACTCTTGCTTTGTGTTTTTTCAGACCAAGCAGAAGAAAGAAGCTGCTCCTGGCTGAACCTCTGTGTCTTCCTTTTTTCTGTCACTGCCATCAAAACTGTCTTTGTAACCATCTGCCTTGGTGGGTTCCAGAATATCTTCATTCCCCTGGGATGAAGGGAGCAATTGACTTTGACTGCCTTTTATCATACAGAAAAATGTATCTTACTCTCTACCAGCAGGCAAATGCCTTTCACATCCCACAAAGCTGCCCCTCACCCACTTCTGCTCTCTTAGTCAGGGAGAAGGATCCCTTCCATGGTTAAGGTTCATTCCCTGGCAGGGCCCTCCCATTTCTCCTCTTCACTTTTCCATCTGCCTGAATCAAGACAGTCCTGGAAGAAACCAGTCAGTTTCTGCCCTCCCACCAAGAGCTGAGAAGCCTCTTTAGTGTCAGACGTCATCTGATTAGGTTCTCTGAAGGCAAGCTGTTGGACATTGGTTTTCCTGACCTGGTCTCCATCTTCAAGCTCCCTCTGACAATATTGCAGCCAAGGAGCCAGTGTGGTCTCCTTTGAAATACTGGTACTAGGCTGCCCTATTTAGCAGCAAATCCATTAAAATTCTCCAGCTGCATCCCACCCACACTGCCTGGATGGACGAGCTAGAAGGGATATCCTTTTGCTTTTACTCTCCTTCTCAGTGATGTCTCCTGTGCTTTTTTAAAATTGCCTTGGATGAGGCCTCATCACTCAAATGTTCTACCCCTTGTTGGTAAGGGAAAAAGAAAACTGTAATGCCTAAGACGTTTAAGAGGGAGTGTATAATAATAGTCCACCTTTATTAAACTTATCGCATTATTATTTTGACCCTCTCCTGACTCCATCCTCAAAGGACATCTAAGCTGGTTTCATCAGCTGGGAAAATCTGAAGCTGAAAGAGGGTGGATTTAGATTAGATATTAGGAAGAAATTATTTACTCTGATCAAAATCTGGAACAGGCTGCCCAGAGAACTCATGGATGCCTCACCTCTAAAGGTGTTCAAGGCCAGGTTGGGTGAGTCTTTATGCATCCTGATCCAGTGAAAGGATCATGCCCATGACAGGGGGATTGGAACTAGATGATTTTTAAAGTCCTTTCTAACCCAAACCATTCTGTGATTCTGATTCTATGAAAATGAAACTCTCAACTAGCAGAAGTGAGAGGAGCTGCTGGACAACGGAAAGGCTGTGGATGTGGTCATCCTGGATTTCAGCAAAGCCTTTGACACAGTTTTTCACGGCATTCTGCTACAGAAACTGTCAGCCTCTGGCCTGGACAGGCACACACTCTCCTGGGTGGAAAACTGGTTGGCTGGCCGGGCCCAGAGAGTGGTGGTAAATGGAGTTAAATCCAGCTGGAGGCCAGTTACAAGTGGGGTTCCCCAGGGCTCAGTGCTAGGTCCAGCCCTGTTGAATGTCTTCATCAATGACCTGGATGAAGGCATCGAGTGCACCCTTAGCAAGTTTGCAGATGACACTA